>JACWIL010000019.1:0-255913 GCA_018132145.1 Boehmeria nivea var. tenacissima | reverse complement strand
AAAACACCCATTTAAGGTTAGCTCGATTTAGGCAAAAACAAGTTATAAGGACTTAGTTTTTTGCGCTGCCAGATATTCTTTTAAGTGTTGTTGGATCTCAAAATTAGTCCCTAGGACTTATTATAATATATTATGGTATTAAAAACATGGTCAGGACCTAAACAATCTCGCTGATTCACTGAGCTACAACCAATCTAAAGGCTCAATTTAGGCAAAACTAGTTATAAGGACTCAGTTTTTTCCGCGAGGTGAGTTTATAAGTGTTGTTGGAGCTACAAACGAGTCTCTAAGACTTATTATAATATATTATATGTTAAAATAGTCATTTAGGATCAAAATTAGTTTGCTAGTGTCACTTCGGAGCCAAAAAACCCGTTTAAAAGCTCGATTTAGGCAAAACAAGTTATAAGGACTTAGTTTTTGCGACGTGAGTTTATAAGTGTTGTTGGAGCTCAAAATGAGTCCCTACGAATTATTTAATGTATTTTATGTTCAAATACTTATTTGCGATCAAAACTATTTTGCTAGAGTCACTTCGGAGCCAAAATATCCATTTAAAGGCTCGATTTAGGGAAATCTAGTTATAAGGTCTTAGTTTATGCGCGAGGTGAGTTTTAAGTGTTGTTGGATCTCAAAATGAGTCCCTAAGACTTATTATAATATATTATATTAAAAAACACATTTAGGACCTAAACAACTTCGCTAGATTCACTTCGGAGCCAAAAACCCATCTAAAGGCTCGATTTAGGGAAAACTAGTTTACAAAGACTTAGTTTTTGTGGCGAAGTTACCTTATAAAGCTTGTTGGAGCTTCAAACGAGTATCTAACACTTATTATAATATATTATATGTTAAAATACTCATTTAGGATCAAAATTAGTTTGCTAGAGTCACTTCGGAGCCAAAAAAACCCGCTTAAAAGCTCGATTTAGGCAAAACAAGTTATAAGGACTTAGATTTTGCGCGACGTGAGTTTATAAGTGTTGTTGGAGCTCAAAATGAGTCCCTACGAATTATTTTAATGTATTATATGTTCAAATACTGATTTGGGATCAAAACAATTTTGCTAGAGTCACTTCGGAGCCAAAATACCCATTTAAAGGCTCGATTTAGGCAAAACTAGTTATAAGGTCTTAGTTTTTGCGCGAGGTGAGTTTTATGTGTTGTTGGATCTCAAAATGAGTCCCTAAGACTTATTATAATATATTATATTAAAAAACACATTTATTATCCAAACAACTTCGCTAGATTCACTTCGAGCCAAAAACCCATCTAAAGGCTCGATTTAGGGAAAACTAGTTACAAAGACTTAGTTTTTGTGCGAAGTTACCTTATAAGGCTTGTTGGAGCTACAAACGAGTCGCTAAGACTTATTATAATATATTATATGTTCAAATACTCATTTAGGGTCAAAATTAGTTTGCTAGTGTCACTTCGGAGCCAAAAAACCCGTTTAAAAGCTCGATTTAGGCAAAACAAGTTATAAGGACTTAGTTTTTGCACGACGTGAGTTTATAAGTGTTGTTGGAGCTCAAAATGAGTCCCTACGAATTATTTTAATGTATTATATGTTCAAATACTTATTTGGGATCAAAACAATTTTGCTAGAGTCACTTCGGAGCCAAAATACCCATTTCAAGGCTCGATTTAGGCAAAACTAGTTATAAGATCTTAGTTTTTGCGCGAGGTGAATTTTTAAGTGTTGTTGGATCTCAAAATGAGTCCCTAAGACTTATTATAATATATTAGATTAAAAAACACATTTAGGACCAAAACCACTTCGCTAGATTCACTTTAGAGCCAAAAACCAATCTAAAGGCTCGATTTAGGGAAAACTAGTTACAAAGACTTAGTTTTTGTGCGAAGTTACCTTATAAGGCTTGTTGGAGCTAAAAACGAGTCTCTAAGACTTATTATAATATATTATATGTTCAAATACTCATTTAGGATCAAAATTAGTTTGCTAGAGTCACTTCGGAGCCAAAAAAAAACCCGTTTAAAAGCTCGATTTAGGCAAAACAAGTTATAAGGACTTAGTTTTTTGCGCGACGTGAGTTTTTAAGTTATGTTCGAGCTCAAAATGAGTCCCTATGAATTATATTAATGTATTATATGTTCAAATACTGATTTGGGATCGCAACAACTTTGCTAGAGTCACTTCGGATCCAAAATATCCATTTTAGAGCTCAATTTAGGCAAAACTAGTTATAAGGACTTAGTGTTTGCGCGAGGTGAGTTTATAAGTGTTGTTGGAGCTCCAAATGAGTCCCTACAAATTATTTTAATGTATTATATGTTCAAATACTGATTTGGGATCAAAACAATTTTGCTAGAGTTACTTCGGAGCAAAAACACCCATTTAAAGGCTCGATTTAGGCAAAACCAGTTATAAGGACTTAGTTTTTGCGCGAGGTGATTTTTAAGTGTTGTTGGATCTCAAAATTAGTCCCTAAGACTTATTGTAATATATTATATTAAAAAACACATTTTGGACCTAAAAAACTTCGCTAGATTCACTTCGGAGCTAAAAACAAATCTAAAGGCTCGATTTAGCAAAAACTAGTTACAAAGGCTTAGTTTGTGTGCGCAGTTACCTTATAAGGCTTGTTGGAGCTACAAACGAGTCTTTAAGACTTATTATAATATATTATATGTTAAAATACTCATTTAGGATCAAAATTAGTTTGCTAGTGTCACTTCGGAGCCAAAAAACCCGTTTAAAAGCTCGATTTAGGCAAAACAAGTTATAAGGACTTAGTTTTTGCGCGACGTGAGTTTATAAGTGTTGTTGGAGCTCAAAATGAGTCCCTACGAATTATTTAAATGTATTTTATGTTCAAATACTGATTTGGGATCAAAACAATTTTGCTAGAGTTACTTCGGAGTAAAAACCCCCATTTAAAGTCTCGATTTAGGCAAAACCAGTTATAAGGACTTAGTTTTTGCGCGAGGTGAGTTTTTAAGTGTTGTTGGATCTCAAAATTAGTCCCTAAGACTTATTGTAATATATTATATTAAAAAACACATTTTGGACCTAAACAACTTCGCTAGATTCACTTAGGAGCTAAAAACGAATCTAAAGGCTCGATTTAGGCAAAAACTAGTTGCAAAGACTTAGTTTGTGTGCAAAGTTACCTTATAAGGCTTGTTGGAGCTACAAACGAGTCTTAAGACTTATTATAATATATTATATGTTAAAATACTCATTTAGGATCAAAATTAGTTTGCTAGTGTCACTTCGGAGCCAAAAAACCCGTTTAAAAGCTCGATTTAGGCAAAACAAGTTATAAGGACTTAGTTTTTGCGCGACGTGAGTTTATAAGTGTTGTTGGAGCTCAAAATGAGTCCCTACGAATTATTTTAATGTATTTTATGTTCAAATACTGATTTGCGATCAAAACTATTTTGCTAGAGTCACTTCGGAGCCAAAATATCCATTTAAAGGCTCGATTTAGGGAAATCTAGTTATAAGGTCTTAGTTTATGCGCGAGGTGAGTTTTTAAGTGTTGTTGGATCTCAAAATGAGTCCCTAAGACTTATTATAATATATTATATTAAAAAACACATTTAGGACCTAAACAACTTCGCTAGATTCACTTCGGAGCCAAAAACCCATCTAAAGGCTCGATTTAGGGAAAACTAGTTACAAAGACTTAGTTTTTGTGCGAAGTTACCTTATAAAGCTTGTTGGAGCTACAAACGAGTATCTAAGACTTATTATAATATATTATATGTTAAAATACTCATTTAGGATCAAAATTAGTTGCTAGAGTCACTTCGGAGCCAAAAAAAACCCGCTTAAAAGCTCGATTTAGGCAAAACAAGTTATAAGGACTTAGATTTTGCGCGACGTGAGTTTATAAGTGTTGTTGGAGCTCAAAATGAGTCCCTACGAATTATTTTAATGTATTTTATGTTCAAATACTGATTTGGGATCAAAACAATTTTGCTAGAGTCACTTCAGAGCCAAAATACCCATTTCAAGGCTCGATTTAGGCAAAACTAGTTATAAGATCTTAGTTTTTGCGCGAGGTGAGTTTTTAAGTGTTGTTGGATCTCAAAATGAGTCCCTAAGACTTATTATAATATATTATATTAAAAAACACATTTAGGACCAAAACCACTTCGCTAGATTCACTTTAGAGCCAAAAACCAATCTAAAGGCTCGATTTAGGGAAAACTAGTTACAAAGACTTAGTTTTTGTGCGAAGTTACCTTATAAGGCTTGTTGGAGCTAAAAACGAGTCTCTAAGACTTATTATAATATATTATATGTTCAAATACTCATTTAGGATCAAAATTAGTTTGCTAGAGTCACTTCGGAGCCAAAAAAAACCCGTTTAAAAGCTCGATTTAGGCAAAACAAGTTATAAGGACTTAGTTTTTGCGCGACGTGAGTTTTTAAGTTATGTTCGAGCTCAAAATGAGTCCCTATGAATTATATTAATGTATTATATGTTCAAATACTGATTTGGGATCGCAACAACTTTGCTAGAGTCACTTCGGATCCAAAATATCCATTTTAGAGCTCAATTTAGGCAAAACTAGTTATAAGGACTTAGTTTTTGCGCGAGGTGAGTTTATAAGTGTTGTTGGAGCTCCAAATGAGTCCCTACAAATTATTTTAATGTATTATATGTTCAAATACTGATTTGGGATCAAAACAATTTTGCTAGAGTTACTTCGGAGCAAAAACACCCATTTAAAGGCTCGATTTAGGCAAAACCAGTTATAAGGACTTAGTTTTTGCGCGAGGTGAGTTTTTAAGTGTTGTTGGATCTCAAAATTAGTCCCTAAGACTTATTGTAATATATTATATTAAAAAACACATTTTGGACCTAAAAAACTTCGCTAGATTCACTTCGGAGCTAAAAACAAATCTAAAGGCTCGATTTAGCAAAAACTAGTTACAAAGGCTTAGTTTGTGTGCGCAGTTACCTTATAAGGCTTGTTGGAGCTACAAACGAGTCTTTAAGACTTATTATAATATATTATATGTTAAAATACTCATTTAGGATCAAAATTAGTTTGCTAGTGTCACTTCGGAGCCAAAAAACCCGTTTAAAAGCTCGATTTAGGCAAAACAAGTTATAAGGACTTAGTTTTTGCGCGACGTGAGTTTATAAGTGTTGTTGGAGCTCAAAATGAGTCCCTACGAATTATTTAAATGTATTTTATGTTCAAATACTGATTTGGGATCAAAACAATTTTGCTAGAGTTACTTCGGAGCAAAAACCCCCATTTAAAGTCTCGATTTAGGCAAAACCAGTTATAAGGACTTAGTTTTTGCGCGAGGTGAGTTTTTAAGTGTTGTTGGATCTCAAAATTAGTCCCTAAGACTTATTGTAATATATTATATTAAAAAACACATTTTGGACCTAAACAACTTCGCTAGATTCACTTAGGAGCTAAAAACGAATCTAAAGGCTCGATTTAGCAAAAACTAGTTGCAAAGACTTAGTTTGTGTGCAAAGTTACCTTATAAGGCTTGTTGGAGCTACAAACGAGTCTTTAAGACTTATTATAATATATTATATGTTAAAATACTCATTTAGGATCAAAATTAGTTTGCTAGTGTCACTTCGGAGCCAAAAACCCGTTTAAAAGCTCGATTTAGGCAAAACAAGTTATAAGGACTTAGTTTTTGCGCGACGTGAGTTTATAAGTGTTGTTGGAGCTCAAAATGAGTCCCTACGAATTATTTTAATGTATTTTATGTTCAAATACTTATTTGCGATCAAAACTATTTTGCTAGAGTCACTTCGGAGCCAAAATATCCATTTAAAGGCTCGATTTAGGGAAATCTAGTTATAAGGTCTTAGTTTATGCGCGAGGTGAGTTTTTAAGAGTTGTTGGATCTCAAAATGAGTCCCTAAGACTTATTATAATATATTATATTAAAAAACACATTTAGGACCTAAACAACTTCGCTAGATTCACTTCGGAGCCAAAAACCCATCTAAAGGCTCGATTTAGGGAAAACTAGTTACAAAGACTTAGTTTTTGTGCGAAGTTACCTTATAAAGCTTGTTGGAGCTACAAACGAGTATCTAAGACTTATTATAATATATTATATGTTAAAATACTCATTTAGGATCAAAATTAGTTTGCTAGAGTCACTTCGGAGCCAAAAAAACCCGCTTAAAAGCTCGATTTAGGCAAAACAAGTTATAAGGACTTAGATTTTGCGCGACGTGAGTTTATAAGTGTTGTTGGAGCTCAAAATGAGTCCCTACGAATTATTTTAATGTATTTTATGTTCAAATACTGATTTGGGATCAAAACAATTTTGCTAGAGTCACTTCAGAGCCAAAATACCCATTTCAAGGCTCGATTTAGGCAAAACTAGTTATAAGATCTTAGTTTTTGCGCGAGGTGAGTTTTTAAGTGTTGTTGGATCTCAAAATGAGTCCCTAAGACTTATTATAATATATTATATTAAAAAACACATTTAGGACCAAAACCACTTCGCTAGATTCACTTTAGAGCCAAAAACCCATCTAAAGGCTCGATTTAGGGAAAACTAGTTACAAAGACTTAGTTTTTGTGCGAAGTTACCTTATAAGGCTTGTTGGAGCTAAAAACGAGTCTCTAAGACTTATTATAATATATTATATGTTCAAATACTCATTTAGGATCAAAATTAGTTTGCTAGAGTCACTTCGGAGCCAAAAAAAACCCGTTTAAAAGCTCGATTTAGGCAAAACAAGTTATAAGGACTTAGTTTTTGCGCGACGTGAGTTTTTAAGTTATGTTCGAGCTCAAAATGAGTCCCTATGAATTATATTAATGTATTATATGTTCAAATACTGATTTGGGATCGCAACAACTTTGCTAGAGTCACTTCGGATCCAAAATATCCATTTTAGAGCTCAATTTAGGCAAAACTAGTTATAAGGACTTAGTTTTTGCGCGAGGTGAGTTTATAAGTGTTGTTGGAGCTCCAAATGAGTCCCTACAAATTATTTTAATGTATTATATGTTCAAATACTGATTTGGGATCAAAACAATTTTGCTAGAGTTACTTCGGAGCAAAAACACCCATTTAAAGGCTCGATTTAGGCAAAACCAGTTATAAGGACTTAGTTTTTGCGCGAGGTGAGTTTTTAAGTGTTGTTGGATCTCAAAATTAGTCCCTAAGACTTATTGTAATATATTATATTAAAAAACACATTTAGGACCTAAAAAACTTCGCTAGATTCACTTCGGAGCTAAAAACAAATCTAAAGGCTCGATTTAGCAAAAACTAGTTACAAAGACTTAGTTTGTGTGCGCAGTTACCTTATAAGGCTTGTTGGAGCTACAAACGAGTCTTAAGACTTATTATAATATATTATATGTTAAAATACTCATTTAGGATCAAAATTAGTTTGCTAGTGTCACTTCGGAGCCAAAAAACCCGTTTAAAAGCTCGATTTAGGCAAAACAAGTTATAAGGACTTAGTTTTTGCGCGACGTGAGTTTATAAGTGTTGTTGGAGCTCAAAATGAGTCCCTACGAATTATTTAATGTATTTTATGTTCAAATACTGATTTGGGATCAAAACAATTTTGCTAGAGTTACTTCGGAGTAAAAACCCCCATTTAAAGTCTCGATTTAGGCAAAACCAGTTATAAGGACTTAGTTTTTGCGCGAGGTGAGTTTTTAAGTGTTGTTGGATCTCAAAATTAGTCCCTAAGACTTATTGTAATATATTATATTAAAAAACACATTTTGGACCTAAACAACTTCGCTAGATTCACTTAGGAGCTAAAAACGAATCTAAAGGCTCGATTTAGCAAAAACTAGTTGCAAAGACTTAGTTTGTGTGCAAAGTTACCTTATAAGGCTTGTTGGAGCTACAAACGAGTCTTTAAGACTTATTATAATATATTATATGTTAAAATACTCATTTAGGATCAAAATTAGTTTGCTAGTGTCACTTCGGAGCCAAAAAACCCGTTTAAAAGCTCGATTTAGGCAAAACAAGTTATAAGGACTTAGTTTTTGCGCGACGTGAGTTTATAAGTGTTGTTGGAGCTCAAAATGAGTCCCTACGAATTATTTTAATGTATTTTATGTTCAAATACTGATTTGCGATCAAAACAATTTTGCTTGAGTCACTTCGGAGCCAAAATACCCATTTAAAGGCTCGATTTAGGCAAATCTAGTTATAAGGTCTTAGTTTTTGCGCGAGGTGAGTTTTTAAGTGTTGTTGGATCTCAAAATGAGTCCCTAAGACTTATTATAATATATTATATTAAAAAACACATTTAGGACCTAAACAACTTCGCTAGATTCACTTCGGAGCCAAAAACCCATCTAAAGGCTCGATTTAGGGAAAACTAGTTACAAAGACTTAGTTTTTGTGCGAAGTTACCTTATAAGGCTTGTTGGAGCTACAAACGAGTATCTAAGACTTATTATAATATATTATATGTTAAAATACTCATTTAGGATCAAAATTAGTTTGCTAGAGTCACTTCGGAGCCAAAAAAACCCGCTTAAAAGCTCGATTTAGGCAAAACAAGTTATAAGGACTTAGTTTTTGCGCGACGTGAGTTTATAAGTGTTGTTGGAGCTCAAAATGAGTCCCTACGAATTATTTTAATGTATTATATGTTCAAATACTGATTTGGGATCAAAACAATTTTGCTAGAGTCACTTCGGAGCCAAAATACCCATTTAAAGGCTCGATTTAGGCAAAACTAGTTATAAGGTCTTAGTTTTTGCGCGAGGTGAGTTTTTATGTGTTGTTGGATCTCAAAATGAGTCCCTAAGACTTATTATAATATATTATATTAAAAAACACATTTATTATCCAAACAACTTCGCTAGATTCACTTCGGAGCCAAAAACCCATCTAAAGGCTCGATTTAGGGAAAACTAGTTACAAAGACTTAGTTTTTGTGCGAAGTTACCTTATAAGGCTTGTTGGAGCTACAAACGAGTCTCTAAGACTTATTATAATATATTATATGTTCAAATACTCATTTAGGATCAAAATTAGTTTGCTAGAGTCACTTCGGAGCCAAAAAAACCCGTTTAAAAGCTCGATTTAGGCAAAACAAGTTATAAGGACTTAGTTTTTGCGCGACGTGAGTTTATAAGTGTTGTTGGAGCTCAAAATGAGTCCCTACGAATTATTTTAATGTATTATATGTTCAAATACTTATTTGGGATCAAAACAATTTTGCTAGAGTCACTTCGGAGCCAAAATACCCATTTAAAGGCTCGATTTAGGCAAAACTAGTTATAAGATCTTAGTTTTTGCGCGAGGTGAGTTTTTAAGTGTTGTTGGATCTCAAAATGAGTCCCTAAGACTTATTATAATATATTATATTAAAAAACACATTTAGGACCAAAACAACTTCGCTAGATTCACTTCGGAGCCAAAAACCCATCTAAAGGCTCGATTTAGGGAAAACTAGTTACAAAGACTTAGTTTTTGTGCGAAGTTACCTTATAAGGCTTGTTGGAGCTACAAACGAGTCTCTAAGACTTATTATAATATATTATATGTTCAAATACTCATTTAGGATCAAAATTAGTTTGCTAGAGTCACTTCGGAGCCAAAAAAAACCCGTTTAAAAGCTCGATTTAGGCAAAACAAGTTATAAGGACTTAGTTTTTGCGCGACGTGAGTTTTTAAGTGTTGTTGGAGCTCAAAATGAGTCCCTATGAATTATATTAATGTATTATATGTTCAAATACTGATTTGGGATCGCAACAACTTTGCTAGAGTCACTTCGGATCCAAAATACCCATTTTAGAGCTCAATTTAGGCAAAACTAGTTATAAGGACTTAGTTTTTGCGCGAGGTGAGTTTATAAGTGTTGTTGGAGCTCGAAATGAGTCCCTACGAATTATTTTAATGTATTATATGTTCAAATACTGATTTGGGATCAAAACAATTTTGCTAGAGTTACTTCGGAGCAAAAACACCCATTTAAAGGCTCGATTTAGGCAAAACCAGTTATAAGGACTTAGTTTTTGCGCGAGGTGAGTTTTTAAGTGTTGTTGGATCTCAAAATTAGTCCCTAAGACTTATTATAATATATTATATTAAAAAACACATTTAGGACCTAAACAACTTCGCTAGATTCACTTCGGAGCTAAAAACCAATCTAAAGGCTCGATTTAGGCAAAACTAGTTACAAAGACTTAGTTTGTGTGCGAAGTTACCTTATAAGGCTTGTTGGAGCTACAAACGAGTCTCTAAGACTTATTATAATATATTATATGTTCAAATACTCATTTAGGATCAAAATTAGTTTGCTAGTGTCACTTCGGAGCCAAAAAACCCGTTTAAAAGCTCGATTTAGGCAAAACAAGTTATAAGGACTTAGTTTTTGCGCGACGTGAGTTTATAAGTGTTGTTGGAGCTCAAAATGAGTCCCTACGAATTATTTTAATGTATTATATGTTCAAATACTGATTTGGGATCAAAACAATTTTGCTAGAGTCACTTCGGAGCCAAAATACCCATTTAAAGGCTCGATTTAGGCAAAACTAGTTATAAGGACTTAGTTTTTGCGCGAGGTGAGTTTTTAAGTGTTGTTGGATCTCAAAATGAGTCCCTAAGACTTATTGTAATATATTATATTAAAAAACACATTTTGGACCTAAACAACTTCGCTAGATTCACTTAGGAGCTAAAAACGAATCTAAAGGCTCGATTTAGGGAAAACTAGTTACAAAGACTTAGTTTTTGTGCGAAGTTACCTTATAAGGCTTGTTGGAGCTACAAACGAGTCTTTAAGACTTATTATAATATATTATATGTTAAAATACTCATTTAGGATCAAAATTAGTTTGCTAGTGTCACTTCGGAGCCAAAAAACCCGTTTAAAAGCTCGATTTAGGCAAAACAAGTTATAAGGACTTAGTTTTTGCGCGACGTGAGTTTATAAGTGTTGTTGGAGCTCAAAATGAGTCCCTACGAATTATTTTAATGAATTTTATGTTCAAATACTTATTTGGGATCAAAACAATTTTGCTAGAGTCACTTCGGAGCCAAAATACCCATTTAAAGGCTCGATTTAGGCAAAACTAGTTATAAGGACTTAGTTTTTGCACGAGGTGAGTTTTAAGTGTTGTTGGATCTCAAAATGAGTCCCTAAGACTTATTATAATATATTATATTAAAAAACACATTTAGGACCTAAACAACTTCGCTAGATTCACTTCGGAGCTAAAAACCAATCTAAAGGCTCGATTTAGGCAAAACTAGTTACAAAGACTTAGTTTTTGTGCGAAGTTACCTTATAAGGCTTGTTGGAGCTACAAACGAGTCTCTAAGACTTATTATATTATATTATATGTTCAAATACTCATTTAGGATCAAAATTAGTTTGCTAGAGTCACTTCGAGCCAAAAAAACCCGTTTAAAAGCTCGATTTAGGCAAAACAAGTTATAAGGACTTAGTTTTGCGCGACGGTGAGTTTATAAGTGTTGTTGGAGCTCAAAATGAGTCCCTACGAATTATTTTAATGTATTATATGTTCAAATACTGATTTGGGATCAAAACAATTTTGCTAGAGTCACTTCGGAGCCAAAATACCCATTTAAAGGCTCGATTTAGGCAAAACTAGTTATAAGGACTTAGTTTTTGCGCGAGGTGAGTTTTTAAGTGTTGTTGGATCTCAAAATGAGTCCCTAAGACTTATTATAATATATTATATTAAAAAACACATTTAGGACCAAACAACTTCGCTAGATTCACTTCGGAGCCAAAAAGCCCATCTAAAGGCTCGATTTAGGGAAAACTAGTTACAAAGACTTAGTTTTTGTGCGAAGTTACCTTATAAGGCTTGTTGAGCTACAAACGAGTCTCTAAGACTTTTTATAATATATTATATGTTCAAATACTCATTTAGGATCAAAATTAGTTTGCTAGAGTCACTTCGGAGCCAAAAAAACCCGTTTAAAAGCTCGATTTAGGCAAAACAAGTTATAAGGACTTAGTTTTGCGCGACGTGAGTTTATAAGTGTTGTTGGAGCTCAAAATGAGTCCCTACGAATTATTTTAATGTATTATATGTTCAAATACTGATTTGGGATCAAAACAATTTTGCTAGAGTCACTTCGGAGCCAAAATACCCATTTAAAGGCTCGATTTAGGCAAAACTAGTTATAAGGACTTAGTTTTTGCGCGAGGTGAGTTTTTAAGTGTTGTTGGATCTCAAAATGAGTCCCTAAGACTTATTATAATATATTATATTAAAAAACACATTTAGGACCTAAACAACTTCGCTAGATTCACTTCGGAGCCTAAAAACCATCTAAAGGCTCGATTTAGGGAAAACTAGTTACAAAGACTTAGTTTTTGTGCGAAGTTATCTTATAAGGCTTGTTGGAGCTACAAACGAGTCTCTAAGACTTATTATAATATATTATATGTTCAAATACTCATTTAGGATCAAAATTAGTTTGCTAGAGTCACTTCGGAGCCAAAAAAACCCGTTTAAAAGCTCGATTTAGGCAAAACAAGTTATAAGGACTTAGTTTTTGCGCGAGGTGAGTTTATAAGTATTGTTGGAGCTCAAAATGAGTCCCTACGAATTATTTTAATGTATTATATGTTCAAATACTGATTTGGGATCAAAACAATTTCGCTAGAGTCACTTCGCAGCCAAAATACCCAATTAAAGGCTCGATTTAGGCAAAACTAGTTATAAGGACTTAGTTTTTGCGCGAGGTGAGTTTTTAAGTGTTGTTGGATCTGAAAATGAGTCCCTAAGACTTATTATAATATATTATATTAAAAAAAAACACATTTAGGACCTAAACAACTTCGCTAGATTCACTTCGGAGCTAAAAACCAATTTAAAGGCTCGATTTAGGCAAAACTAGTTACAAAGACTTAGTTTTTTTGCGAAGTTATCTTATAAGACTTATTGGAGCTACAAACGAGTCTCTAAGACTTATTATATTATATTATATGTTCAAATACTCATTTAGGATCAAAATTAGTTTGCTAGAGTAACTTCGGAGCCAAAAAAAACCCGTTTAAAAGCTCGATTTAGGCAAAACAAGTTATAAGGACTTAGTTTCTGCGCGAGGTGAGTTTATAAGTGTTGTTGGAGATCAAAATGAGTACCTACGAATTATTTTAATGTATTATATGTTCAAATAATGATTTGGGATCAAAACAATTTCGCTAGAGTCACTTAGCAGCCAAAATACCCATTTAAAGGCTCGATTTAGGCAAACCTAGTTATAAGGACTAAGTTTTTGCGCGAGGTGAGTTTTTAAGTGTTGTTGGATCTCAAAATGAGTCCCTAAGACTTATTATAATATATTATATTAAAAAACACATTTAGGACCTCAACCATTTCGCTAGATTCACTTCGGAGCTAAAAAGCAATCTAAAGGCTCGATTTAGGCAAAACTAGTTACAAAGACTTAGTTTTTGTGCGAAGTTACCTTATAAGGCTTGTTGCAGCTACAAACGAGTCGCTAAGACTTTTTATAATATATTATATGTTCAAATACTCATATAGGATCAAAATTAGTTTGCTAGAGTCACTTCAGAGCCAAAAAACCCGTTTAAAAAGCTCGATTTAGGCAAAACAAGTTATAAGGACTTAGTTTCTGCGCGATGTGAGTTTATAAGTATTGTTGGAGCTCAAAATGGGTACCTACGAATTATTTTAATGTATTATATGTTCAAATACTGATTTGGGATCAAAACAATTTTGCTAGAGTCACTTCGGAGCCAAAATACCCATTGAAAGGCTCGATTTAGGCAAAACTAGTATAAGGACTTAGTTTTTGCGCGAGGTGAGTTTTTAAGTGTTGTTGGATCTGAAAATGAGTCCCTAAGACTTATTATAATATATTATATTAAAAAAATCATTTAGGACCTAAACAACTTCGCTAGATTCACTTCGGAGCTAAAAACCAATTTAAAGGCTCGATTTAGGCAAAACTAGTTACAAAGACTTAGTTTTTGTGCGAAGTTATCTTATAAGGCTTGTTGGAGCTACAAACGAGTCTCTAAGACTTATTATATTATATTATATGTTCAAATACTCATTTAGGATCAAAATTAGTTTGCTAGAGTCACTTCGGAGCCAAAAAACCCGTTTAAAAGCTCGATTTAGGCAAAACAAGTTATAAGGACTTAGTTTCTGCGCGAGGTGAGTTTATAAGTATTGTTGGAGATCAAAATGAGTACCTACGAATTATTTTAATGTATTATATGTTCAAATAATGATTTGGGATCAAAACAATTTCGCTAGAGTCACTTCGCAGCCAAAATACCCAATTAAAGGCTCGATTTAGGCAAAACTAGTTATAAGGACTTAGTTTTTGCGCGAGGTGAGTTTTTAAGTGTTGTTGGATCTGAAAATGAGTCCCTAAGACTTATTATAATATATTATATTAAAAAAACACATTTAGGACCTAAACAACTTCGCTAGATTCACTTCGGAGCTAAAAACCAATTTAAAGGCTCGATTTAGGCAAAACTAGTTACAAAGACTTAGTTTTTGTGCGAAGTTATCTTATAAGGCTTGTTGGAGCTGCAAACGAGTCTCTAAGACTTATTATATTATATTATATGTTCAAATACTCATTTAGGATCAAAATTAGTTTGCTAGAGTAACTTCGGAGCCAAAAAACCCGTTTAAAAGCTCGATTTAGGCAAAACAAGTTATAAGGACTTAGTTTCTGCGCGAGGTGAGTTTATAAGTGTTGTTGGAGATTAAAATGAGTACCTACGAATTATTTTAATGTATTATATGTTCAAATAATGATTTGGGATCAAAACAATTTCGCTAGAGTCACTTAGCAGCCAAAATACCCATTTAAAGGCTCGATTTAGGCAAAACTAGTTATAAGGACTAAGTTTTTGCGCGAGGTGAGTTTTTAAGTGTTGTTGGATCTCAAAATGAGTCCCTAAGACTTATTATAATATATTATATTAAAAAAATCATTTAGGACCTAAACAACTTCGCTAGATTCACTTCGGAGCTAAAAACCAATTTAAAGGCTCGATTTAGGCAAAACTAGTTACAAAGACTTAGTTTTTGTGCGAAGTTATCTTATAAGGCTTGTTGGAGCTACAAACGAGTCTCTAAGACTTATTATATTATATTATATGTTCAAATACTCATTTAGGATCAAAATTAGTTTGCTAGAGTCACTTCGGAGCCAAAAAAAACCCGTTTAAAAGCTCGATTTAGGCAAAACAAGTTATAAGGACTTAGTTTCTGCGCGAGGTGAGTTTATAAGTATTGTTGGAGATCAAAATGAGTACCTACGAATTATTTTAATGTATTATATGTTCAAATAATGATTTGGGATCAAAACAATTTCGCTAGAGTCACTTCGCAGCCAAAATACCCAATTAAAGGCTCGATTTAGGCAAAACTAGTTATAAGGACTTAGTTTTTGCGCGAGGTGAGTTTTTAAGTGTTGTTGGATCTGAAAATGAGTCCCTAAGACTTATTATAATATATTATATTAAAAAAACACATTTAGGACCTAAACAACTTCGCTAGATTCACTTCGGAGCTAAAAAACCAATTTAAAGGCTCGATTTAGGCAAAACTAGTTACAAAGACTTAGTTTTTGTGCGAAGTTATCTTATAAGGCTTGTTGGAGCTGCAAACGAGTCTCTAAGACTTATTATATTATATTATATGTTCAAATACTCATTTAGGATCAAAATTAGTTTGCTAGAGTAACTTCGGAGCCAAAAAAACCCGTTTAAAAGCTCGATTTAGGCAAAACAAGTTATAAGGACTTAGTTTCTGCGCGAGGTGAGTTTATAAGTGTTGTTGGAGATTAAAATGAGTACCTACGAATTATTTTAATGTATTATATGTTCAAATAATGATTTGGGATCAAAACAATTTCGCTAGAGTCACTTAGCAGCCAAAATACCCATTTAAAGGCTCGATTTAGGCAAAACTAGTTATAAGGACTAAGTTTTTGCGCGAGGTGAGTTTTTAAGTGTTGTTGGATCTCAAAATGAGTCCCTAAGACTTATTATAATATATTATATTAAAAAAATCATTTAGGACCTAAACAACTTCGCTAGATTCACTTCGGAGCTAAAAAACCAATTTAAAGGCTCGATTTAGGCAAAACTAGTTACAAAGACTTAGTTTTTGTGCGAAGTTATCTTATAAGGCTTGTTGGAGCTACAAACGAGTCTCTAAGACTTATTATATTATATTATATGTTCAAATACTCATTTAGGATCAAAATTAGTTTGCTAGAGTCACTTCGGAGCCAAAAAACCCGTTTAAAAGCTCGATTTAGGAAAAACAAGTTATAAGGACTTAGTTTCTGCGCGAGGTGAGTTTATAAGTATTGTTGGAGATCAAAATGAGTACCTACGAATTATTTTAATGTATTATATGTTCAAATAATGATTTGGGATCAAAACAATTTCGCTAGAGTCACTTCGCAGCCAAAATACCCAATTAAAGGCTCGATTTAGGCAAAACTAGTTATAAGGACTTAGTTTTTGCGCGAGGTGAGTTTTTAAGTGTTGTTGGATCTGAAAATGAGTCCCTAAGACTTATTATAATATATTATATTAAAAAAACACATTTAGGACCTAAACAACTTCGCTAGATTCACTTCGGAGCTAAAAACCAATTTAAAGGCTCGATTTAGGCAAAACTAGTTACAAAGACTTAGTTTTTGTGCGAAGTTATCTTATAAGGCTTGTTGGAGCTGCAAACGAGTCTCTAAGACTTATTATATTATATTATATGTTCAAATACTCATTTAGGATCAAAATTAGTTTGCTAGAGTAACTTCGGAGCCAAAAAAACCCGTTTAAAAGCTCGATTTAGGCAAAACAAGTTATAAGGACTTAGTTTCTGCGCGAGGTGAGTTTATAAGTGTTGTTGGAGATTAAAATGAGTACCTACGAATTATTTTAATGTATTATATGTTCAAATAATGATTTGGGATCAAAACAATTTCGCTAGAGTCACTTAGCAGCCAAAATACCCATTTAAAGGCTCGATTTAGGCAAAACTAGTTATAAGGACTAAGTTTTTGCGCGAGGTGAGTTTTTAAGTGTTGTTGGATCTCAAAATGAGTCCCTAAGACTTATTATAATATATTATATTAAAAAAATCATTTAGGACCTAAACAACTTCGCTAGATTCACTTCGGAGCTAAAACCAATTTAAAGGCTCGATTTAGGCAAAACTAGTTACAAAGACTTAGTTTTTGTGCGAAGTTATCTTATAAGGCTTGTTGGAGCTACAAACGAGTCTCTAAGACTTATTATATTATATTATATGTTCAAATACTCATTTAGGATCAAAATTAGTTTGCTAGAGTCACTTCGGAGCCAAAAAACCCGTTTAAAAGCTCGATTTAGGCAAAACAAGTTATAAGGACTTAGTTTCTGCGCGAGGTGAGTTTATAAGTATTGTTGGAGATCAAAATGAGTACCTACGAATTATTTTAATGTATTATATGTTCAAATAATGATTTGGGATCAAAACAATTTCGCTAGAGTCACTTCGCAGCCAAAATACCCAATTAAAGGCTCGATTTAGGCAAAACTAGTTATAAGGACTTAGTTTTTGCGCGAGGTGAGTTTTTAAGTGTTGTTGGATCTGAAAATGAGTCCCTAAGACTTATTATAATATATTATATTAAAAAAACACATTTAGGACCTAAACAACTTCGCTAGATTCACTTCGGAGCTAAAAACCAATTTAAAGGCTCGATTTAGGCAAAACTAGTTACAAAGACTTAGTTTTTGTGCGAAGTTATCTTATAAGGCTTGTTGGAGCTGCAAACGAGTCTCTAAGACTTATTATATTATATTATATGTTCAAATACTCATTTAGGATCAAAATTAGTTTGCTAGAGTAACTTCGGAGCCAAAAAAACCCGTTTAAAAAGCTCGATTTAGGCAAAACAAGTTATAAGGACTTAGTTTCTGCGCGAGGTGAGTTTATAAGTGTTGTTGGAGATTAAAATGAGTACCTACGAATTATTTTAATGTATTATATGTTCAAATAATGATTTGGGATCAAAACAATTTCGCTAGAGTCACTTAGCAGCCAAAATACCCATTTAAAGGCTCGATTTAGGCAAAACTAGTTATAAGGACTAAGTTTTTGCGCGAGGTGAGTTTTTAAGTGTTGTTGGATCTCAAAATGAGTCCCTAAGACTTATTATAATATATTATATTAAAAAAATCATTTAGGACCTAAACAACTTCGCTAGATTCACTTCGGAGCTAAAAACCAATTTAAAGGCTCGATTTAGGCAAAACTAGTTACAAAGACTTAGTTTTTGTGCGAAGTTATCTTATAAGGCTTGTTGGAGCTACAAACGAGTCTCTAAGACTTATTATATTATATTATATGTTCAAATACTCATTTAGGATCAAAATTAGTTTGCTAGAGTCACTTCGGAGCCAAAAAACCCGTTTAAAAGCTCGATTTAGGCAAAACAAGTTATAAGGACTTAGTTTCTGCGCGAGGTGAGTTTATAAGTATTGTTGGAGATCAAAATGAGTACCTACGAATTATTTTAATGTATTATATGTTCAAATAATGATTTGGGATCAAAACAATTTCGCTAGAGTCACTTCGCAGCCAAAATACCCAATTAAAGGCTCGATTTAGGCAAAACTAGTTATAAGGACTTAGTTTTTGCGCGAGGTGAGTTTTTAAGTGTTGTTGGATCTGAAAATGAGTCCCTAAGACTTATTATAATATATTATATTAAAAAAACACATTTAGGACCTAAACAACTTCGCTAGATTCACTTCGGAGCTAAAAACCAATTTAAAGGCTCGATTTAGGCAAAACTAGTTACAAAGACTTAGTTTTTGTTCGAAGTTATCTTATAAGGCTTGTTGGAGCTGCAAACGAGTCTCTAAGACTTATTATATTATATTATATGTTCAAATACTCATTTAGGATCAAAATTAGTTTGCTAGAGTAACTTCGGAGCCAAAAAAACCCGTTTAAAAGCTCGATTTAGGCAAAACAAGTTATAAGGACTTAGTTTCTGCGCGAGGTGAGTTTATAAGTGTTGTTGGAGATTAAAATGAGTACCTACGAATTATTTTAATGTATTATATGTTCAAATAATGATTTGGGATCAAAACAATTTCGCTAGAGTCACTTAGCAGCCAAAATACCCATTTAAAGGCTCGATTTAGGCAAAACTAGTTATAAGGACTAAGTTTTTGCGCGAGGTGAGTTTTTAAGTGTTGTTGGATCTCAAAATGAGTCCCTAAGACTTATTATAATATATTATATTAAAAAAATCATTTAGGACCTAAACAACTTCGCTAGATTCACTTCGGAGCTAAAAACCAATTTAAAGGCTCGATTTAGGCAAAACTAGTTACAAAGACTTAGTTTTTGTGCGAAGTTATCTTATAAGGCTTGTTGGAGCTACAAACGAGTCTCTAAGACTTATTATATTATATTATATGTTCAAATACTCATTTAGGATCAAAATTAGTTTGCTAGAGTCACTTCGGAGCCAAAAAACCCGTTTAAAAGCTCGATTTAGGCAAAACAAGTTATAAGGACTTAGTTTCTGCGCGAGGTGAGTTTATAAGTATTGTTGGAGATCAAAATGAGTACCTACGAATTATTTTAATGTATTATATGTTCAAATAATGATTTGGGATCAAAACAATTTCGCTAGAGTCACTTCGCAGCCAAAATACCCAATTAAAGGCTCGATTTAGGCAAAACTAGTTATAAGGACTTAGTTTTTGCGCGAGGTGAGTTTTTAAGTGTTGTTGGATCTGAAAATGAGTCCCTAAGACTTATTATAATATATTATATTAAAAAAACACATTTAGGACCTAAACAACTTCGCTAGATTCACTTCGGAGCTAAAAACCAATTTAAAGGCTCGATTTAGGCAAAACTAGTTACAAAGACTTAGTTTTTGTGCGAAGTTATCTTATAAGGCTTGTTGGAGCTGCAAACGAGTCTCTAAGACTTATTATATTATATTATATGTTCAAATACTCATTTAGGATCAAAATTAGTTTGCTAGAGTAACTTCGGAGCCAAAAAAAACCCGTTTAAAAAGCTCGATTTAGGCAAAACAAGTTATAAGGACTTAGTTTCTGCGCGAGGTGAGTTTATAAGTGTTGTTGGAGATTAAAATGAGTACCTACGAATTATTTTAATGTATTATATGTTCAAATAATGATTTGGGATCAAAACAATTTCGCTAGAGTCACTTAGCAGCCAAAATACCCATTTAAAGGCTCGATTTAGGCAAAACTAGTTATAAGGACTAAGTTTTTGCGCGAGGTGAGTTTTTAAGTGTTGTTGGATCTCAAAATGAGTCCCTAAGACTTATTATAATATATTATATTAAAAAAATCATTTAGGACCTAAACAACTTCGCTAGATTCACTTCGGAGCTAAAAACCAATTTAAAGGCTCGATTTAGGCAAAACTAGTTACAAAGACTTAGTTTTTGTGCGAAGTTATCTTATAAGGCTTGTTGGAGCTACAAACGAGTCTCTAAGACTTATTATATTATATTATATGTTCAAATACTCATTTAGGATCAAAATTAGTTTGCTAGAGTCACTTCGGAGCCAAAAAACCCGTTTAAAAGCTCGATTTAGGCAAAACAAGTTATAAGGACTTAGTTTCTGCGCGAGGTGAGTTTATAAGTATTGTTGGAGATCAAAATGAGTACCTACGAATTATTTTAATGTATTATATGTTCAAATAATGATTTGGGATCAAAACAATTTCGCTAGAGTCACTTCGCAGCCAAAATACCCAATTAAAGGCTCGATTTAGGCAAAACTAGTTATAAGGACTTAGTTTTTGCGCGAGGTGAGTTTTTAAGTGTTGTTGGATCTGAAAATGAGTCCCTAAGACTTATTATAATATATTATATCAAAAAAACACATTTAGGACCTAAACAACTTCGCTAGATTCACTTCGGAGCTAAAAACCAATTTAAAGGCTCGATTTAGGCAAAACTAGTTACAAAGACTTAGTTTTTGTGCGAAGTTATCTTATAAGGCTTGTTGGAGCTGCAAACGAGTCTCTAAGACTTATTATATTATATTATATGTTCAAATACTCATTTAGGATCAAAATTAGTTTGCTAGAGTAACTTCGGAGCCAAAAAAACCCGTTTAAAAGCTCGATTTAGGCAAAACAAGTTATAAGGACTTAGTTTCTGCGCGAGGTGAGTTTATAAGTGTTGTTGGAGATTAAAATGAGTACCTACGAATTATTTTAATGTATTATATGTTCAAATAATGATTTGGGATCAAAACAATTTCGCTAGAGTCACTTAGCAGCCAAAATACCCATTTAAAGGCTCGATTTAGGCAAAACTAGTTATAAGGACTAAGTTTTTGCGCGAGGTGAGTTTTTAAGTGTTGTTGGATCTCAAAATGAGTCCCTAAGACTTATTATAATATATTATATTAAAAAAATCATTTAGGACCTAAACAACTTCGCTAGATTCACTTCGGAGCTAAAAACCAATTTAAAGGCTCGATTTAGGCAAAACTAGTTACAAAGACTTAGTTTTTGTGCGAAGTTATCTTATAAGGCTTGTTGGAGCTACAAACGAGTCTCTAAGACTTATTATATTATATTATATGTTCAAATACTCATTTAGGATCAAAATTAGTTTGCTAGAGTCACTTCGGAGCCAAAAAAACCCGTTTAAAAGCTCGATTTAGGCAAAACAAGTTATAAGGACTTAGTTTCTGCGCGAGGTGAGTTTATAAGTATTGTTGGAGATCAAAATGAGTACCTACGAATTATTTTAATGTATTATATGTTCAAATAATGATTTGGGATCAAAACAATTTCGCTAGAGTCACTTCGCAGCCAAAATACCCAATTAAAGGCTCGATTTAGGCAAAACTAGTTATAAGGACTTAGTTTTTGCGCGAGGTGAGTTTTTAAGTGTTGTTGGATCTGAAAATGAGTCCCTAAGACTTATTATAATATATTATATTAAAAAAACACATTTAGGACCTAAACAACTTCGCTAGATTCACTTCGGAGCTAAAAACCAATTTAAAGGCTCGATTTAGGCAAAACTAGTTACAAAGACTTAGTTTTTGTGCGAAGTTATCTTATAAGGCTTGTTGGAGCTGCAAACGAGTCTCTAAGACTTATTATATTATATTATATGTTCAAATACTCATTTAGGATCAAAATTAGTTTGCTAGAGTAACTTCGGAGCCAAAAAAACCCGTTTAAAAGCTCGATTTAGGCAAAACAAGTTATAAGGACTTAGTTTCTGCGCGAGGTGAGTTTATAAGTGTTGTTGGAGATTAAAATGAGTACCTACGAATTATTTTAATGTATTATATGTTCAAATAATGATTTGGGATCAAAACAATTTCGCTAGAGTCACTTAGCAGCCAAAATACCCATTTAAAGGCTCGATTTAGGCAAAACTAGTTATAAGGACTAAGTTTTTGCGCGAGGTGAGTTTTTAAGTGTTGTTGGATCTCAAAATGAGTCCCTAAGACTTATTATAATATATTATATTAAAAAAATCATTTAGGACCTAAACAACTTCGCTAGATTCACTTCGGAGCTAAAAACCAATTTAAAGGCTCGATTTAGGCAAAACTAGTTACAAAGACTTAGTTTTTGTGCGAAGTTATCTTATAAGGCTTGTTGGAGCTACAAACGAGTCTCTAAGACTTATTATATTATATTATATGTTCAAATACTCATTTAGGATCAAAATTAGTTTGCTAGAGTCACTTCGGAGCCAAAAAACCCGTTTAAAAGCTCGATTTAGGCAAAACAAGTTATAAGGACTTAGTTTCTGCGCGAGGTGAGTTTATAAGTATTGTTGGAGATCAAAATGAGTACCTACGAATTATTTTAATGTATTATATGTTCAAATAATGATTTGGGATCAAAACAATTTCGCTAGAGTCACTTCGCAGCCAAAATATCCAATTAAAGGCTCGATTTAGGCAAAACTAGTTATAAGGACTTAGTTTTTGCGCGAGGTGAGTTTTTAAGTGTTGTTGGATCTGAAAATGAGTCCCTAAGACTTATTATAATATATTATATTAAAAAAACACATTTAGGACCTAAACAACTTCGCTAGATTCACTTCGGAGCTAAAAACCAATTTAAAGGCTCGATTTAGGCAAAACTAGTTACAAAGACTTAGTTTTTGTGCGAAGTTATCTTATAAGGCTTGTTGGAGCTGCAAACGAGTCTCTAAGACTTATTATATTATATTATATGTTCAAATACTCATTTAGGATCAAAATTAGTTTGCTAGAGTAACTTCGGAGCCAAAAAAACCCGTTTAAAAGCTCGATTTAGGCAAAACAAGTTATAAGGACTTAGTTTCTGCGCGAGGTGAGTTTATAAGTGTTGTTGGAGATTAAAATGAGTACCTACGAATTATTTTAATGTATTATATGTTCAAATAATGATTTGGGATCAAAACAATTTCGCTAGAGTCACTTAGCAGCCAAAATACCCATTTAAAGGCTCGATTTAGGCAAAACTAGTTATAAGGACTAAGTTTTTGCGCGAGGTGAGTTTTTAAGTGTTGTTGGATCTCAAAATGAGTCCCTAAGACTTATTATAATATATTATATTAAAAAAATCATTTAGGACCTAAACAACTTCGCTAGATTCACTTCGGAGCTAAAAACCAATTTAAAGGCTCGATTTAGGCAAAACTAGTTACAAAGACTTAGTTTTTGTGCGAAGTTATCTTATAAGGCTTGTTGGAGCTACAAACGAGTCTCTAAGACTTATTATATTATATTATATGTTCAAATACTCATTTAGGATCAAAATTAGTTTGCTAGAGTCACTTCGGAGCCAAAAAACCCGTTTAAAAGCTCGATTTAGGCAAAACAAGTTATAAGGACTTAGTTTCTGCGCGAGGTGAGTTTATAAGTATTGTTGGAGATCAAAATGAGTACCTACGAATTATTTTAATGTATTATATGTTCAAATAATGATTTGGGATCAAAACAATTTCGCTAGAGTCACTTCGCAGCCAAAATACCCAATTAAAGGCTCGATTTAGGCAAAACTAGTTATAAGGACTTAGTTTTTGCGCGAGGTGAGTTTTTAAGTGTTGTTGGATCTGAAAATGAGTCCCTAAGACTTATTATAATATATTATATTAAAAAAACACATTTAGGACCTAAACAACTTCGCTAGATTCACTTCGGAGCTAAAAACCAATTTAAAGGCTCGATTTAGGCAAAACTAGTTACAAAGACTTAGTTTTTGTGCGAAGTTATCTTATAAGGCTTGTTGGAGCTGCAAACGAGTCTCTAAGACTTATTATATTATATTATATGTTCAAATACTCATTTAGGATCAAAATTAGTTTGCTAGAGTAACTTCGGAGCCAAAAAAACCCGTTTAAAAGCTCGATTTAGGCAAAACAAGTTATAAGGACTTAGTTTCTGCGCGAGGTGAGTTTATAAGTGTTGTTGGAGATTAAAATGAGTACCTACGAATTATTTTAATGTATTATATGTTCAAATAATGATTTGGGATCAAAACAATTTCGCTAGAGTCACTTAGCAGCCAAAATACCCATTTAAAGGCTCGATTTAGGCAAAACTAGTTATAAGGACTAAGTTTTTGCGCGAGGTGAGTTTTTAAGTGTTGTTGGATCTCAAAATGAGTCCCTAAGACTTATTCTAATATATTATATTAAAAAACACATTTAGGACCTCAACCATTTCGCTAGATTCACTTCGGAGCTAAAAAGCAATCTAAAGGCTCGATTTAGGCAAAACTAGTTACAAAGACTTAGTTTTTGTGCGAAGTTACCTTATAAGGCTTGTTGCAGCTACAAACGAGTCGCTAAGACTTTTTATAATATATTATATGTTCAAATACTCATATAGGATCAAAATTAGTTTGCTAGAGTCACTTCAGAGCCAAAAAACCCGTTTAAAAGCTCGATTTAGGCAAAACAAGTTATAAGGACTTAGTTTCTGCGCGATGTGAGTTTATAAGTGTTGTTGGAGCTCAAAATGGGTACCTACGAATTATTTTAATGTATTATATGTTCAAATACTGATTTGGGATCAAAACAATTTTGCTAGAGTCACTTCGGAGCCAAAATACCCATTGAAAGGCTCGATTTAGGCAAAACTAGTATAAGGACTTAGTTTTTGCGCGAGGTGAGTTTTTAAATGTTGTTGGATCTGAAAATGAGTCCCTAAGACTTATTATAATATATTATATTAAAAAAATCATTTAGGACCTAAACAACTTCGCTAGATTCACTTCGGAGCTAAAAACCAATTTAAAGGCTCGATTTAGGCAAAACTAGTTACAAAGACTTAGTTTTTGTGCGAAGTTATCTTATAAGGCTTGTTGGAGCTACAAACGAGTCTCTAAGACTTATTATATTATATTATATGTTCAAATACTCATTTAGGATCAAAATTAGTTTGCTAGAGTCACTTCGGAGCCAAAAAACCCGTTTAAAAGCTCGATTTAGGCAAAACAAGTTATAAGGACTTAGTTTCTGCGCGAGGTGAGTTTATAAGTATTGTTGGAGATCAAAATGAGTACCTACGAATTATTTTAATGTATTATATGTTCAAATAATGATTTGGGATCAAAACAATTTCGCTAGAGTCACTTCGCAGCCAAAATACCCAATTAAAGGCTCGATTTAGGCAAAACTAGTTATAAGGACTTAGTTTTTGCGCGAGGTGAGTTTTTAAGTGTTGTTGGATCTGAAAATGAGTCCCTAAGACTTATTATAATATATTATATTAAAAAAACACATTTAGGACCTAAACAACTTCGCTAGATTCACTTCGGAGCTAAAAACCAATTTAAAGGCTCGATTTAGGCAAAACTAGTTACAAAGACTTAGTTTTTGTGCGAAGTTATCTTATAAGGCTTGTTGGAGCTGCAAACGAGTCTCTAAGACTTATTATATTATATTATATGTTCAAATACTCATTTAGGATCAAAATTAGTTTGCTAGAGTAACTTCGGAGCCAAAAAAACCCGTTTAAAAGCTCGATTTAGGCAAAACAAGTTATAAGGACTTAGTTTCTGCGCGAGGTGAGTTTATAAGTGTTGTTGGAGATTAAAATGAGTACCTACGAATTATTTTAATGTATTATATGTTCAAATAATGATTTGGGATCAAAACAATTTCGCTAGAGTCACTTAGCAGCCAAAATACCCATTTAAAGGCTCGATTTAGGCAAAACTAGTTATAAGGACTAAGTTTTTGCGCGAGGTGAGTTTTTAAGTGTTGTTGGATCTCAAAATGAGTCCCTAAGACTTATTCTAATATATTATATTAAAAAACACATTTAGGACCTCAACCATTTCGCTAGATTCACTTCGGAGCTAAAAAGCAATCTAAAGGCTCGATTTAGGCAAAACTAGTTACAAAGACTTAGTTTTTGTGCGAAGTTACCTTATAAGGCTTGTTGCAGCTACAAACGAGTCGCTAAGACTTTTTATAATATATTATATGTTCAAATACTCATATAGGATCAAAATTAGTTTGCTAGAGTCACTTCAGAGCCAAAAAAACCCGTTTAAAAGCTCGATTTAGGCAAAACAAGTTATAAGGACTTAGTTTCTGCGCGATGTGAGTTTATAAGTGTTGTTGGAGCTCAAAATGGGTACCTACGAATTATTTTAATGTATTATATGTTCAAATACTGATTTGGGATCAAAACAATTTTGCTAGAGTCACTTCGGAGCCAAAATACCCATTGAAAGGCTCGATTTAGGCAAAACTAGTATAAGGACTTAGTTTTTGCGCGAGGTGAGTTTTTAAATGTTGTTGGATCTGAAAATGAGTCCCTAAGACTTATTATAATATATTATATTAAAAAAATCATTTAGGACCTAAACAACTTCGCTAGATTCACTTCGGAGCTAAAAACCAATTTAAAGGCTCGATTTAGGCAAAACTAGTTACAAAGACTTAGTTTTTGTGCGAAGTTATCTTATAAGGCTTGTTGGAGCTACAAACGAGTCTCTAAGACTTATTATATTATATTATATGTTCAAATACTCATTTAGGATCAAAATTAGTTTGCTAGAGTCACTTCGGAGCCAAAAAACCCGTTTAAAAGCTCGATTTAGGCAAAACAAGTTATAAGGACTTAGTTTCTGCGCGAGGTGAGTTTATAAGTATTGTTGGAGATCAAAATGAGTACCTACGAATTATTTTAATGTATTATATGTTCAAATAATGATTTGGGATCAAAACAATTTCGCTAGAGTCACTTCGCAGCCAAAATACCCAATTAAAGGCTCGATTTAGGCAAAACTAGTTATAAGGACTTAGTTTTTGCGCGAGGTGAGTTTTTAAGTGTTGTTGGATCTGAAAATGAGTCCCTAAGACTTATTATAATATATTATATTAAAAAAACACATTTAGGACCTAAACAACTTCGCTAGATTCACTTCGGAGCTAAAAACCAATTTAAAGGCTCGATTTAGGCAAAACTAGTTACAAAGACTTAGTTTTTGTGCGAAGTTATCTTATAAGGCTTGTTGGAGCTGCAAACGAGTCTCTAAGACTTATTATATTATATTATATGTTCAAATACTCATTTAGGATCAAAATTAGTTTGCTAGAGTAACTTCGGAGCCAAAAAAACCCGTTTAAAAGCTCGATTTAGGCAAAACAAGTTATAAGGACTTAGTTTCTGCGCGAGGTGAGTTTATAAGTGTTGTTGGAGATCAAAATGAGTACCTACGAATTATTTTAATGTATTATATGTTCAAATAATGATTTGGGATCAAAACAATTTCGCTAGAGTCACTTAGCAGCCAAAATACCCATTTAAAGGCTCGATTTAGGCAAAACTAGTTATAAGGACTAAGTTTTTGCGCGAGGTGAGTTTTTAAGTGTTGTTGGATCTCAAAATGAGTCCCTAAGACTTATTATAATATATTATATTAAAAAACACATTTAGGACCTCAACCATTTCGCTAGATTCACTTCGGAGCTAAAAAGCAATCTAAAGGCTCGATTTAGGCAAAACTAGTTACAAAGACTTAGTTTTTGTGCGAAGTTACCTTATAAGGCTTGTTGCAGCTACAAACGAGTCGCTAAGACTTTTTATAATATATTATATGTTCAAATACTCATATAGGATCAAAATTAGTTTGCTAGAGTCACTTCAGAGACAAAAAACCCGTTTAAAAGCTCGATTTAGGCAAAACAAGTTATAAGGACTTAGTTTCTGCGCGATGTGAGTTTATAAGTGTTGTTGGAGCTCAAAATGGGTACCTACGAATTATTTTAATGTATTATATGTTCAAATACTGATTTGGGATCAAAACAATTTGGCTAGAGTCACTTCGGAGCCAAAATACCCATTGAAAGGCTCGATTTAGGCAAAACTAGTATAAGGACTTAGTTTTTGCGCGAGGTGAGTTTTTAAGTGTTGTTGGATCTGAAAATGAGTCCCTAAGACTTATTCTAATATATTATATTAAAAAAATCATTTAGGACCTCAACCATTTCGCTAGATTCACTTCGGAGCTAAAAACCAATTTAAAGGCTCGATTTAGGCAAAACTAGTTACAAAGACTTAGTTTTTGTGCGAAGTTACCTTATAAGGCTTGTTGGAGCTACAAACGAGTCTCTAAGACTTATTATATTATATTATATGTTCAAATACTCATTTAGGATCAAAATTAGTTTGCTAGAGTCACTTCGGAGCCAAAAAACCCGTTTAAAAGCTCGATTTAGGCAAAACAAGTTATAAGGACTTAGTTTCTGCGCGAGGTGAGTTTATAAGTATTGTTGGAGATCAAAATGAGTACCTACGAATTATTTTAACGTATTATATGTTCAAATAATGATTTGGGATCAAAACAATTTCGCTAGAGTCACTTCGCAGCCAAAATACCCAATTAAAGGCTCGATTTAGGCAAAACTAGTTATAAGGACTTAGTTTTTGCGCGAGGTGAGTTTTTAAGTGTTGTTGGATCTGAAAATGAGTCCCTAAGACTTATTATAATATATTATATTAAAAAAACACATTTAGGACCTAAACAACTTCGCTAGATTCACTTCGGAGCTAAAAACCAATTTAAAGGCTCGATTTAGGCAAAACTAGTTACAAAGACTTAGTTTTTGTGCGAAGTTACCTTATAAGGCTTGTTGCAGCTACAAACGAGTCGCTAAGACTTTTTATAATATATTATATGTTCAAATACTCATATAGGATCAAAATTAGTTTGCTAGAGTCACTTCAGAGCCAAAAAAACCCGTTTAAAAGCTCGATTTAGGCAAAACAAGTTATAAGGACTTAGTTTCTGCGCGATGTGAGTTTATAAGTGTTGTTGGAGCTCAAAATGGGTACCTACGAATTATTTTAATGTATTATATGTTCAAATACTGATTTGGGATCAAAACAATTTTGCTAGAGTCACTTCGGAGCCAAAATACCCATTGAAAGGCTCGATTTAGGCAAAACTAGTATAAGGACTTAGTTTTTGCGCGAGGTGAGTTTTTAAGTGTTGTTGGATCTGAAAATGAGTCCCTAAGACTTATTATAATATATTATATTAAAAAAACACATTTAGGACCTAAACAACTTCGCTAGATTCACTTCGGAGCTAAAAACCAATTTAAAGGCTCGATTTAGGCAAAACTAGTTACAAAGACTTAGTTTTTGTGCGAAGTTATCTTATAAGGCTTGTTGGAGCTGCAAACGAGTCTCTAAGACTTATTATATTATATTATATGTTCAAATACTCATTTAGGATCAAAATTAGTTTGCTAGAGTAACTTCGGAGCCAAAAAAACCCGTTTAAAAGCTCGATTTAGGCAAAACAAGTTATAAGGACTTAGTTTCTGCGCGAGGTGAGTTTATAAGTGTTGTTGGAGATCAAAATGAGTACCTACGAATTATTTTAATGTATTATATGTTCAAATAATGATTTGGGATCAAAACAATTTCGCTAGAGTCACTTAGCAGCCAAAATACCCATTTAAAGGCTCGATTTAGGCAAAACTAGTTATAAGGACTAAGTTTTTGCGCGAGGTGAGTTTTTAAGTGTTGTTGGATCTCAAAATGAGTCCCTAAGACTTATTATAATATATTATATTAAAAAACACATTTAGGACCTCAACCATTTCGCTAGATTCACTTCGGAGCTAAAAAGCAATCTAAAGGCTCGATTTAGGCAAAACTAGTTACAAAGACTTAGTTTTTGTGCGAAGTTACCTTATAAGGCTTGTTGCAGCTACAAACGAGTCGCTAAGACTTTTTATAATATATTATATGTTCAAATACTCATATAGGATCAAAATTAGTTTGCTAGAGTCACTTCAGAGACAAAAAACCCGTTTAAAAGCTCGATTTAGGCAAAACAAGTTATAAGGACTTAGTTTCTGCGCGATGTGAGTTTATAAGTGTTGTTGGAGCTCAAAATGGGTACCTACGAATTATTTTAATGTATTATATGTTCAAATACTGATTTGGGATCAAAACAATTTTGCTAGAGTCACTTCGGAGCCAAAATACCCATTGAAAGGCTCGATTTAGGCAAAACTAGTATAAGGACTTAGTTTTTGTGCGAGGTGAGTTTTTAAGTGTTGTTGGATCTGAAAATGAGTCCCTAAGACTTATTATAATATATTATATTAAAAAAATCATTTAGGACCTAAACAACTTCGCTAGATTCACTTCGGAGCTAAAAACCAATTTAAAGGCTCGATTTAGGCAAAACTAGTTACAAAGACTTAGTTTTTGTGCGAAGTTATCTTATAAGGCTTGTTGGAGCTACAAACGAGTCTCTAAGACTTATTATATTATATTATATGTTCAAATACTCATTTAGGATCAAAATTAGTTTGCTAGAGTCACTTCGGAGCCAAAAAACCCGTTTAAAAAGCTCGATTTAGGCAAAACAAGTTATAAGGACTTAGTTTCTGCGCGAGGTGAGTTTATAAGTATTGTTGGAGATCAAAATGAGTACCTACGAATTATTTTAACGTATTATATGTTCAAATAATGATTTGGGATCAAAACAATTTCGCTAGAGTCACTTCGCAGCCAAAATACCCAATTAAAGGCTCGATTTAGGCAAAACTAGTTATAAGGACTTAGTTTTTGCGCGAGGTGAGTTTTTAAGTGTTGTTGGATCTGAAAATGAGTCCCTAAGACTTATTATAATATATTATATTAAAAAACACATTTAGGACCTAAACAACTTCGCTAGATTCACTTCGGAGCTAAAAACCAATTTAAAGGCTCGATTTAGGCAAAACTAGTTACAAAGACTTAGTTTTTGTGCGAAGTTACCTTATAAGGCTTGTTGCAGCTACAAACGAGTCGCTAAGACTTTTTATAATATATTATATGTTCAAATACTCATATAGGATCAAAATTAGTTTGCTAGAGTCACTTCAGAGCCAAAAAAACCCGTTTAAAAGCTCGATTTAGGCAAAACAAGTTATAAGGACTTAGTTTCTGCGCGATGTGAGTTTATAAGTGTTGTTGGAGCTCAAAATGGGTACCTACGAATTATTTTAATGTATTATATGTTCAAATACTGATTTGGGATCAAAACAATTTTGCTAGAGTCACTTCGGAGCCAAAATACCCATTGAAAGGCTCGATTTAGGCAAAACTAGTATAAGGACTTAGTTTTTGCGCGAGGTGAGTTTTTAAGTGTTGTTGGATCTGAAAATGAGTCCCTAAGACTTATTATAATATATTATATTAAAAAAACACATTTAGGACCTAAACAACTTCGCTAGATTCACTTCGGAGCTAAAAACCAATTTAAAGGCTCGATTTAGGCAAAACTAGTTACAAAGACTTAGTTTTTGTGCGAAGTTATCTTATAAGGCTTGTTGGAGCTGCAAACGAGTCTCTAAGACTTATTATATTATATTATATGTTCAAATACTCATTTAGGATCAAAATTAGTTTGCTAGAGTAACTTCGGAGCCAAAAAAACCCGTTTAAAAGCTCGATTTAGGCAAAACAAGTTATAAGGACTTAGTTTCTGCGCGAGGTGAGTTTATAAGTGTTGTTGGAGATCAAAATGAGTACCTACGAATTATTTTAATGTATTATATGTTCAAATAATGATTTGGGATCAAAACAATTTCGCTAGAGTCACTTAGCAGCCAAAATACCCATTTAAAGGCTCGATTTAGGCAAAACTAGTTATAAGGACTAAGTTTTTGCGCGAGGTGAGTTTTTAAGTGTTGTTGGATCTCAAAATGAGTCCCTAAGACTTATTATAATATATTATATTAAAAAACACATTTAGGACCTCAACCATTTCGCTAGATTCACTTCGGAGCTAAAAAGCAATCTAAAGGCTCGATTTAGGCAAAACTAGTTACAAAGACTTAGTTTTTGTGCGAAGTTACCTTATAAGGCTTGTTGCAGCTACAAACGAGTCGCTAAGACTTTTTATAATATATTATATGTTCAAATACTCATATAGGATCAAAATTAGTTTGCTAGAGTCACTTCAGAGACAAAAAACCCGTTTAAAAGCTCGATTTAGGCAAAACAAGTTATAAGGACTTAGTTTCTGCGCGATGTGAGTTTATAAGTGTTGTTGGAGCTCAAAATGGGTACCTACGAATTATTTTAATGTATTATATGTTCAAATACTGATTTGGGATCAAAACAATTTTGCTAGAGTCACTTCGGAGCCAAAATACCCATTGAAAGGCTCGATTTAGGCAAAACTAGTATAAGGACTTAGTTTTTGTGCGAGGTGAGTTTTTAAGTGTTGTTGGATCTGAAAATGAGTCCCTAAGACTTATTATAATATATTATATTAAAAAAATCATTTAGGACCTAAACAACTTCGCTAGATTCACTTCGGAGCTAAAAACCAATTTAAAGGCTCGATTTAGGCAAAACTAGTTACAAAGACTTAGTTTTTGTGCGAAGTTATCTTATAAGGCTTGTTGGAGCTACAAACGAGTCTCTAAGACTTATTATATTATATTATATGTTCAAATACTCATTTAGGATCAAAATTAGTTTGCTAGAGTCACTTCGGAGCCAAAAAACCCGTTTAAAAGCTCGATTTAGGCAAAACAAGTTATAAGGACTTAGTTTCTGCGCGAGGTGAGTTTATAAGTATTGTTGGAGATCAAAATGAGTACCTACGAATTATTTTAACGTATTATATGTTCAAATAATGATTTGGGATCAAAACAATTTCGCTAGAGTCACTTCGCAGCCAAAATACCCAATTAAAGGCTCGATTTAGGCAAAACTAGTTATAAGGACTTAGTTTTTGCGCGAGGTGAGTTTTTAAGTGTTGTTGGATCTGAAAATGAGTCCCTAAGACTTATTATAATATATTATATTAAAAAAACACATTTAGGACCTAAACAACTTCGCTAGATTCACTTCGGAGCTAAAAACCAATTTAAAGGCTCGATTTAGGCAAAACTAGTTACAAAGACTTAGTTTTTGTGCGAAGTTACCTTATAAGGCTTGTTGCAGCTACAAACGAGTCGCTAAGACTTTTTATAATATATTATATGTTCAAATACTCATATAGGATCAAAATTAGTTTGCTAGAGTCACTTCAGAGCCAAAAAACCCGTTTAAAAGCTCGATTTAGGCAAAACAAGTTATAAGGACTTAGTTTCTGCGCGATGTGAGTTTATAAGTGTTGTTGGAGCTCAAAATGGGTACCTACGAATTATTTTAATGTATTATATGTTCAAATACTGATTTGGGATCAAAACAATTTTGCTAGAGTCACTTCGGAGCCAAAATACCCATTGAAAGGCTCGATTTAGGCAAAACTAGTATAAGGACTTAGTTTTTGCGCGAGGTGAGTTTTTAAGTGTTGTTGGATCTAAAAATGAGTCCCTAAGACTTATTATAATATATTATATTAAAAAAATCATTTAGGACCTAAACAACTTCGCTAGATTCACTTCGGAGCTAAAAACCAATTTAAAGGCTCGATTTAGGCAAAACTAGTTACAAAGACTTAGTTTTTGTGCGAAGTTATCTTATAAGGCTTGTTGGAGCTACAAACGAGTCTCTAAGACTTATTATATTATATTATATGTTCAAATACTCATTTAGGATCAAAATTAGTTTGCTAGAGTCACTTCGGAGCCAAAAAACCCGTTTAAAAGCTCGATTTAGGCAAAACAAGTTATAAGGACTTAGTTTCTGCGCGAGGTGAGTTTATAAGTATTGTTGGTGATCAAAATGAGTACCTACGAATTATTTTAACGTATTATATGTTCAAATAATGATTTGGGATCAAAACAATTTCGCTAGAGTCACTTCGCAGCCAAAATACCCAATTAAAGGCTCGATTTAGGCAAAACTAGTTATAAGGACTTAGTTTTTGCGCGAGGTGAGTTTTTAGGTGTTGTTGGATCTGAAAATGAGTCCCTAAGACTTATTATAATATATTATATTAAAAAAACACATTTAGGACCTAAACAACTTCGCTAGATTCACTTCGGAGCTAAAAACCAATTTAAAGGCTCGATTTAGGCAAAACTAGTTACAAAGACTTAGTTTTTGTGCGAAGTTATCTTATAAGGCTTGTTGGATCTACAAACGAGTCTCTAAGACTTATTATATTATATTATATGTTCAAATACTCATTTAGGATCAAAATTAGTTTGCTAGAGTAACTTCGGAGCCAAAAAAACCCGTTTAAAAGCTCGATTTAGGCAAAACAAGTTATAAGGACTTAGTTTCTGCGCGAGGTGAGTTTATAAGTGTTGTTGGAGATCAAAATGAGTACCTACGAATTATTTTAATGTATTATATGTTCAAATAATGATTTGGGATCAAAACAATTTCGCTAGAGTCACTTAGCAGCCAAAATACCCATTTCAAGGCTCGATTTAGGCAAAACTAGTTAAGAGGACTAAGTTTTTGCGCGAGGTGAGTTTTTAAGTGTTGTTGGATCTCAAAATGAGTCCCTAAGACTTATTATAATATATTATATTAAAAAACACATTTAGGACCTCAACCATTTCGCTAGATTCACTTCGGAGCTAAAAAGCAATCTAAAGGCTCGATTTAGGCAAAACTAGTTACAAAGACTTAGTTTTTGTGCGAAGTTACCTTATAAGGCTTGTTGCAGCTACAAACGAGTCGCTAAGACTTTTTATAATATATTATATGTTCAAATACTCATATAGGATCAAAATTAGTTTGCTAGAGTCACTTCAGAGACAAAAAAAACCCGTTTAAAAGCTCGATTTAGGCAAAACAAGTTATAAGGACTTAGTTTCTGCGCGATGTGAGTTTATAAGTGTTGTTGGAGCTCAAAATGGGTACCTACGAATTATTTTAATGTATTATATGTTCAAATACTGATTTGGGTTCAAAACAATTTTGCTAGAGTCACTTCGGAGCCAAAATACCCATTGAAAGGCTCGATTTAGGCAAAACTAGTATAAGGACTTAGTTTTTGCGCGAGGTGAGTTTTTAAGTGTTGTTGGATCTGAAAATGAGTCCCTAAGACTTATTATAATATATTATATTAAAAAAATCATTTAGGACCTAAACAACTTTGCTAGATTCACTTCGGAGCTAAAAACCAATTTAAAGGCTCGATTTAGGCAAAACTAGTTACAAAGACTTAGTTTTTGTGCGAAGTTATCTTATAAGGCTTGTTGGAGCTACAAACGAGTCTCTAAGATTTATTATATTATATTATATGTTCAAATACTCATTTAGGATCAAAATTAGTTTGCTAGAGTCACTTCGGAGCCAAAAAACCCATTTAAAAGCTCGATTTAGGCAAAACAAGTTAGAGAAATTATAATGAATACCCAATTTTTAAAACTTAATGTAAGTTATTACCCAATCTTTTGAAAAATGTAACCAACTACCCAAAAGATGCAATTACTTACACAGTGGTAAGTGGTTGTAATTCACTTTGTTCCAAAAGCATGTACAAGTAATTCACAAATTGACTAGAAACTCAATTACTTCAAAAGTTTGGGTATTTATTTTTATTGTTATATAAATTCTGGGTATTTGCCTACTTCACCTAACAAGTTATAAGGACTTAGTTTCTGCGCGAGGTGAGTTTATAAGTATTGTTGGAGATCAAAATGAGTACCTACGAATTATTTTAATGTATTATATGTTCAAATAATGATTTGGGATCAAAACAATTTCGCTAGAGTCACTTCGCAGCCAAAATACCCAATTAAAGGCTCGATTTAGGCAAAACTAGTTATAAGGACTTAGTTTTTGCGCGAGGTGAGTTTTTAAGTGTTGTTGGATCTGAAAATGAGTCCCTAAGACTTATTATAATATATTATATTAAAAAAACACATTTAGGACCTAAACAACTTCGCTAGATTCACTTCGGAGCTAAAAACCAATTTAAAGGCTCGATTTAGGCAAAACTAGTTACAAAGACTTAGTTTTTGTGCGAAGTTATCTTATAAGGCTTGTTGGAGCTACAAACGAGTCTCTAAGACTTATTATATTATATTATATGTTCAAATACTCATTTAGGATCAAAATTAGTTTGCTAGAGTAACTTCGGAGCCAAAAACACCCGTTTAAAAGCTCGATTTAGGCAAAACAAGTTATAAGGACTTAGTTTCTGCGCGAGGTGAGTTTATAAGTGTTGTTGGAGATCAAAATGAGTACCTACGAATTATTTTAATGTATTATATGTTCAAATAATGATTTGGGATCAAAACAATTTCGCTAGAGTCACTTAGCAGCCAAAATACCCATTTCAAGGCTCGATTTAGGCAAAACTAGTTATAAGGACTAAGTTTTTGCGCGAGGTGAGTTTTTAAGTGTTGTTGGATCTCAAAATGAGTCCCTAAGACTTATTATAATATATTATATTAAAAAACACATTTAGGACCTCAACCATTTCGCTAGATTCACTTCGGAGCTAAAAAGCAATCTAAAGGCTCGATTTAGGCAAAACTAGTTACAAAGACTTAGTTTTTGTGCGAAGTTACCTTATAAGGCTTGTTGCAGCTACAAACGAGTCGCTAACACTTTTTATAATATATTAAATGTTCAAATACTCATATAGGATCAAAATTAGTTTGCTAGAGTCACTTCAGAGCCAAAAAAACCCGTTTAAAACCTCGATTTAGGCAAAACAAGTTATAAGGACTTAGTTTCTGCGCGAGGTGAGTTTATAAGTATTGTTGGAGATCAAAATGAGTACCTACGAATTATTTTAATGTATTATATGTTCAAATAATGATTTGGGATCAAAACAATTTCGCTAGAGTCACTTCGCAGCCAAAATACCCAATTAAAGGCTCGATTTAGGCAAAACTAGTTATAAGGACTTAGTTTTTGCGCGAGGTGAGTTTTTAAGTGTTGTTGGATCTGAAAATGAGTCCCTAAGACTTATTATAATATATTATATTAAAAAAACACATTTAGGACCTAAACAACTTCGCTAGATTCACTTCGGAGCTAAAAACCAATTTAAAGGCTCGATTTAGGCAAAACTAGTTACAAAGACTTAGTTTTTGTGCGAAGTTATTTTATAAGGCTTGTTGGAGCTACAAACGAGTCTCTAAGACTTATTATATTATATTATATGTTCAAATACTCATTTAGGATCAAAATTAGTTTGCTAGAGTAACTTCGGAGCCAAAAAACCCGTTTAAAAAGCTCGATTTAGGCAAAACAAGTTATAAGGACTTAGTTTCTGCGCGAGGTGAGTTTATAAGTGTTGTTGGAGATCAAAATGAGTACCTACGAATTATTTTAATGTATTATATGTTCAAATAATGATTTGGGATCAAAATAATTTCGCTAGAGTCACTTAGCAGCCAAAATACCCATTTAAAGGCTCGATTTAGGCAAAACTACTTATAAGGACTAAGTTTTTGCGCGAGGTGAGTTTTTAAGTGTTGTTGGATCTCAAAATGAGTCCCTAAGACTTATTATAATATATTATATTAAAAAACACATTTAGGACCTCAACCATTTCGCTAGATTCACTTCGGAGCTAAAAAGCAATCTAAAGGCTCGATTTAGGCAAAACTAGTTACAAAGACTTAGTTTTTGTGCGAAGTTACCTTATAAGGCTTGTTGCAGCTACAAACGAGTCGCTAAGACTTTTTATAATATATTATATGTTCAAATACTCATATAAGATCAAAATTAGTTTGCTAGAGTCACTTCAGAGCCAAAAAACCCGTTTAAAAGCTCGATTTAGGCAAAACAAGTTATAAGGACTTAGTTTCTGCGCGATGTAAGTTTTTAAGTGTTGCTGGTGCTCAAAATGAGTCCCTATGAATTATATTAATGTATTATATGTTCAAATACTGATTTGGGATCGCAACAACTTTGCTAGAGTAACTTCGGATCCAAAATACCCATTTTAGAGCTGAATTTAGGCAAAACTAGTTATAAGGACTTAGTTTTTGCGCGAGGTGAGTTTATAAGTGTTGTTGGAACTCAAAATGAGTCCCTACGAATTATTTTAATATATTATATGTTCAAATACTGGTTTAGGATCAAAACAATTTTGCTAGAGTCACTTCGGAGCCAAAATACCCATTGAAAGGCTCGATTTAGGCAAAACTAGTATAAGGACTTAGTTTTTGCGCGAGGTGAGTTTTTAAGTGTTGTTGGATCTGAAAATGGGTCCCCAAGACTTATTATAATATATTATATTAAAAAACACATTTAGGACCTAAACAACTTCGCTAGATTCACTTCGGAGCTAAAAACCAATTTAAAGGCTCGATTTAGGCAAAACTAGTTACAAAGACTTAGTTTTTGTGCGAAGTTATCTTATAAGGCTTGTTGGAGCTACAAATGAGTCTCTAAGACTTATTATATTATATTATATGTTCAAATACTCATTTAGGATCAAAATTAGTTTGCTATAGTAACTTCGGAGCCAAAAAAACCCGTTTAAAAGCTCGATTTAGGCAAAACAAGTTATAAGGACTTAGTTTATGCGCGAGGTGAGTTTATAAGTGTTGTTGGAGATCAAAATGAGTACCTACGAATTATTTTAATGTATTATATGTTCAAATAATGATTTGGGATCAAAATAATTTCGCTAGAGTCACTTAGCAGCCAAAATACCCATTTAAAGGCTCGATTTAGGCAAAACTAGTTATAAGGACTAAGTTTTTGCGCGAGGTGAGTTTTTAAGTGTTGTTGGATCTGAAAATGAGTCCCTAAGACTTATTATAATATATTATATTAAAAAAATCATTTAGGACCTAAACAACTTCGCTAGATTCACTTCGGAGCTAAAAACCAATTTAAAGGCTCGATTTGGGCAAAACTAGTTACAAAGACTTAGTTTTTGTGCGAAGTTATCTTATAAGGCTTGTTGGAGCTACAAACGAGTCTCTAAGACTTATTATATTATATTATATGTTCAGATACTCATTTAGGATCAAAATTAGTTTGCTAGAGTCACTTCGGAGCCAAAAAACCCGTTTAAAAGCTCGATTTAGGCAAAACAAGTTATAAGGACTTAGTTTCTGCGCGAGGTGAGTTTATAAGTATTGTTGGAGATCAAAATGAGTACCTACGAATTATTTTAATGTATTATATGTTCAAATAATGATTTGGGATCAAAACAATTTCGCTAGAGTCACTTCGCAGCCAAAATACCCAATTAAAGGCTCGATTTAGGCAAAACTAGTTATAAGGACTTAGTTTTTTGCGCGAGGTGAGTTTTTAAGTGTTGTTGGATCTGAAAATGAGTCCCTAAGACTTATTATAATATATTATATTAAAAAAACACATTTAGGACCTAAACAACTTCGCTAGATTCACTTCGGAGCTAAAAACCAATTTAAAGGCTCGATTTAGGCAAAACTAGTTACAAAGACTTAGTTTTTGTGCGAAGTTATTTTATAAGGCTTGTTGGAGCTACAAACGAGTCTCTAAGACTTATTATATTATATTATATGTTCAAATACTCATTTAGGATCAAAATTAGTTTGCTAGAGTAACTTCGGAGCCAAAAAACCCGTTTAAAAGCTCGATTTAGGCAAAACAAGTTATAAGGACTTAGTTTCTGCGCGAGGTGAGTTTATAAGTGTTGTTGGAGATCAAAATGAGTACCTACGAATTATTTTAATGTATTATATGTTCAAATAATGATTTGGGATCAAAATAATTTCGCTAGAGTCACTTAGCAGCCAAAATACCCATTTAAAGGCTCGATTTAGGCAAAACTACTTATAAGGACTAAGTTTTTGCGCGAGGTGAGTTTTTAAGTGTTGTTGGATCTGAAAATGAGTCCCTAAGACTTATTATAATATATTATATTAAAAAACACATTTAGGACCTAAACAACTTTGCTAGATTCACTTTGGAGCTAAAAACCAATCTAAAGGCTCGATTTAGGGAAAACTAGTTAGGAAGACTTAGTTTTTGTGCAAAGTTACCTTATAAAGCTTGTTGGATCTCCAAACGAGTCTCTAAGACTTATTATAATATATTATATGTTCAAATACTCATTTAGGATCAAAATTAGTTTGCTAGATGTAATTCGGAGCCATAAAACCCGTTTAAAAGCTCGATTTAGGCAAAACATGTTATACGGACTTAATTTTTGAGCGACGTGAGTTTTTAAGTGTTGTTGGTGCTCAAAATGAGTCCCTATGAATTATATTAATGTATTATATGTTCAAATACTGATTTGGGATCGCAACAACTTTGCTAGAGTCACTTCGGATCCAAAATACCCATTTTAGAGCTCAATTTAGGCAAAACTAGTTATAAGGACTTAGTTTTTGCGCGAGGTGAGTTTATAAGTGTTGTTGGAACTCAAAATGAGTCCCTACGAATTATTTTAATATATTATATGTTCAAATACTGATTTAGGATCAAAACAATTTTGCTAGAGTCACTTCGGAGCCAATACCCATTGAAAGGCTCGATTTAGGCAAAACTAGTATAAGGACTTAGTTTTTGCGCGAGGTGAGTTTTTAAGTGTTGTTGGATCTGAAAATGAGTCCCCAAGACTTATTATAATATATTATATTAAAAAACACATTTAGGACCTAAACAACTTCGCTAGATTCACTTCGGAGCTAAAAACCAATTTAAAGGCTCGATTTAGGCAAAACTAGTTACAAAGACTTAGTTTTTGTGCGAAGTTATCTTATAAGGCTTGTTGGAGCTACAAACGAGTCTCTAAGACTTATTATATTATATTATATGTCCAAATACTCATTTAGGATCAAAATTAGTTTGCTAGAGTCACTTCGGAGCCAAAAAACCCGTTTAAAAGCTCGATTTAGGCAAAACAAGTTATAAGGACTTAGTTTCTGCGCGAGGTGAGTTTATAAGTATTGTTGGAGATCAAAATGAGTACCTACGAATTATTTTAATGTATTATATGTTCAAATACTGATTTGGGATCAAAACAATTTTGCTAGAGTCACTTCGGAGCCAAAATACCCATTGAAAGGCTCGATTTAGGCAAAACTAGTATAAGGACTTAGTTTTTGCGCGAGGTGAGTTTTTAAGTGTTGTTGGATCTGAAAATGAGTCCCTAAGACTTATTATAATATATTATATTAAAAAAATCATTTAGGACCTAAACAACTTCGCTAGATTCACTTTGGAGCTAAAAACCAATTTAAAGGCTCGATTTAGGCAAAACTAGTTACAAAGACTTAGTTTTTGTGCGAAGTTATCTTGTAAGGCTTGTTGGAGCTACAAACGAGTCTCTAAGACTTATTATATTATATTATATGTTCAAATACTCATTTAGGATCAAAATTAGTTTACTAGAGTCACTTCGGAGCCAAAAAACCCGTTTAAAAGCTCGATTTAGGCAAAACAAGTTATAAGGACTTAGTTTCTGCGCGAGGTGAGTTTATAAGTATTGTTGGAGATCAAAATGAGTACCTACGAATTATTTTAATGTATTATATGTTCAAATAATGATTTGGGATCAAAACAATTTCGCTAGAGTCACTTCGCAGCCAAAATACCCAATTAAAGGCTCGATTTAGGCAAAACTAGTTATAAGGACTTAGTTTTTGCGCGAGGTGAGTTTTTAAGTGTTGTTGGATCTGAAAATGAGTCCCTAAGACTTATTATAATATATTATATTAAAAAAACACATTTAGGACGTAAACAACTTCGCTAGATTCACTGCGGAGCTAAAAACCAATTTAAAGGCTTGATTTAGGCAAAACTAGTTACAAAGACTTAGTTTTTGTGCGAAGTTATCTTATAAGGCTTGTTGGAGCTACAAATGAGTCTCTAAGACTTATTATATTATATTATATGTTCAAATACTCATTTAGGATCAAAATTAGTTTGCTAGAGTAACTTCGGAGCCAAAAAAACCCGTTTAAAAGCTCGATTTAGGCAAAACAAGTTATAAGGACTTAGTTTCTGCGCGAGGTGAGTTTATAAGTGTTGTTGGAGATCAAAATGAGTACCTACGAATTATTTTAATGTATTATATGTTCAAATAATGATTTGGGATCAAAACAATTTCGCTAGAGTCATTTAGCAGCCAAAATACCCATTTAAAGGCTCGATTTAGGCAAAACTAGTTATAAGGACTAAGTTTTTGCGCGAGGTGAGTTTTTAAGTGTTGTTGGATCTCAAAATGAGTCCCTAAGACTTATTATAATATATTATATTAAAAAACACATTTAGGACCTCAACCATTTCGCTAGATTCACTTCGGAGCTAAAAAGCAATCTAAAGGCTCGATTTAGGCAAAACTAGTTACAAAGACTTAGTTTTTGTGCGAAGTTACCTTATAAGGCTTGTTGCAGCTACAAACGAGTCGCTAAGACTTTTTATAATATATTATATGTTCAAATACTCATATAGGATCAAAATTAGTTTGCTAGAGTCACTTCAGAGCCAAAAAACCCGTTTAAAAGCTCGATTTAGACAAAACAAGTTATAAGGACTTAGTTTCTGCGCGATGTGAGTTTATAAGTGTTGTTGGAGCTCAAAATGGGTACCTACGAATTATTTTAATGTATTATATGTTCAAATACTGATTTGGGATCAAAACAATTTTGCTAGAGTCACTTCGGAGCGAAAATACCCATTGAAAGGCTCGATTTAGGCAAAACTAGTATAAGGACTTAGTTTTTGCGCGAGGTGAGTTTTTAAGTGTTGTTGGATCTGAAAATGAGTCCCTAAGACTTATTATAATATATTATATTAAAAAAATCATTTAGGACCTAAAAAACTTCGCTAGATTCACTTCGGAGCTAAAAACCAATTTAAAGGCTCGATTTAGGCAAAACTAGTTACAAAGACTTAGTTTTTGTGCGAAGTTATCTTATAAGGCTTGTTGGAGCTACAAACGAGTCTCTAAGACTTATTATATTATATTATATGTTCAAATACTCATTTAGGATCAAAATTAGTTTGCTAGAGTCACTTCGGAGCCAAAAAACCCGTTTAAAAGCTCGATTTAGGCAAAACAAGTTATAAGGACTTAGTTTCTGCGCGAGGTGAGTTTATAAGTATTGTTGGAGATCAAAATGAGTACCTACGAATTATTTTAATGTATTATATGTTCAAATAATGATTTGGGATCAAAACAATTTCGCTAGAGTCACTTCGCAGCCAAAATACCCAATTAAAGGCTCGATTTAGGCAAAACTAGTTATATGGACTTAGTTTTTGCGCGAGGTGAGTTTTTAAGTGTTGTTGGATCTGAAAATGAGTCCCTAAGACTTATTATAATATATTATATTAAAAAAACACATTTAGGACCTAAACAACTTCGCTAGATTCACTTCGGAGCTAAAAACCAATTTAAAGGCTCGATTTAGGCAAAACTAGTTACAAAGACTTAGTTTTTGTGCGAAGTTATTTTATAAGGCTTGTTGGAGCTACAAACGAGTCTCTAAGACTTATTATATTATATTATATGTTCAAATACTCATTTAGGATCAAAATTAGTTTGCTAGAGTAACTTCGGAGCCAAAAAACCCGTTTAAAAGCTCGATTTAGGCAAAACAAGTTATAAGGACTTAGTTTCTGCGCGAGGTGAGTTTATAAGTGTTGTTGGAGATCAAAATGAGTACCTACGAATTATTTTAATGTATTATATGTTCAAATAATGATTTGGGATCAAAATAATTTCGCTAGAGTCACTTAGCAGCCAAAATACCCATTTAAAGGCTCGATTTAGGCAAAACTACTTATAAGGACTAAGTTTTTGCGCGAGGTGAGTTTTTAAGTGTTGTTGGATCTGAAAATGAGTCCCTAAGACTTATTATAATATATTATATTAAAAAACACATTTAGGACCTAAACAACTTTGCTAGATTCACTTTGGAGCTAAAAACCAATCTAAAGGCTCGATTTAGGGAAAACTAGTTAGGAAGACTTAGTTTTTGTGCAAAGTTACCTTATAAAGCTTGTTGGATCTCCAAACGAGTCTCTAAGACTTATTATAATATATTATATGTTCAAATACTCATTTAGGATCAAAATTAGTTTGCTAGATGTAATTCGGAGCCATAAAACCCGTTTAAAAGCTCGATTTAGGCAAAACATGTTATACGGACTTAATTTTTGAGCGACGTGAGTTTTTAAGTGTTGTTGGTGCTCAAAATGAGTCCCTATGAATTATATTAATGTATTATATGTTCAAATACTGATTTGGGATCGCAACAACTTTGCTAGAGTCACTTCGGATCCAAAATACCCATTTTAGAGCTCAATTTAGGCAAAACTAGTTATAAGGACTTAGTTTTTGCGCGAGGTGAGTTTATAAGTGTTGTTGGAACTCAAAATGAGTCCCTACGAATTATTTTAATATATTATATGTTCAAATACTGATTTAGGATCAAAACAATTTTGCTAGAGTCACTTCGGAGCCAAAATACCCATTGAAAGGCTCGATTTAGGCAAAACTAGTATAAGGACTTAGTTTTTGCGCGAGGTGAGTTTTTAAGTGTTGTTGGATCTGAAAATGAGTCCCCAAGACTTATTATAATATATTATATTAAAAAACACATTTAGGACCTAAACAACTTCGCTAGATTCACTTCGGAGCTAAAAACCAATTTAAAGGCTCGATTTAGGCAAAACTAGTTACAAAGACTTAGTTTTTGTGCGAAGTTATCTTATAAGGCTTGTTGGAGCTACAAACGAGTCTCTAAGACTTATTATATTATATTATATGTCCAAATACTCATTTAGGATCAAAATTAGTTTGCTAGAGTCACTTCGGAGCCAAAAAACCCGTTTAAAAGCTCGATTTAGGCAAAACAAGTTATAAGGACTTAGTTTCTGCGCGAGGTGAGTTTATAAGTATTGTTGGAGATCAAAATGAGTACCTACGAATTATTTTAATGTATTATATGTTCAAATACTGATTTGGGATCAAAACAATTTTGCTAGAGTCACTTCGGAGCCAAAATACCCATTGAAAGGCTCGATTTAGGCAAAACTAGTATAAGGACTTAGTTTTTGCGCGAGGTGAGTTTTTAAGTGTTGTTGGATCTGAAAATGAGTCCCTAAGACTTATTATAATATATTATATTAAAAAAATCATTTAGGACCTAAACAACTTCGCTAGATTCACTTTGGAGCTAAAAACCAATTTAAAGGCTCGATTTAGGCAAAACTAGTTACAAAGACTTAGTTTTTGTGCGAAGTTATCTTGTAAGGCTTGTTGGAGCTACAAACGAGTCTCTAAGACTTATTATATTATATTATATGTTCAAATACTCATTTAGGATCAAAATTAGTTTGCTAGAGTCACTTCGGAGCCAAAAAACCCGTTTAAAAGCTCGATTTAGGCAAAACAAGTTATAAGGACTTAGTTTCTGCGCGAGGTGAGTTTATAAGTATTGTTGGAGATCAAAATGAGTACCTACGAATTATTTTAATGTATTATATGTTCAAATAATGATTTGGGATCAAAACAATTTCGCTAGAGTCACTTCGCAGCCAAAATACCCAATTAAAGGCTCGATTTAGGCAAAACTAGTTATAAGGACTTAGTTTTTGCGCGAGGTGAGTTTTTAAGTGTTGTTGGATCTGAAAATGAGTCCCTAAGACTTATTATAATATATTATATTAAAAAAACACATTTAGGACGTAAACAACTTCGCTAGATTCACTTCGGAGCTAAAAACCAATTTAAAGGCTCGATTTAGGCAAAACTAGTTACAAAGACTTAGTTTTTGTGCGAAGTTATCTTATAAGGCTTGTTGGAGCTACAAATGAGTCTCTAAGACTTATTATATTATATTATATGTTCAAATACTCATTTAGGATCAAAATTAGTTTGCTAGAGTAACTTCGGAGCCAAAAAAACCCGTTTAAAAGCTCGATTTAGGCAAAACAAGTTATAAGGACTTAGTTTCTGCGCGAGGTGAGTTTATAAGTGTTGTTGGAGATCAAAATGAGTACCTACGAATTATTTTAATGTATTATATGTTCAAATAATGATTTGGGATCAAAACAATTTCGCTAGAGTCATTTAGCAGCCAAAATACCCATTTAAAGGCTCGATTTAGGCAAAACTAGTTATAAGGACTAAGTTTTTGCGCGAGGTGAGTTTTTAAGTGTTGTTGGATCTCAAAATGAGTCCCTAAGACTTATTATAATATATTATATTAAAAAACACATTTAGGACCTCAACCATTTCGCTAGATTCACTTCGGAGCTAAAAAGCAATCTAAAGGCTCGATTTAGGCAAAACTAGTTACAAAGACTTAGTTTTTGTGCGAAGTTACCTTATAAGGCTTGTTGCAGCTACAAACGAGTCGCTAAGACTTTTTATAATATATTATATGTTCAAATACTCATATAGGATCAAAATTAGTTTGCTAGAGTCACTTCAGAGCCAAAAAACCCGTTTAAAAGCTCGATTTAGACAAAACAAGTTATAAGGACTTAGTTTCTGCGCGATGTGAGTTTATAAGTGTTGTTGGAGCTCAAAATGGGTACCTACGAATTATTTTAATGTATTATATGTTCAAATACTGATTTGGGATCAAAACAATTTTGCTAGAGTCACTTCGGAGCCAAAATACCCATTGAAAGGCTCGATTTAGGCAAAACTAGTATAAGGACTTAGTTTTTGCGCGAGGTGAGTTTTTAAGTGTTGTTGGATCTGAAAATGAGTCCCTAAGACTTATTATAATATATTATATTAAAAAAATCATTTAGGACCTAAAAAACTTCGCTAGATTCACTTCGGAGCTAAAAACCAATTTAAAGGCTCGATTTAGGCAAAACTAGTTACAAAGACTTAGTTTTTGTGCGAAGTTATCTTATAAGGCTTGTTGGAGCTACAAACGAGTCTCTAAGACTTATTATATTATATTATATGTTCAAATACTCATTTAGGATCAAAATTAGTTTGCTAGAGTCACTTCGGAGCCAAAAAACCCGTTTAAAAGCTCGATTTAGGCAAAACAAGTTATAAGGACTTAGTTTCTGCGCGAGGTGAGTTTATAAGTATTGTTGGAGATCAAAATGAGTACCTACGAATTATTTTAATGTATTATATGTTCAAATAATGATTTGGGATCAAAACAATTTCGCTAGAGTCACTTCGCAGCCAAAATACCCAATTAAAGGCTCGATTTAGGCAAAACTAGTTATAAGGACTTAGTGTTTGCGCGAGGTGAGTTTTTAAGTGTTGTTGGATCTGAAAATGAGTCCCTAAGACTTATTATAATATATTATATTAAAAAAACACATTTAGGACCTAAACAACTTCGCTAGATTCACTTCGGAGCTAAAAACCAATTTAAAGGCTCGATTTAGGCAAAACTAGTTACAAAGACTTAGTTTTTGTGCGAAGTTATTTTATAAGGCTTGTTGGACGCTACAAACGAGTCTCTAAGACTTATTATATTATATTATATGTTCAAATACTCATTTAGGATCAAAATTAGTTTGCTAGAGTAACTTCGGAGCCAAAAAACCCGTTTAAAAGCTCGATTTAGGCAAAACAAGTTATAAGGACTTAGTTTCTGCGCGAGGTGAGTTTATAAGTGTTGTTGGAGATCAAAATGAGTACCTACGAATTATTTTAATGTATTATATGTTCAAATAATGATTTGGGATCAAAATAATTTCGCTAGAGTCACTTAGCAGCCAAAATACCCATTTAAAGGCTCGATTTAGGCAAAACTACTTATAAGGACTAAGTTTTTGCGCGAGGTGAGTTTTTAAGTGTTGTTGGATCTGAAAATGAGTCCCTAAGACTTATTATAATATATTATATTAAAAACACATTTAGGACCTAAACAACTTTGCTAGATTCACTTTGGAGCTAAAAACCAATCTAAAGGCTCGATTTAGGGAAAACTAGTTAGGAAGACTTAGTTTTTGTGCAAAGTTACCTTATAAAGCTTGTTGGATCTCCAAACGAGTCTCTAAGACTTATTATAATATATTATATGTTCCAATACTCATTTAGGATCAAAATTAGTTTGCTAGATGTAATTCGGAGCCATAAAACCCGTTTAAAAGCTCGATTTAGGCAAAACATGTTATACGGACTTAATTTTTGAGCGACGTGAGTTTTTAAGTGTTGTTGGTGCTCAAAATGAGTCCCTATGAATTATATTAATGTATTATATGTTCAAATACTGATTTGGGATCGCAACAACTTTGCTAGAGTCACTTCGGATCCAAAATACCCATTTTAGAGCTCAATTTAGGCAAAACTAGTTATAAGGACTTAGTTTTTGCGCGAGGTGAGTTTATAAGTGTTGTTGGAACTCAAAATGAGTCCCTACGAATTATTTTAATATATTATATGTTCAAATACTGATTTAGGATCAAAACAATTTGCTAGAGTCACTTCGGAGCCAAAATACCCATTGAAAGGCTCGATTTAGGCAAAACTAGTATAAGGACTTAGTTTTTGCGCGAGGTGAGTTTTTAAGTGTTGTTGGATCTGAAAATGAGTCCCCAAGACTTATTATAATATATTATATTAAAAAACACATTTAGGACCTAAACAACTTCGCTAGATTCACTTCGGAGCTAAAAACCAATTTAAAGGCTCGATTTAGGCAAAACTAGTTACAAAGACTTAGTTTTTGTGCGAAGTTATCTTATAAGGCTTGTTGGAGCTACAAACGAGTCTCTAAGACTTATTATATTATATTATATGTCCAAATACTCATTTAGGATCAAAATTAGTTTGCTAGAGTCACATCGGAGCCAAAAAACCCGTTTAAAAGCTCGATTTAGGCAAAACAAGTTATAAGGACTTAGTTTCTTCGCGAGGTGAGTTTATAAGTATTGTTGGAGATCAAAATGAGTACCTACGAATTATTTTAATGTATTATATGTTCAAATACTGATTTGGGATCAAAACAATTTTGCTAGAGTCACTTCGGAGCCAAAATACCCATTGAAAGGCTCGATTTAGGCAAAACTAGTATAAGGACTTAGTTTTTGCGCGAGGTGAGTTTTTAAGTGTTGTTGGATCTGAAAATGAGTCCCTAAGACTTATTATAATATATTATATTAAAAAAATCATTTAGGACCTAAACAACTTCGCTAGATTCACTTTGGAGCTAAAAACCAATTTAAAGGCTCGATTTAGGCAAAACTAGTTACAAAGACTTAGTTTTTGTGCGAAGTTATCTTGTAAGGCTTGTTGGAGCTACAAACGAGTCTCTAAGACTTATTATATTATATTATATGTTCAAATACTCATTTAGGATCAAAATTAGTTTGCTAGAGTCACTTCGGAGCCAAAAAACCCGTTTAAAAGCTCGATTTAGGCAAAACAAGTTATAAGGACTTAGTTTCTGCGCGAGGTGAGTTTATAAGTATTGTTGGAGATCAAAATGAGTACCTACGAATTATTTTAATGTATTATATGTTCAAATAATGATTTGGGATCAAAACAATTTCGCTAGAGTCACTTCGCAGCCAAAATACCCAATTAAAGGCTCGATTTAGGCAAAACTAGTTATAAGGACTTAGTTTTTGCGCGAGGTGAGTTTTTAAGTGTTGTTGGATCTGAAAATGAGTCCCTAAGACTTATTATAATATATTATATTAAAAAAACACATTTAGGACGTAAACAACTTCGCTAGATTCACTTCGGAGCTAAAAACCAATTTAAAGGCTCGATTTAGGCAAAACTAGTTACAAAGACTTAGTTTTTGTGCGAAGTTATCTTATAAGGCTTGTTGGAGCTACAAATGAGTCTCTAAGACTTATTATATTATATTATATGTTCAAATACTCATTTAGGATCAAAATTAGTTTGCTAGAGTAACTTCGGAGCCAAAAAAACCCGTTTAAAAGCTCGATTTAGGCAAAACAAGTTATAAGGACTTAGTTTCTGCGCGAGGTGAGTTTATAAGTGTTGTTGGAGATCAAAATGAGTACCTACGAATTATTTTAATGTATTATATGTTCAAATAATGATTTGGGATCAAAACAATTTCGCTAGAGTCATTTAGCAGCCAAAATACCCATTTAAAGGCTCGATTTAGGCAAAACTAGTTATAAGGACTAAGTTTTTGCGCGAGGTGAGTTTTTAAGTGTTGTTGGATCTCAAAATGAGTCCCTAAGACTTATTATAATATATTATATTAAAAAACACATTTAGGACCTCAACCATTTCGCTAGATTCACTTCGGAGCTAAAAAGCAATCTAAAGGCTCGATTTAGGCAAAACTAGTTACAAAGACTTAGTTTTTGTGCGAAGTTACCTTATAAGGCTTGTTGCAGCTACAAACGAGTCGCTAAGACTTTTTATAATATATTATATGTTCAAATACTCATATAGGATCAAAATTAGTTTGCTAGAGTCACTTCAGAGCCAAAAAACCCGTTTAAAAGCTCGATTTAGACAAAACAAGTTATAAGGACTTAGTTTCTGCGCGATGTGAGTTTATAAGTGTTGTTGGAGCTCAAAATGGGTACCTACGAATTATTTTAATGTATTATATGTTCAAATACTGATTTGGGATCAAAACAATTTTGCTAGAGTCACTTCGGAGCCAAAATACCCATTGAAAGGCTCGATTTAGGCAAAACTAGTATAAGGACTTAGTTTTTGCGCGAGGTGAGTTTTTAAGTGTTGTTGGATCTGAAAATGAGTCCCTAAGACTTATTATAATATATTATATTAAAAAAATCATTTAGGACCTAAAAAACTTCGCTAGATTCACTTCGGAGCTAAAAACCAATTTAAAGGCTCGATTTAGGCAAAACTAGTTACAAAGACTTAGTTTTTGTGCGAAGTTATCTTATAAGGCTTGTTGGAGCTACAAACGAGTCTCTAAGACTTATTATATTATATTATATGTTCAAATACTCATTTAGGATCAAAATTAGTTTGCTAGAGTCACTTCGGAGCCAAAAAACCCGTTTAAAAGCTCGATTTAGGCAAAACAAGTTATAAGGACTTAGTTTCTGCGCGAGGTGAGTTTATAAGTATTGTTGGAGATCAAAATGAGTACCTACGAATTATTTTAATGTATTATATGTTCAAATAATGATTTGGGATCAAAACAATTTCGCTAGAGTCACTTCGCAGCCAAAATACCCAATTAAAGGCTCGATTTAGGCAAAACTAGTTATAAGGACTTAGTGTTTGCGCGAGGTGAGTTTTTAAGTGTTGTTGGATCTGAAAATGAGTCCCTAAGACTTATTATAATATATTATATTAAAAAAACACATTTAGGACCTAAACAACTTCGCTAGATTCACTTCGGAGCTAAAAACCAATTTAAAGGCTCGATTTAGGCAAAACTAGTTACAAAGACTTAGTTTTTGTGCGAAGTTATTTTATAAGGCTTGTTGGACCTACAAACGAGTCTCTAAGACTTATTATATTATATTATATGTTCAAATACTCATTTAGGATCAAAATTAGTTTGCTAGAGTAACTTCGGAGCCAAAAAACCCGTTTAAAAGCTCGATTTAGGCAAAACAAGTTATAAGGACTTAGTTTCTGCGCGAGGTGAGTTTATAAGTGTTGTTGGAGATCAAAATGAGTACCTACGAATTATTTTAATGTATTATATGTTCAAATAATGATTTGGGATCAAAATAATTTCGCTAGAGTCACTTAGCAGCCAAAATACCCATTTAAAGGCTCGATTTAGGCAAAACTACTTATAAGGACTAAGTTTTTGCGCGAGGTGAGTTTTTAAGTGTTGTTGGATCTGAAAATGAGTCCTAAGACTTATTATAATATATTATATTAAAAAACACATTTAGGACCTAAACAACTTTGCTAGATTCACTTTGGAGCTAAAAACCAATCTAAAGGCTCGATTTAGGGAAAACTAGTTAGGAAGACTTAGTTTTTGTGCAAAGTTACCTTATAAAGCTTGTTGGATCTCCAAACGAGTCTCTAAGACTTATTATAATATATTATATGTTCCAATACTCATTTAGGATCAAAATTAGTTTGCTAGATGTAATTCGGAGCCATAAAACCCGTTTAAAAGCTCGATTTAGGCAAAACATGTTATACGGACTTAATTTTTGAGCGACGTGAGTTTTTAAGTGTTGTTGGTGCTCAAAATGAGTCCCTATGAATTATATTAATGTATTATATGTTCAAATACTGATTTGGGATCGCAACAACTTTGCTAGAGTCACTTCGGATCCAAAATACCCATTTTAGAGCTCAATTTAGGCAAAACTAGTTATAAGGACTTAGTTTTTGCGCGAGGTGAGTTTATAAGTGTTGTTGGAACTCAAAATGAGTCCCTACGAATTATTTTAATATATTATATGTTCAAATACTGATTTAGGATCAAAACAATTTTGCTAGAGTCACTTCGGAGCCAAAATACCCATTGAAAGGCTCGATTTAGGCAAAACTAGTATAAGGACTTAGTTTTTGCGCGAGGTGAGTTTTTAAGTGTTGTTGGATCTGAAATGAGTCCCCAAGACTTATTATAATATATTATATTAAAAAACACATTTAGGACCTAAACAACTTCGCTAGATTCACTTCGGAGCTAAAAACCAATTTAAAGGCTCGATTTAGGCAAAACTAGTTACAAAGACTTAGTTTTTGTGCGAAGTTATCTTATAAGGCTTGTTGGAGCTACAAACGAGTCTCTAAGACTTATTATATTATATTATATGTCCAAATACTCATTTAGGATCAAAATTAGTTTGCTAGAGTCACTTCGGAGCCAAAAAACCCGTTTAAAAGCTCGATTTAGGCAAAACAAGTTATAAGGACTTAGTTTCTTCGCGAGGTGAGTTTATAAGTATTGTTGGAGATCAAAATGAGTACCTACGAATTATTTTAATGTATTATATGTTCAAATACTGATTTGGGATCAAAACAATTTTGCTAGAGTCACTTCGGAGCCAAAATACCCATTGAAAGGCTCGATTTAGGCAAAACTAGTATAAGGACTTAGTTTTTGCGCGAGGTGAGTTTTTAAGTGTTGTTGGATCTGAAAATGAGTCCCTAAGACTTATTATAATATATTATATTAAAAAAATCATTTAGGACCTAAACAACTTCGCTAGATTCACTTTGAAGCTAAAAACCAATTTAAAGGCTCGATTTAGGCAAAACTAGTTACAAAGACTTAGTTTTTGTGCGAAGTTATCTTGTAAGGCTTGTTGGAGCTACAAACGAGTCTCTAAGACTTATTATATTATATTATATGTTCAAATACTCATTTAGGATCAAAATTAGTTTACTAGAGTCACTTCGGAGCCAAAAAACCCGTTTAAAAGCTCGATTTAGGCAAAACAAGTTATAAGGACTTAGTTTCTGCGCGAGGTGAGTTTATAAGTATTGTTGGAGATCAAAATGAGTACCTACGAATTATTTTAATGTATTATATGTTCAAATAATGATTTGGGATCAAAACAATTTCGCTAGAGTCACTTCGCAGCCAAAATACCCAATTAAAGGCTCGATTTAGGCAAAACTAGTTATAAGGACTTAGTTTTTGCGCGAGGTGAGTTTTTAAGTGTTGTTGGATCTGAAAATGAGTCCCTAAGACTTATTATAATATATTATATTAAAAAAACACATTTAGGACCTAAACAACTTCGCTAGATTCACTTCGGAGCTAAAAACCAATTTAAAGGCTCGATTTAGGCAAAACTAGTTACAAAGACTTAGTTTTTGTGCGAAGTTATTTTATAAGGCTTGTTGGAGCTACAAACGAGTCTCTAAGACTTATTATATTATATTATATGTTCAAATACTCATTTAGGATCAAAATTAGTTTGCTAGAGTAACTTCGGAGCCAAAAAACCCGTTTAAAAGCTCGATTTAGGCAAAACAAGTTATAAGGACTTAGTTTCTGCGCGAGGTGAGTTTATAAGTGTTGTTGGAGATCAAAATGAGTACCTACGAATTATTTTAATGTATTATATGTTCAAATAATGATTTGGGATCAAAATAATTTCGCTAGAGTCACTTAGCAGCCAAAATACCCATTTAAAGGCTCGATTTAGGCAAAACTACTTATAAGGACTAAGTTTTTGCGCGAGGTGAGTTTTTAAGTGTTGTTGGATCTGAAAATGAGTCCCTAAGACTTATTATAATATATTATATTAAAAAACACATTTAGGACCTAAACAACTTTGCTAGATTCACTTTGGAGCTAAAAACCAATCTAAAGGCTCGATTTAGGGAAAACTAGTTAGGAAGACTTAGTTTTTGTGCAAAGTTACCTTATAAAGCTTGTTGGATCTCCAAACGAGTCTCTAAGACTTATTATAATATATTATATGTTCAAATACTCATTTAGGATCAAAATTAGTTTGCTAGATGTAATTCGGAGCCATAAAACCCGTTTAAAAGCTCGATTTAGGCAAAACATGTTATACGGACTTAATTTTTGAGCGACGTGAGTTTTTAAGTGTTGTTGGTGCTCAAAATGAGTCCCTATGAATTATATTAATGTATTATATGTTCAAATACTGATTTGGGATCGCAACAACTTTGCTAGAGTCACTTCGGATCCAAAATACCCATTTTAGAGCTCAATTTAGGCAAAACTAGTTATAAGGACTTAGTTTTTGCGCGAGGTGAGTTTATAAGTGTTGTTGGAACTCAAAATGAGTCCCTACGAATTATTTTAATATATTATATGTTCAAATACTGATTTAGGATCAAAACAATTTTGCTAGAGTCACTTCGGAGCCAAAATACCCATTGAAAGGCTCGATTTAGGCAAAACTAGTATAAGGACTTAGTTTTTGCGCGAGGTGAGTTTTTAAGTGTTGTTGGATCTGAAAATGAGTCCCCAAGACTTATTATAATATATTATATTAAAAAACACATTTAGGACCTAAACAACTTCGCTAGATTCACTTCGGAGCTAAAAACCAATTAAAGGCTCGATTTAGGCAAAACTAGTTACAAAGACTTAGTTTTTGTGCGAAGTTATCTTATAAGGCTTGTTGGAGCTACAAACGAGTCTCTAAGACTTATTATATTATATTATATGTCCAAATACTCATTTAGGATCAAAATTAGTTTGCTAGAGTCACTTCGGAGCCAAAAAAACCCGTTTAAAAGCTCGATTTAGGCAAAACAAGTTATAAGGACTTAGTTTCTGCGCGAGGTGAGTTTATAAGTATTGTTGGATATCAAAATGAGTACCTACGAATTATTTTAATGTATTATATGTTCAAATACTGATTTGGGATCAAAACAATTTTGCTAGAGTCACTTCGGAGCCAAAATACCCATTGAAAGGCTCGATTTAGGCAAAACTAGTATAAGGACTTAGTTTTTGCGCGAGGTGAGTTTTTAAGTGTTGTTGGATCTGAAAATGAGTCCCTAAGACTTATTATAATATATTATATTAAAAAAATCATTTAGGACCTAAACAACTTCGCTAGATTCACTTTGGAGCTAAAAACCAATTTAAAGGCTCGATTTAGGCAAAACTAGTTACAAAGACTTAGTTTTTGTGCGAAGTTATCTTGTAAGGCTTGTTGGAGCTACAAACGAGTCTCTAAGACTTATTATATTATATTATATGTTCAAATACTCATTTAGGATCAAAATTAGTTTGCTAGAGTCACTTCGGAGCCAAAAAACCCGTTTAAAAGCTCGATTTAGGCAAAACAAGTTATAAGGACTTAGTTTCTGCGCGAGGTGAGTTTATAAGTATTGTTGGAGATCAAAATGAGTACCTACGAATTATTTTAATGTATTATATGTTCAAATAATGATTTGGGATCAAAACAATTTCGCTAGAGTCACTTCGCAGCCAAAATACCCAATTAAAGGCTCGATTTAGGCAAAACTAGTTATAAGGACTTAGTTTTTGCGCGAGGTGAGTTTTTAAGTGTTGTTGGATCTGAAAATGAGTCCCTAAGACTTATTATAATATATTATATTAAAAAAACACATTTAGGACGTAAACAACTTCGCTAGATTCACTTCGGAGCTAAAAACCAATTTAAAGGCTCGATTTAGGCAAAACTAGTTACAAAGACTTAGTTTTTGTGCGAAGTTATCTTATAAGGCTTGTTGGAGCTACAAATGAGTCTCTAAGACTTATTATATTATATTATATGTTCAAATACTCATTTAGGATCAAAATTAGTTTGCTAGAGTAACTTCGGAGCCAAAAAAACCCGTTTAAAAGCTCGATTTAGGCAAAACAAGTTATAAGGACTTAGTTTCTGCGCGAGGTGAGTTTATAAGTGTTGTTGGAGATCAAAATGAGTACCTACGAATTATTTTAATGTATTATATGTTCAAATAATGATTTGGGATCAAAACAATTTCGCTAGAGTCATTTAGCAGCCAAAATACCCATTTAAAGGCTCGATTTAGGCAAAACTAGTTATAAGGACTAAGTTTTTGCGCGAGGTGAGTTTTTAAGTGTTGTTGGATCTCAAAATGAGTCCCTAAGACTTATTATAATATATTATATTAAAAAACACATTTAGGACCTCAACCATTTCGCTAGATTCACTTCGGAGCTAAAAAGCAATCTAAAGGCTCGATTTAGGCAAAACTAGTTACAAAGACTTAGTTTTTGTGCGAAGTTACCTTATAAGGCTTGTTGCAGCTACAAACGAGTCGCTAAGACTTTTTATAATATATTATATGTTCAAATACTCATATAGGATCAAAATTAGTTTGCTAGAGTCACTTCAGAGCCAAAAAACCCGTTTAAAAGCTCGATTTAGACAAAACAAGTTATAAGGACTTAGTTTCTGCGCGATGTGAGTTTATAAGTGTTGTTGGAGCTCAAAATGGGTACCTACGAATTATTTTAATGTATTATATGTTCAAATACTGATTTGGGATCAAAACAATTTTGCTAGAGTCACTTCGGAGCGAAAATACCCATTGAAAGGCTCGATTTAGGCAAAACTAGTATAAGGACTTAGTTTTTGCGCGAGGTGAGTTTTTAAGTGTTGTTGGATCTGAAAATGAGTCCCTAAGACTTATTATAATATATTATATTAAAAAAATCATTTAGGACCTAAAAAACTTCGCTAGATTCACTTCGGAGCTAAAAACCAATTTAAAGGCTCGATTTAGGCAAAACTAGTTACAAAGACTTAGTTTTTGTGCGAAGTTATCTTATAAGGCTTGTTGGAGCTACAAACGAGTCTCTAAGACTTATTATATTATATTATATGTTCAAATACTCATTTAGGATCAAAATTAGTTTGCTAGAGTCACTTCGGAGCCAAAAAACCCGTTTAAAAGCTCGATTTAGGCAAAACAAGTTATAAGGACTTAGTTTCTGCGCGAGGTGAGTTTATAAGTATTGTTGGAGATCAAAATGAGTACCTACGAATTATTTTAATGTATTATATGTTCAAATAATGATTTGGGATCAAAACAATTTCGCTAGAGTCACTTCGCAGCCAAAATACCCAATTAAAGGCTCGATTTAGGCAAAACTAGTTATAAGGACTAAGTTTTTGCGCGAGGTGAGTTTTTAAGTGTTGTTGGATCTCAAAATGAGTCCCTAAGACTTATTATAATATATTATATTAAAAAACACATTTAGGACCTCAACCATTTCGCTAGATTCACTTCGGAGCTAAAAAGCAATCTAAAGGCTCGATTTAGGCAAAACTAGTTACAAAGACTTAGTTTTTGTGCGAAGTTACCTTATAAGGCTTGTTGCAGCTACAAACGAGTCGCTAAGACTTTTTATAATATATTATATGTTCAAATACTCATATAGGATCAAAATTAGTTTGCTAGAGTCACTTCAGAGCCAAAAAACCCGTTTAAAAGCTCGATTTAGACAAAACAAGTTATAAGGACTTAGTTTCTGCGCGATGTGAGTTTATAAGTGTTGTTGGAGCTCAAAATGGGTACCTACGAATTATTTTAATGTATTATTTGTTCAAATACTGATTTGGGATCAAAACAATTTTGCTAGAGTCACTTCGGAGCGAAAATACCCATTGAAAGGCTCGATTTAGGCAAAACTAGTATAAGGACTTAGTTTTTGCGCGAGGTGAGTTTTTAAGTGTTGTTGGATCTGAAAATGAGTCCCTAAGACTTATTATAATATATTATATTAAAAAAATCATTTAGGACCTAAAAAACTTCGCTAGATTCACTTCGGAGCTAAAAACCAATTTAAAGGCTCGATTTAGGCAAAACTAGTTACAAAGACTTAGTTTTTGTGCGAAGTTATCTATAAGGCTTGTTGGAGCTACAAACGAGTCTTTAAGACTTATTATATTATATTATATGTTCAAATACTCATTTAGGATCAAAATTAGTTTGCTAGAGTCACTTCGGAGCCAAAAAACCCGTTTAAAAGCTCGATTTAGGCAAAACAAGTTATAAGGACTTAGTTTCTGCGCGAGGTGAGTTTATAAGTATTGTTGGAGATCAAAATGAGTACCTACGAATTATTTTAATGTATTATATGTTCAAATAATGATTTGGGATCAAAACAATTTCACTAGAGTCACTTCGCAGCCAAAATACCCAATTAAAGGCTCGATTTAGGCAAAACTAGTTATAAGGACTTAGTTTTTGCGCGAGGTGAGTTTTTAAGTGTTGTTGGATCTGAAAATGAGTCCCTAAGACTTATTATAATATATTATATTAAAAAAACACATTTAGGACCTAAACAACTTCGCTAGATTCACTTCGGAGCTAAAAACCAATTTAAAGGCTCGATTTAGGCAAAACTAGTTACAAAGACTTAGTTTTTGTGCGAAGTTATCTTATAAGGCTTGTTGGAGCTACAAACGAGTCTCTAAGACTTATTATATTATATTATATGTTCAAATACTCATTTAGGATCAAAATTAGTTTGCTAGAGTAACTTCGGAGCCAAAAAAACCCGTTTAAAAGCTCGATTTAGGCAAAACAAGTTATAAGGACTTAGTTTCTGTGCGAGGTGAGTTTATAAGTGTTGTTGGAGATCAAAATGAGTACCTACGAATTATTTTAATGTATTATATGTTCAAATAATGATTTGGGATCAAAACAATTTCGCTAGAGTCACTTAGCAGCCAAAATACCCATTTAAAGGCTCGATTTAGGCAAAACTAGTTATAAGGACTAAATTTTTGCGCGAGGTGAGTTTTTAAGTGTCGTTGGATCTCAAAATGAGTCCCTAAGACTTATTATAATATATTATATTAAAAAACTCATTTAGGACCTCAACCATTTCGCTAGATTCACTTCGGAGCTAAAAAGCAATCTAAAGGCTCGATTTAGGCAAAACTAGTTACAAAGACTTAGTTTTTGTGCGAAGTTACCTTATAAGGCTTGTTGCAGCTACAAACGAGTCGCTAAGACTTTTTATAATATATTATATGTTCAAATACTCATATAGGATCAAATTAGTTTGCTAGAGTCACTTCAGAGCCAAAAAACCCGTTTAAAAGCTCGATTTAGACAAAACAAGTTATAAGGACTTAGTTTCTGCGCGATGTGAGTTTATAAGTGTTGTTGGAGCTCAAAATGGGTACCTACGAATTATTTTAATGTATTATTTGTTCAAATACTGATTTGGGATCAAAACAATTTTGCTAGAGTCACTTCGGAGCGAAAATACCCATTGAAAGGCTCGATTTAGGCAAAACTAGTATAAGGACTTAGTTTTTGCGCGAGGTGAGTTTTTAAGTGTTGTTGGATCTGAAAATGAGTCCCTAAGACTTATTATAATATATTATATTAAAAAAATCATTTAGGACCTAAAAAACTTCGCTAGATTCACTTCGGAGCTAAAAACCAATTTAAAGGCTCGATTTAGGCAAAACTAGTTACAAAGACTTAGTTTTTGTGCGAAGTTATCTTATAAGGCTTGTTGGAGCTACAAACGAGTCTTTAAGACTTATTATATTATATTATATGTTCAAATACTCATTTAGGATCAAAATTAGTTTGCTAGAGTCACTTCGGAGCCAAAAAACCCGTTTAAAAGCTCGATTTAGGCAAAACAAGTTATAAGGACTTAGTTTCTGCGCGAGGTGAGTTTATAAGTATTGTTGGAGATCAAAATGAGTACCTACGAATTATTTTAATGTATTATATGTTCAAATACTGATTTGGGATCAAAACAATTTCGCTAGAGTCACTTCGGCAGCCAAAATACCCAATTTAAAGGCTCGATTTAGGCAAACTAGTTATAAGGACTTAGTTTTTGCGCGAGGTGAGTTTTTAAGTGTTGTTGGATCTGAAAATGAGTCCCTAAGACTTATTATAATATATTATATTAAAAAAACACATTTAGGACCTAAACAACTTCGCTAGATTCACTTCGGAGCTAAAAACCAATTAAAGGCTCGATTTAGGCAAAACTAGTTACAAAGACTTAGTTTTTGTGCGAAGTTATCTTATAAGGCTTGTTGGAGCTACAAACGAGTCTCTAAGACTTATTATATTATATTATATGTTCAAATACTCATTTAGGATCAAAATTAGTTTGCTAGAGTAACTTCGGAGCCAAAAAAACCGTTTAAAAGCTCGATTTAGGCAAAACAAGTTATAAGGACTTAGTTTCTGTGCGAGGTGAGTTTATAAGTGTTGTTGGAGATCAAAATGAGTACCTACGAATTATTTTAATGTATTATATGTTCAAATAATGATTTGGGATCAAAACAATTTCGCTAGAGTCACTTAGCAGCCAAAATACCCATTTAAAGGCTCGATTTAGGCAAAACTAGTTATAAGGACTAAATTTTTGCGCGAGGTGAGTTTTTAAGTGTCGTTGGATCTCAAAATGAGTCCCTAAGACTTATTATAATATATTATATTAAAAAACTCATTTAGGACCTCAACCATTTCGCTAGATTCACTTCGGAGCTAAAAAGCAATCTAAAGGCTCGATTTAGGCAAAACTAGTTACGAAGACTTAGTTTTTGTGCGAAGTTACCTTATAAGGCTTGTTGCAGCTACAAACGAGTCGCTAAGACTTTTTATAATATATTATATGTTCAAATACTCATATAGGATCAAAATTAGTTTGCTAGAGTACTTCAGAGCCAAAAAACCGTTTAAAGCTCGATTTAGCAAAACAAGTTATAAGGACTTAGTTTCTGCGCGAAGTGAGTTTATAAGTGTTGTTGGAGCTCAAAATGAGTACCTACGAATTATTTTAATGTATTATATGTTCAAATACTGATTTGGGATCAAAACAATTTGCTAGAGTCACTTCGGAGCGAAAATACCCATTGAAAGGCTCGATTTAGGCAAACTAGTATAAGGACTTAGTTTTTGCGCGAGGTGAGTTTTTAAGTGTTGTTGGATCTGAAAATGAGTCCCTAAGACTTATTATAATATATTATATTAAAAAAACATTTAGGACCTAAACAACTTCGCTAGATTCACTTCGGAGCTAAAAACCAATTTAAAGGCTCGATTTAGGCAAAACTAGTTACAAAGACTTAGTTTTTGTGCGAGTTATCTTATAAGGCTTGTTGGAGCTACAAACGAGTCTTTAAGACTTATTATATTATATTATATGTTCAAATACTCATTTAGGATCAAAATTAGTTTGCTAGAGTCACTTCGGAGCCAAAAAACCCGTTTAAAGCTCGATTTAGGCAAAACAAGTTATAAGGACTTAGTTTCTGCGCGAGGTGAGTTTATAAGTGTTGTTGGAGCTCAAAATGAGTACCTACGAATTATTTTAATGTATTATATGTTCAAATACTGATTTGGGATCAAAACAATTTTGCTAGAGTCACTTCGGAGCCAAAATACCCATTTAAAGGCTCGATTTAGGCAAAACTAGTTATAAGGACTTAGTTTTTGCGCGAGGTGAGTTTTTAAGTGTTGTTGGATCTGAAAATGAGTCCCTAAGACTTATTATAATATATTATATTAAAAAACACATTTAGGACCTAAACAACTTCGCTAGATTCACTTCGGAGCTAAAAACCAATCTAAAGGCTCGATTTAGGCAAAACTAGTTACGAAGACTTAGTTTTTGTGCGAAGTTAACTTATAAGGCTTGTTGGAGCTACAAACGAGTCTCTAAGACTTATTATATTATATTATATGTTCAAATACTCATTTAGGATCAAAATTAGTTTGCTAGAGTAACTTCGGAGCCAAAAAAACCCGTTTAAAAGCTCGATTTAGGCAAAACAAGTTATAAGGACTTAGTTTCCTGTGCGAGGTGAGTTTATAAGTGTTGTTGGAGATCAAAATGAGTACCTACGATTATTTTAATGTATTATATGTTCAAATAATGATTTGGGATCAAACAATTTCGCTAGAGTCACTTAGCAGCCAAAATACCCATTTAAAGGCTCGATTTAGGCAAAACTAGTTATAAGGACTAAATTTTTGCGCGAGGTGAGTTTTTAAGTGTCGTTGGATCTCAAAATGAGTCCCTAAGACTTATTATAATATATTATATTAAAAAACTCATTTAGGACCTCAACCATTTCGCTAGATTCACTTCGAAGCTAAAAAGCAATCTAAAGGCTCGATTTAGGCAAAACTAGTTACAAAGACTTAGTTTTTGTGCGAAGTTACCTTATAAGGCTTGTTGCAGCTACAAACGAGTCTCTAAGACTTTTTATAATTATTATATGTTCAAATACTCATTTAGATCAAAATTAGTTTGCTAGAGTCACTTCGGAGCCAAAAAACCCGTTTAAAAGCTCGATTTAGGCAAAACAAGTTATAAGGACTTAGTTTCTGCGCGAGTGAGTTTATAAAGTGTTGTTGGAGCTCAAAATGAGTACCTACGAATTATTTTAATGTATTATATGTTCAAATACTGATTTGGGATCAAAACAATTTTGCTAGAGTCACTTCGGAGCAAAATACCCATTGAAAGGCTCGATTTAGGCAAAACTAGTTATAAGGACTTAGTTTTTGCGCGAGGTGAGTTTTTAAGTGTTGTTGATCTGAAAAATGAGTCCCTAAGACTTATTATAATATATTATATTAAAAAAAACATTTAGGACCTAAACAACTTCGCTAGATTCACTTCGGAGCTAAAAACCAATCTAAAGGCTCGATTTAGGCAAAACTAGTTACAAAGACATAGTTTTTGTGCGAAGTTATCTTATAAGGCTTGTTGGAGCTACAAACGAGTCTCTAAGACTTATTATAATTATATTATATGTTCAAATAACTCATTTAGGATCAAAATTAGTTTGCTAGAGTCACTTCGGAGCCAAAAAACCCGTTTAAAAGCTCGATTTAGGCAAAACAAGTTATAAGGACTTAGTTTCTGCGCGAGGTGAGTTTATAAGTATTGTTGGAGATCAAAATGAGTACCTACGAATTATTTTAATGTATTATATGTTCAAATAATGATTTGGGATCAAAACAATTTCGCTAGAGTCACTTCGCAGCCAAAATACCCAATTAAAGGCTCGATTTAGGCAAAAACTAGTTATAAGGACTTAGTTTTTGCGCGAGTGAGTTTTTAAGTGTTGTTGGATCTGAAAATGAGTCCCTAAGACCTTATTATAATATATTATATTAAAAAAATCATTTAGGACCTAAAAAACTTCGCTAGATTCACTTCGGAGCTAAAAACCAATTTAAAGGCTCGATTTAGGCAAAACTAGTTACAAAGACTTAGTTTTTGTGCGAAGTTATCTTATAAGGCTTGTTGGAGCTACAAACGAGTCTCTAAGACTTATTATATTATATTATATGTTCAAATACTCATTTAGGATCAAAATTAGTTTGCTAGAGTCACTTCGGAGCCAAAAAACCCGTTTAAAAGCTCGATTTAGGCAAAACAAGTTATAAGGACTTAGTTTTCTGCGCGAGGTGAGTTTATAAGTATTGTTGGAGATCAAAATGAGTACCTACGAATTATTTTAATGTATTATATGTTCAAATAATGATTTGGGATCAAAACAATTTCGCTAGAGTCACTTCGCAGCCAAAATACCCAATTAAAGGCTCGATTTAGGCAAAACTAGTTATAAGGACTTAGTTTTTGCGCGAGGTGAGTTTTTAAGTGTTGTTGGATCTGAAAATGAGTCCCTAAGACTTATTATAATATATTATATTAAAAAAACACATTTAGGACCTAAACAACTTCGCTAGATTCACTTCGGAGCTAAAAACCAATTTAAAGGCTCGATTTAGGCAAAACTAGTTACAAAGACTTAGTTTTTGTGCGAAGTTATCTTATAAGGCTTGTTGGAGCTACAAACGAGTCTCTAAGACTTATTATATTATATTATATGTTCAAATACTCATTTAGGATCAAAATTAGTTTGCTAGAGTAACTTCGGAGCCAAAAAAAACCCGTTTAAAAGCTCGATTTAGGCAAAACAAGTTATAAGGACTTAGTTTCTGTGCGAGGTGAGTTTATAAGTGTTGTTGGAGATCAAAATGAGTACCTACGAATTATTTTAATGTTAATATGTTCAAATAATGATTTGGGATCAAAACAATTTCGCTAGAGTCACTTAGCAGCCAAAATACCCATTTAAAGGCTCGATTTAGGCAAAACTAGTTATAAGGACTTAGTTTTTGCGCGAGGTGAGTTTATAAGTGTTGTCGGAACTCAAAATGAGTCCCTACGAATTATTTTAATATATTATATGTTCAAATACTGATTTAGGATCAAAACAATTTTGCTAGAGTCACTTCGGAGCCAAAATACCCATTGAAAGGCTCGATTTAGGCAAAACTAGTATAAGGACTTAGTTTTTACGCGAGGAGAGTTTTTAAGTGTTGTTGGATTTGAAAATGAGTCCCTAAGACATTATAATATATTATATTAAAAAAATCATTTAGGACCTAAACAACTTTGCTAGATTCACTTCGGAGCTAAAAACCAATCTAAAGGCTCGATTTAGGGAAAACTAGTTACGAAGACTTAGTTTTTGTGCAAAGTTACCTTATAAGGCTTGTTCGAGCTCCAAACGAGTCTCTAAGACTTATTATAATATATTATATGTTCAAATACTCATTTAGGATCAAAATTAGTTTGCTAGAGTTAATTCGGAGCCAGAAAACCCGTTTAAAAGCTCGATTTAGGCAAAACATGTTATAAGGACTTAGTTTTTGAGCGACGTGAGTTTTTAAGTGTTGTTGGTGCTCAAAATGAGTCCCTATGAATTATATTAATGTATTATATGTTCAAATACTGATTTGGGATCGCAAAAACTTTGCTAGAGTCACTTCGGATCCAAAATACCCATTTTAGAGCTCAATTTAGGCAAAACTAGTTATAAGGACTTAGTTTTTGCGCGAGGTGAGTTTATAAGTGTTGTTGGAACTCAAAATGAGTCCCTACGAATTATTTTAATATATTATATGTTCAAATACTGATTTAGGATCAAAACAATTTTGCTAGAGTCACTTCGGAGCCAAAATACCCATTGAAAGGCTCGATTTAGGCAAAACTAGTATAAGGACTTAGTTTTTGCGCGAGGTGAGTTTTTAAGTGTTGTTGGATCTGAAAATGAGTCCCTAAGACTTATTATAATATATTATATTAAAAAACACATTTAGGACCTAAACAACTTCGCTAGATTCACTTCGGAGCTAAAAACCAATCTAAAGGCTCGATTTAGGCAAAACTAGTTAGAAAGACTTAGTTTTTGTGCGAAGTTATCTTATAAGGCTTGTTGGAGCTACAAACGAGTCTCTAAGACTTATTATATTATATTATATGTTCAAATACTCATTTAGGATCAAAATTAGTTTGCTAGAGTCACTTCGGAGCCAAAAAACCCGTTTAAAAGCTCGATTTAGGCAAAACAAGTTATAAGGACTTAGTTTCTGCGCGACGTGAGTTTATAAGTGTTGTTGGAGATCAAAATGAGTACCTACGAATTATTTTAATGTATTATATGTTCAAATAATGATTTGCGTTAAAAACAATTTTGCTAGAGTCACTTCGGAGCCAAAATACCAATTTAAAGGCTCGATTTAGGCAAAACTAGTTATAAGGACTTAGTTTTTGCGAGAAGTGAGTTTTTAAGTGTTGTTGGATCTCAAAACGAGTCCCTAAGACTTATTATAACATATTATATTAAAAAACACATTTAGGACCTCAACCATTTCGCTAGATTCACTTCGGAGCTAAAAAGCAATCTAAAGGCTCGATTTAGGCAAAACTAGTTACAAAGATTTAGTTTTTGTGCGAAGTTACCTTATAAGGCTTGTTGGAGCTACAAACGAGTCTCTAAGACTTTTTATAATATATTATATGTTCAAATACTCATATAGGATCAAAATTAGTTTGCTAGAGTCACTTCAGAGCCAAAAAACCCGTTTAAAAGCTCGATTTAGGCAAAACAAGTTACAAGGACTTAGTTTTTGAGCGATGTGAGTTTTTAAGTGTTGCTGGTGCTCAAAATGAGTCCCTATAAATTATATTAATGTATTATATGTTCAAATACTGATTTGGGATCGCAACAACTTTGCTAGAGTCACTTCGGATCCAAAATACCCATTTTAGAGCTCAATTTAGGCAAAACTAGTTATAAGGACTTAGTTTTTGTACGAGGTGAGTTTATAAGTGTTGTTGGAACTCAAAATGAGTCCCAACGAATTATTTTAATATATTATATGTTCAAATACTGATTTAGGATCAAAACAATTTTGCTAGAGTCACTTCGGAGCCAAAATACCCATTGAAAGGCTCGATTTAGGCAAAACTAGTATAAGGACTTAGTTTTTGCGCGAGGTGAGTTTTTAAGTGTTGTTGGATCTGAAATTGAGACCCTAAGACTTATTATAATATATTATATTAAAAAACACATTTAGGACCTAAACAACTTCGCTAGATTAACTTCGGAGCTAAAAACCAATTTAAAGGCTCGATTTAGGAAAAACTAGTTACAAAGACTTAGTTTTTGTGCGAAGTTATCTTATAAGTCTTGTTGGAGCTACAAACGAGTCTCTAAGACTTATTATATTATATTATATGTTCAAATACTCATTTAGGATCAAATTTAGTTTGCTAGAGTCACTTCGGAGCCAAAAAACCCGTTTAAAAGCTCGATTTAGGCAAAACAAGTTATAAGGACTTAGTTTCTGCGCGACGTGAGTTTATAAGTGTTGTTGGAGATCAAAATGAGTACCTACGAATTATTTTAATGTATTATATGTTCAAATAATGATTTGGGTTAAAAACAATTTTGCTAGAGTCACTTCGGAGCCAAAATACCTATTTAAAGGCTCGATTTAGGCAAAACTAGTTATAAGGACTTAGTTTTTGCGAGAAGTGAGTTTTTAAGTGTTGTTGGATCTCAAAACGAGTCCCTAAGACTTATTATAACATATTATATTAAAAAACACATTAGGACCTCAACCATTTCGCTAGATTCACTTCGGAGCTAAAAAGCAATCTAAAGGCTCGATTTAGGCAAAACTAGTTACAAAGACTTAGTTTTTCTGCGAAGTTACCTTATAAGGCTTGTTGGAGCTACAAACGAGTCTCTAAGACTTTTTATAATATATTATATGTTCAAATACTCATATAGGATCAAAATTAGTTTGCTAGAGTCACTTCAGAGCCAAAAAACCCGTTTAAAAGCTCGATTTAGGCAAATCAAGTTATAAGTACTTAGTTTTTGAGCGATGTGAGTTTTTAAGTGTTGCTGGTGCTCAAAATGAGTCCCTATGAATTATATTAATGTATTATATGTTCAAATACTGATTTGGGATCGAAACAACTTTGCTAGAGTCATTTCGGATCCAAAATACCCATTTTAGAGCTCAATTTAGGCAAAACTAGTTATAAGGACTTAGTTTTTGCGCGAGGTGAGTTTATAAGTGTTGTTGGAACTCAAAATGAGTCCCTACGAATTATTTTAATATATTATATGTTCAAATACTGATTTAGGATCAAAACAATTTTGCTAGAGTCACTTCGGAGCCAAAATACCCATTGAAAGGCTCGATTTAGGCAAAACTAGTATAAGGACTTAGTTTTTGCGCGAGGTGAGTTTTTAAGTGTTGTTGGAACTCAAAATGAGTCCTACGAATTATTTTAATATATTATATGTTCAAATACTGATTTAGGATCAAAACAATTTTGCTAGAGTCACTTCGGAGCCAAAATACCCATTGAAAGGCTCGATTTAGGCAAAACTAGTATAAGGACTTAGTTTTTGCGCGAGGTGAGTTTTTAAGTGTTGTTGGATCTGAAATTGAGACCCTAAGACTTATTATAATATATTATATTAAAAAACACATTTAGGACCTAAACAACTTCGCTAGATTCACTTCGGAGCTAAAAACCAATTTAAAGGCTCGATTTAGGAAAAACTAGTTACAAAGACTTAGTTTTTGTGCGAAGTTATCTTATAAGTCTTGTTGGAGCTACAAACGAGTCTCTAAGACTTATTATATTATATTATATGTTCAAATACTCATTTAGGATCAAATTTAGTTTGCTAGAGTCACTTCGGAGCCAAAAAACCCGTTTAAAAGCTCGATTTAGGCAAAACAAGTTATAAGGACTTAGTTCTGCGCGACGTGAGTTTATAAGTGTTGTTGGAGATCAAAATGAGTACCTACGAATTATTTTAATGTATTATATGTTCAAATAATGATTTGGGATCGCAACAACTTTGCTAGAGTCACTTCGGATCCAAAATACCCATTTTAGAGCTCGATTTAGGCAAAACAAGTTATAAGGACTTAGTTTTTGAGCGGCGTGAGTTTTTAAGTGTTGTTGGTGCTCAAAATGAGTCCCTATGAATTATATTAATGTATTATATGTTCAAATACTGATTTGGGATCGCAACAACTTTGCTAGAGTCACTTCGGATCCAAAATACCCATTTTAGAGCTCAATTTAGGCAAAACTAGTTATAAGGACTTAGTTTTTGCACGAGGTGAGTTTATAAGTGTTGTTGGAACTCAAAATGAGTCCCTACGAATTATTTTAATATAATATATGTTCAAATACTGATTTAGGATCAAAACAATTTTGCTAGAGTCACTTTGGAGCCAAAATACCATTGAAAGGCTCGATTTAGGCAAAACTAGTATAAGGACTTAGTTTTTGCGCGAGGTGAGTTTTTAAGTGTTGTTGGATCTGAAAATGAGTCCCTAAGACTTATTATAATATATTATATTAAAAACATATTTAGGACCTAAACAACTTCGCTAGATTCACTTCGGAGCTAAAAACAATTTAAATGCTCGATTTAGGCAAAACTAGTTACAAAGAATTAGTTTTTGTGCGAAGTTATCTTATAAGGCTTGTTGGAGCTACAAACGAGTCTCTAAGAGTTATTATATTATATTATATGTTCAAATACTCATTTAGGATCAAAATTAGTTTGCTAGAGTCACTTCGGAGCCAAAAAAAACCTGTTTTAAAAGCTCGATTTAGGCAAAACAAGTTATAAGGACTTAGTTTCTGCGCGACGTGAGTTTATAAGTGTTGTTGGAGATCAAAATGAGTACCTTCGAATTATTTTAATGTATTATATGTTCAAATAATGATTCGGGATAAAAACAATTTTGCTAGAGTCACTTCGGAGCCAAAATACCTATTTAAAGGCTCAATTTAGGCAAAACTAGTTATAAGGACTTAGTTTTTGCGAGAGGTGAGTTTTTAAGTGTTGTTGGATCTCAAAATGAATCCCTAAGACTTATTATAATATATTATATTAAAAAACACATTTAGGACCTCAACCATTTCGCTAGATTCACTTCGGAGCTAAAAACCAATCTAAAGGCTCGATTTAGGCAAAACTAGTTACAAAGACTTAGTTTTGTGCGAAGTTACCTTATAAGGCTTGTTGGAGCTACAAACGAGTCTCTAAGACTTTTTATAATATATTATATGTTCAAATACTCATATAGGATCAGAATTAGTTTGCTAGAGTCACTTTAGAGCCAAAAAACCCGTTTATAAGCTCGATTTAGGCAAAACAAGTTATAAGGACTTAGTTTTTGAGCGGCGTGAGTTTTTAAGTGTTGTTGGTGCTCAAAATGAGTCCCTATGAATTATATTAATGTATTATATGTTCAAATACTGATTTGGGATCGCAACAACTTTGCTAGAGTCACTTCGGATCCAAAATACCCATTTTAGAGCTCAATTTAGGCAAAACTAGTTATAAGGACTTAGTTTTTGCACGAGGTGAGTTTATATGTGTTGTTGGAACTCAAAATGAGTCTCTACGAATTATTTTAATATATTATATGTTCAAATACTGATTTAGGATCAAAACAATTTTGCTAGAGTCACTTCGGAGCCAAAATACCCATTGAAAGGCTCGATTTAGGCAAAACTAGTATAAGGACTTAGTTTTTGCGCGAGGTGAGTTTTTAAGTGTTGTTGCATCTGAAAATGAGTCCCTAAGACTTATTATAATATATTATATTAAAAAACACATTTAGGACCTAAACAACTTCGCTAGATCCACTTCGGAGCTAAAAACCAATTTAAAGGCTCGATTTAGGCAAAACTAGTTAGAAAGACTTAGTTTTTGTGCGAAGTTATCTTATAAGGCTTGTTGGAGCTACAAACGAGTCTCTAAGACTTATTATATTATATTATACGTTCAAATACTCATTTAGGATCAAAATTAGTTTGCTAGAGTCACTTCGGAGCCAAAAAACCCGTTTAAAAGCTCGATTTAGGCAAAACAAGTTATAAGGACTTAGTTTCTGCGCGACGTGAGTTTATAAGTGTTGTTGGAGATCAAAATGAGTACCTACGAATTATTTTAATGTATTATATGTTCAAATAATGATTTGCGTTCAAAACAATTTTGCTAGAGTCACTTCGGAGCCAAAATACCCATTTAAAGGCTCGATTTAGGCAAAACTAGTATAAGGACTTAGTTTTTGCGAGAGTGAGTTTTTAAGTGTTGTTGGATCTCAAACGAGTCCCTAAGACTTATTATAACATATTATATTAAAAAACACATTTAGGACCTAAACCACTTCGCTAGATTCACTTCGGAGCTAAAAAGCAATCTAAAGGCTCGATTTAGGCAAAACTAGTTACGAAGACTTAGTTTTTGTGCGAAGTTACCTTATAAGGCTTGTTGGAGCTACAAACGAGTCTCTAAGACTTTTTATAATATATTATATGTTCAAATACTCATATAGGATCAAAATTAGTTTGCTAGAGTCACTTCAGAGCCAAAAAACCCGTTTAAAAGCTCGATTTAGGCAAAACAAGTTACAAGGACTTAGTTTTTGAGCGATGTGAGTTTTTAAGTGTTGCTGGTGCTCAAAATGAGTCCCTATAGATTATATTAATGTATTATATGTTCAAATACTGATTTGGGATCGCAACAACTTTGCTAGAGTCACTTCGGATCCAAAATACCCATTTTAGAGCTCAATTTAGGCAAAACTAGTTATAAGGACTTAGTTTTTGCTACGAGGTGAGTTTATAAGTGTTGTTGGAACTCAAAATGAGTCCCTACGAATTATTTTAATATATTATATGTTCAAATACTGATTTAGGATCAAAACAATTTTGCTAGAGTCACTTCGGAGCCAAAATACCCATTGAAAGGCTCGATTTAGGCAAAACTAGTATAAGGACTTAGTTTTTGCGCGAGGTGAGTTTTTAAGTGTTGTTGGATCTGAAATTGAGACCCTAAGACTTATTATAATATATTATATTAAAAAACACATTTAGGACCTAAACAACTTCGCTAGATTAACTTCGGAGCTAAAAACCAATTTAAAGGCTCGATTTAGGAAAAACTAGTTACAAAGACTTAGTTTTTGTGCGAAGTTATCTTATAAGTCTTGTTGGAGCTACAAACGAGTCTCTAAGACTTATTATATTATATTATATGTTCAAATACTCATTTAGGATCAAATTTAGTTTGCTAGAGTCACTTCGGAGCCAAAAAAACCCGTTTAAAAGCTCGATTTAGGCAAAACAAGTTATAAGGACTTAGTTTCTGCGCGACGTGAGTTTATAAGTGTTGTTGGAGATCAAAATGAGTACCTACGAATTATTTTAATGTATTATATGTTCAAATAATGATTTGGGTTAAAAACAATTTTGCTAGAGTCACTTCGGAGCCAAAATACCTATTTAAAGGCTCGATTTAGGCAAAACTAGTTATAAGGACTTAGTTTTTGCGAGAAGTGAGTTTTTAAGTGTTGTTGGATCTCAAAACGAGTCCCTAAGACTTATTATAACATATTATATTAAAAAACACATTTAGGACCTCAACCATTTCGCTAGATTCACTTCGGAGCTAAAAAGCAATCTAAAGGCTCGATTTAGGCAAAACTAGTTACAAAGACTTAGTTTTTCTGCGAAGTTACCTTATAAGGCTTGTTGGAGCTACAAACGAGTCTCTAAGACTTTTTATAATATATTATATGTTCAAATACTCATATAGGATCAAAATTAGTTTGCTAGAGTCACTTCAGAGCCAAAAAAACCCGTTTAAAAGCTCGATTTAGGCAAATCAAGTTATAAGGACTTAGTTTTTGAGCGATGTGAGTTTTTAAGTGTTGCTGGTGCTCAAAATGAGTCCCTATGAATTATATTAATGTATTATATGTTCAAATACTGATTTGGGATCGAAACAACTTTGCTAGAGTCATGTCGGATCCAAAATACCCATTTTAGAGCTCAATTTAGGCAAAACTAGTTATAAGGACTTAGTTTTTGCGCGAGGTGAGTTTATAAGTGTTGTTGGAACTCAAAATGAGTCCCTACGAATTATTTTAATATATTATATGTTCAAATACTGATTTAGGATCAAAACAATTTTGCTAGAGTCACTTCGGAGCCAAAATACCCATTGAAAGGCTCGATTTAGGCAAAACTAGTATAAGGACTTAGTTTTTGCGCGAGGTGAGTTTTTAAGTGTTGTTGGAACTCAAAATGAGTCCCTACGAATTATTTTAATATATTATATGTTCAAATACTGATTTAGGATCAAAACAATTTTGCTAGAGTCACTTCGGAGCCAAAATACCCATTGAAAGGCTCGATTTAGGCAAAACTAGTATAAGGACTTAGTTTTTGCGCGAGGTGAGTTTTTAAGTGTTGTTGGATCTGAAATTGAGACCCTAAGACTTATTATAATATATTATATTAAAAAACACATTTAGGACCTAAACAACTTCGCTAGATTCACTTCGGAGCTAAAAACCAATTTAAAGGCTCGATTTAGGAAAAACTAGTTACAAAGACTTAGTTTTTGTGCGAAGTTATCTTATAAGTCTTGTTGGAGCTACAAACGAGTCTCTAAGACTTATTATATTATATTATATGTTCAAATACTCATTTAGGATCAAATTTAGTTTGCTAGAGTCACTTCGGAGCCAAAAAAACCCGTTTAAAAGCTCGATTTAGGCAAAACAAGTTATAAGGACTTAGTTTCTGCGCGACGTGAGTTTATAAGTGTTGTTGGAGATCAAAATGAGTACCTACGAATTATTTTAATGTATTATATGTTCAAATAATGATTTGGGTTAAAAACAATTTTGCTAGAGTCACTTCGGAGCCAAAATACCTATTTAAAGGCTCGATTTAGGCAAAACTAGTTATAAGGACTTAGTTTTTGCGAGAAGTGAGTTTTTAAGTGTTGTTGGATCTCAAAACGAGTCCCTAAGACTTATTATAACATATTATATTAAAAAACACATTTAGGACCTCAACCATTTCGCTAGATTCACTTCGGAGCTAAAAAGCAATCTAAAGGCTCGATTTAGGCAAAACTAGTTACAAAGACTTAGTTTTTCTGCGAAGTTACCTTATAAGGCTTGTTGGAGCTACAAACGAGTCTCTAAGACTTTTTATAATATATTATATGTTCAAATACTCATATAGGATCAAAATTAGTTTGCTAGAGTCACTTCAGAGCCAAAAAACCCGTTTAAAAGCTCGATTTAGGCAAATCAAGTTATAAGGACTTAGTTTTTGAGCGATGTGAGTTTTTAAGTGTTGCTGGTGCTCAAAATGAGTCCCTATGAATTATATTAATGTATTATATGTTCAAATACTGATTTGGGATCGCAACAACTTTGCTAGAGTCACTTCGGATCCAAAATACCCATTTTAGAGCTCAATTTAGGCAAAACTAGTTATAAGGACTTAGTTTTTGTACGAGGTGAGTTTATAAGTGTTGTTGGAACTCAAAATGAGTCCCAATGAATTATTTTAATATATTATATGTTCAAATACTGATTTAGGATCAAAACAATTTTGCTAGAGTCACTTCGGAGCCAAAATACCCATTGAAAGGCTCGATTTAGGCAAAACTAGTATAAGGACTTAGTTTTTGCGCGAGGTGAGTTTTTAAGTGTTGTTGGATCTGAAATTGAGACCCTAAGACTTATTATAATATATTATATTAAAAAACACATTTAGGACCTAAACAACTTCGCTAGATTCACTTCGGAGCTAAAAACCAATTTAAAGGCTCGATTTAGGAAAAACTAGTTACAAAGACTTAGTTTTTGTGCAAAGTTATCTTATAAGTCTTGTTGGAGCTACAAACGAGTCTCTAAGACTTATTATATTATATTATATGTTCAAATACTCATTTAGGATCAAATTTAGTTTGCTAGAGTCACTTCGGAGCCAAAAAAACCCGTTTAAAAGCTCGATTTAGGCAAAACAAGTTATAAGGACTTAGTTTCTGCGCGACGTGAGTTTATAAGTGTTGTTGGAGATCAAAATGAGTACCTACGAATTATTTTAATGTATTATATGTTCAAATAATGATTTGGGATCGCAACAACTTTGCTAGAGTCACTTCGGATCCAAAATACCCATTTTAGAGCTCGATTTAGGCAAAACAAGTTATAAGGACTTAGTTTTTGAGCGGCGTGAGTTTTTAAGTGTTGTTGGTGCTCAAAATGAGTCCCTATGAATTATATTAATGTATTATATGTTCAAATACTGATTTGGGATCGCAACAACTTTGCTAGAGTCACTTCGGATCCAAAATACACATTTTAGAGCTCAATTTAGGCAAAACTAGTTATAAGGACTTAGTTTTTGCACGAGGTGAGTTTATAAGTGTTGTTGGAACTCAAAATGAGTCCCTACGAATTATTTTAATATAATATATGTTCAAATACTGATTTAGGATCAAAACAATTTTGCTAGAGTCACTTTGGAGCCAAAATACCCATTGAAAGGCTCGATTTAGGCAAAACTAGTATAAGGACTTAGTTTTTGCGCGAGGTGAGTTTTTAAGTGTTGTTGGATCTGAAAATGAGTCCCTAAGACTTATTATAATATATTATATTAAAAAACATATTTAGGACCTAAACAACTTCGCTAGATTCACTTCGGAGCTAAAAACCAATTTAAATGCTCGATTTAGGCAAAACTAGTTACAAAGACTTAGTTTTTGTGCGAAGTTATCTTATAAGGCTTGTTGGAGCTACAAACGAGTCTCTAAGAGTTATTATATTATATTATATGTTCAAATACTCATTTAGGATCAAAATTAGTTTGCTAGAGTCACTTCGGAGCCAAAAAAACCTGTTTAAAAGCTCGATTTAGGCAAAACAAGTTATAAGGACTTAGTTTCTGCGCGACGTGAGTTTATAAGTGTTGTTGGAGATCAAAATGAGTACCTTCGAATTATTTTAATGTATTATATGTTCAAATAATGATTCGGGATAAAAACAATTTTGCTAGAGTCACTTCGGAGCCAAAATACCTATTTAAAGGCTCAATTTAGGCAAAACTAGTTATAAGGACTTAGTTTTTGCGAGAGGTGAGTTTTTAAGTGTTGTTGGATCTCAAAATGAATCCCTAAGACTTATTATAATATATTATATTAAAAAACACATTTAGGACCTCAACCATTTCGCTAGATTCACTTCGGAGCTAAAAACCAATCTAAAGGCTCGATTTAGGCAAAACTAGTTACAAAGACTTAGTTTTTGTGCGAAGTTACCTTATAAGGCTTGTTGGAGCTACAAACGAGTCTCTAAGACTTTTTATAATATGTTATATGTTCAAATACTCATATAGGATCAGAATTAGTTTGCTAGAGTCACTTTAGAGCCAAAAAACCCGTTTATAAGCTCGATTTAGGCAAAACAAGTTATAAGGACTTAGTTTTTGAGCGGCGTGAGTTTTTAAGTGTTGTTGGTGCTCAAAATGAGTCCCTATGAATTATATTAATGTATTATATGTTCAAATACTGATTTGGGATCGCAACAACTTTGCTAGAGTCACTTCGGATCCAAAATACCCATTTTAGAGCTCAATTTAGGCAAAACTAGTTATAAGGACTTAGTTTTTGCACGAGGTGAGTTTATATGTGTTGTTGGAACTCAAAATGAGTCCCTACGAATTATTTTAATATAATATATGTTCAAATACTGATTTAGGATCAAAACAATTTTGCTAGAGTCACTTCGGAGCCAAAATACCCATTGAAAGGCTCGATTTAGGCAAAACTAGTATAAGGACTTAGTTTTTGCGCGAGGTGAGTTTTTAAGTGTTGTTGGATCTGAAAATGAGTCCCTAAGACTTATTATAATATATTATATTAAAAAACACATTTAGGACCTAAACAACTTCGCTAGATTCACTTCGGAGCTAAAAACCAATTTAAAGGCTCGATTTAGGCAAAACTAGTTACAAAGACTTAGTTTTTGTGCGAAGTTATCTTATAAGGCTTGTTGGAGCTACAAACGAGTCTCTAAGAGTTATTATATTATATTATATGTTCAGATACTCATTTAAGATCAAAATTAGTTTGCTAGAGTCACTTCGGAGCCAAAAAAACCTGTTTAAAAGCTCGATTTAGGCAAAACAAGTTATAAGGACTTAGTTTCTGCGCGACGTGAGTTTATAAGTGTTGTTGGAGATCAAAATGAGTACCTTCGAATTATTTTAATGTATTATATATTCAAATAATGATTCGGGATAAAAACAATTTTGCTAGAGTCACTTCGGAGCCAAAATACCTATTTAAAGGCTCGATTTAGGCAAAACTAGTTATAAGGACTTAGTTTTTGCGAGAGGTAAGTTTTTAAGTGTTGTTGGATCTCAAAATGAATCCCTAAGACTTATTATAATATATTATATTAAAAAACACATTTAGGACCTCAACCATTTCGCTAGATTCACTTCGGAGCTAAAAACCAATCTAAAGGCTCGATTTAGGCAAAACTAGTTACAAAGACTTAGTTTTTGTGCGAAGTTACCTTATAAGGCTTGTTGGAGCTACAAACGAGTCTCTAAGACTTTTTATAATATGTTATATGTTCAAATACTCATTTAGGATCAGAATTAGTTTGCTAGAGTCACTTTAGAGCCAAAAAACCCGTTTATAAGCTCGATTTAGGCAAAACAAGTTATAAGGACTTAGTTTTTGAGCGGCGTGAGTTTTTAAGTGTTGTTGGTGCTCAAAATGAGTCCCTATGAATTATATTAATGTATTATATGTTCAAATACTGATTTGGGATCGCAACAACTTTGCTAGAGTCACTTCGGATCCAAAATACCCATTTTAGAGCTCAATTTAGGCAAAACTAGTTATAAGGACTTAGTTTTTGCACGAGGTGAGTTTATAAGTGTTGTTGGAACTCAAAATGAGTCCCTACGAATTATTTTAATATAATATATGTTCAAATACTGATTTAGGATCAAAACAATTTTGCTAGAGTCACTTCGGAGCCAAAATACCCATTGAAAGGCTCGATTTAGGCAAAACTAGTATAAGGACTTAGTTTTTGCGCGAGGTGAGTTTTTAAGTGTTGTTGGATCTGAAAATGAGTCCCTAAGACTTATTATAATATATTATATTAAAAAACACATTTAGGACCTAAACAACTTCGCTAGATTCACTTCGGAGCTAAAAACCAATTTAAAGGCTCGATTTAGGCAAAACTAGTTACAAAGAATTAGTTTTTGTGCGAAGTTATCTTATAAGGCTTGTTGGAGCTACAAACGAGTCTCTAAGAGTTATTATATTATATTATATGTTCAGATACTCATTTAAGATCAAAATTAGTTTGCTAGAGTCACTTCGGAGCCAAAAAAACCTGTTTAAAAGCTCGATTTAGGCAAACAAGTTATAAGGACTTAGTTTCTGCGCGACGTGAGTTTATAAGTGTTGTTGGAGATCAAAATGAGTACCTTCGAATTATTTTAATGTATTATATATTCAAATAATGATTCGGGATAAAAACAATTTTGCTAGAGTCACTTCGGAGCCAAAATACCTATTTAAAGGCTCGATTTAGGCAAAACTAGTTATAAGGACTTAGTTTTTGCGAGAGGTAAGTTTTTAAGTGTTGTTGGATCTCAAAATGAATCCCTAAGACTTATTATAATATATTATATTAAAAAACACATTTAGGACCTCAACCAACTTCGCTAGATTCACTTCGGAGCTAAAAACCAATCTAAAGGCTCGATTTAGGCAAAACTAGTTACAAAGACTTAGTTTTTGTGCGAAGTTACCTTATAAGGCTTGTTGGAGCTACAAACGAGTCTCTAAGACTTATTATATTATATTATATGTTCAAATACTCATATAGGATCAAAATTAGTTTGCTAGAGTCACTTTAGAGCCAAAAAACCCGTTTATAAGCTCGATTTAGGCAAAACAAGTTATAAGGACTTAGTTTTTGAGCGGCGTGAGTTTTTAAGTGTTGTTGGTGCTCAAAATGAGTCCCTATGAATTATATTAATGTATTATATGTTCAAATACTGATTTGGGATCGCAACAACTTTGCTAGAGTCACTTCGGATCCAAAATACCCATTTTAGAGCTCAATTTAGGCAAAACTAGTTATAAGGACTTAGTTTTTGCACGAGGTGAGTTTATAAGTGTTGTTGGAACTCAAAATGAGTCCCTACGAATTATTTTAATATATTATATGTTCAAATACTGATTTAGGATCAAAACAATTTTGCTAGAGTCACTTCGGAGCCAAAATACCCATTGAAAGGCTCGATTTAGGCAAAACTAGTATAAGGACTTAGTTTTTGCGCGAGGTGAGTTTTTAAGTGTTGTTGGATCTGAAAATGAGTCCCTAAGACTTATTATAATATATTATATTAAAAAACACATTTAGACCTAAACAACTTCGCTAGATTCGCTTCGGAGCTAAAAACCAATTTAAAGGCTCGATTTAGGCAAAACTAGTTACAAAGACTTAGTTTTTGTGCGAAGTTATCTTATAAGGCTTGTTGGAGCTACAAACGAGTCTCTAAGACTTATTATATTATATTATATGTTCAAATACTCATTTAGGATCAAAATTAGTTTGCTAGAGTCACTTCAGAGCCAAAAAAACCCGTTTAAAAGCTCGATTTAGGCAAAACAAGTTATAAGGACTTAGTTTTTGAGCGACGTGAGTTTTTAAGTGTTGTTGGTGCTCAAAATGAGTCCCTATGAATTATATTAATGTATTACATGTTCAAATACTGATTTGGGATCGCAACAACTTTGCTAGAGTCACTTAGGATCCAAAATACCCATTTTAGAGCTCAATTTAGGCAAAACTAGTTATAAGGACTTAGTTTTTGCACGAGGTGAGTTTATAAGTGTTGTTGGAACTTAAAATGAGTCCCTACGAATTATTTTAATATATTATATGTTCAAATACTGATTTAGGATCAAAACAATTTTGCTAGAGTCACTTCGGAGCCAAAATACCCATTGAAAGGCTCGATTTAGGCAAAACTAGTATAAGGACTTAGTTTTTGCGCGAGGTGAGTTTTTAAGTGTTGTTGGATCTGAAAATGAGTCCCTAAGACTTATTATAATATATTATATTAAAAAACACATTTAGGACCTAAACAACTTCGCTAGATTCACTTCGGAGCTAAAAACCAATTTAAAGGCTCGATTTAGGCAAAACTAGTTACAAAGACTTAGTTTTTGTGCGAAGTTATCTTATAAGGCTTGTTGGAGCTACAAACGAGTCTCTAAGACTTATTATATTATATTATATGTTCAAATACTCATTTAGGATCAAAATTAGTTTGCTAGAGTCACTTCAGAGCCAAAAAAACCCGTTTAAAAGCTCGATTTAGGCAAAACAAGTTATAAGGACTTAGTTTTTGAGCGACGTGAGTTTTTAAGTGTTGTTGGTGCTCAAAATGAGTCCCTATGAATTATATTAATGTATTATATGTTCAAATACTGATTTGGGATCGCAACAACTTTGCTAGAGTCACTTCGGATCCAAAATACCCATTTTAGAGCTCAATTTACGCAAAACTAGTTATAAGGACTTAGTTTTTGCACGAGGTGAGTTTATAAGTGTTGTTGGAACTCAAAATGAGTCCCTACGAATTATTTTAATATATTATATGTTCAAATACTGATTTAGGATCAAAACAATTTTGCTAGAGTCACTTCGGAGCCAAAATACCCATTGAAAGGCTCGATTTAGGCAAAACTAGTATAAGGACTTAGTTTTTGCGCGAGGTGAGTTTTTAAGTGTTGTTGGATCTGAAAATGAGTCCCTAAGACTTATTATAATATATTATATTAAAAAACACATTTAGGACCTAAACAAATTCGCTAGATTCACTTCGGAGCTAAAAACCAATTTAAAGGCTCGATTTAGGCAAAACTAGTTACAAAGACTTAGTTTTTGTGCGAAGTTATCTTATAAGGCTTGTTGGAGCTACAAACGAGTCTCTAAGACTTATTATATTATATTATATGTTCAAATACTCATTTAGGATCAAAATTAGTTTGCTAGAGTCACTTCGGAGCCAAAAAACCCGTTTAAAAGCTCGATTTAGGCAAAACAAGTTATAAGGACTTAGTTTCTGCGCGATGTGAGTTTATAAGTGTTGTTGGAGCTCAAAATGAGTACCTACGAATGATTTTAATGTATTATATGTTCAAATACTGATTTGGGATCAAAACAATTTTGCTAGAGTCACTTCGGAGCCAAAATACCCATTGAAAGGCTCGATTTAGGCAAAACTAGTATAAGGACTTAGTTTTTGCGCGAGGTGAGTTTTTAAGTGTTGTTGGATCTGAAAATGAGTCCCTAAGACTTAATATAATATATTATATTAAAAAACACATTTAGGACCTAAACAACTTCGCTAGATTCACTTTGGAGCTAAAAACCAATCTAAAGGCTCGATTTAGGGAAAACTAGTTACGAAGACTTAGTTTTTGTGCAAAGTTACCTTATAAGGCTTGTTGGATCTCCAAACGAGTCTCTAAGACTTATTATAATATATTATATGTTCAAATACTCATTTAGGATCAAAATTAGTTTGCTAGATTTAATTCGGAGCCAGAAAACCCGTTTAAAAGCTCGATTTAGGCAAAACATGTTATACGGACTTAGTTTTTGAGCGACGTGAGTTTTTAAGTGTTGTTGGTGCTCAAAATGAGTCCCTATGAATTATATTAATGTATTATATGTTCAAATACTGATTTGGGATCGCAACAACTTTGCTAGAGTCACTTCGGATCCAAAATACCCATTTTAGAGCTCAATTTACGCAAAACTAGTTATAAGGACTTAGTTTTTGCACGAGGTGAGTTTATAAGTGTTGTTGGAACTCAAAATGAGTCCCTACGAATTATTTTAATATATTATATGTTCAAATACTGATTTAGGATCAAAACAATTTTGCTAGAGTCACTTCGGAGCCAAAATACCCATTGAAAGGCTCGATTTAGGCAAAACTAGTATAAGGACTTAGTTTTTGCGCGAGGTGAGTTTTTAAGTGTTGTTGGATCTGAAAATGAGTCCCTAAGACTTATTATAATATATTATATTAAAAAACACATTTAGGACCTAAACAACTTCACTAGATTCGCTTCGGAGCTAAAAACCAATTTAAAGGCTCAATTTAGGCAAAACTAGTTACAAAGACTTAGTTTTTGTGCGAAGTTATCTTATAAGGCTTGTTGGAGCTACAAACGAGTCTCTAAGACTTATTATATTATATTATATGTTCAAATACTCATTTAGGATCAAAATTAGTTTGCTAGAGTCACTTCAGAGCCAAAAAAACCCGTTTAAAAGCTCGATTTAGGCAAAACAAGTTATAAGGACTTAGTTTTTGAGCGACGTGAGTTTTTAAGTGTTGTTGGTGCTCAAAATGAGTCCCTATGAATTATATTAATGTATTATATGTTCAAATACTGATTTGGGATCGCAACAACTTTGCTAGAGTCACTTCGGATCCAAAATACCCATTTTAGAGCTCAATTTACGCAAAACTAGTTATAAGGACTTAGTTTTTGCACGAGGTGAGTTTATAAGTGTTGTTGGAACTCAAAATGAGTCCCTACGAATTATTTTAATATATTATATGTTCAAATACTGATTTAGGATCAAAACAATTTTGCTAGAGTCACTTCGGAGCCAAAATACCCATTGAAAGGCTCGATTTAGGCAAAACTAGTATAAGGACTTAGTTTTTGCGCGAGGTGAGTTTTTAAGTGTTGTTGGATCTGAAAATGAGTCCCTAAGACTTATTATAATATATTATATTAAAAAACACATTTAGGACCTAAACAAATTCGCTAGATTCACTTCGGAGCTAAAAACCAATTTAAAGGCTCGATTTAGGCAAAACTAGTTACAAAGACTTAGTTTTTGTGCGAAGTTATCTTATAAGGCTTGTTGGAGCTACAAACGAGTCTCTAAGACTTATTATATTATATTATATGTTCAAATACTCATTTAGGATCAAAATTAGTTTGCTAGAGTCACTTCGGAGCCAAAAAACCCGTTTAAAAGCTCGATTTAGGCAAAACAAGTTATAAGGACTTAGTTTCTGCGCGATGTGAGTTTATAAGTGTTGTTGGAGCTCAAAATGAGTACCTACGAATGATTTTAATGTATTATATGTTCAAATACTGATTTGGGATCAAAACAATTTTGCTAGAGTCACTTCGGAGCCAAAATACCCATTGAAAGGCTCGATTTAGGCAAAACTAGTATAAGGACTTAGTTTTTGCGCGAGGTGAGTTTTTAAGTGTTGTTGGATCTGAAAATGAGTCCCTAAGACTTAATATAATATATTATATTAAAAAACACATTTAGGACCTAAACAACTTCGCTAGATTCACTTTGGAGCTAAAAACCAATCTAAAGGCTCGATTTAGGGAAAACTAGTTACGAAGACTTAGTTTTTGTGCAAAGTTACCTTATAAGGCTTGTTGGATCTCCAAACGAGTCTCTAAGACTTATTATAATATATTATATGTTCAAATACTCATTTAGGATCAAAATTAGTTTGCTAGATTTAATTCGGAGCCAGAAAACCCGTTTAAAAGCTCGATTTAGGCAAAACATGTTATACGGACTTAGTTTTTGAGCGACGTGAGTTTTTAAGTGTTGTTGGTGCTCAAAATGAGTCCCTATGAATTATATTAATGTATTATATGTTCAAATACTGATTTGGGATCCCAACAACTCTGCTAGAGTCACTTCGGATCCAAAATACCCATTTTAGAGCTCAATTTACGCAAAACTAGTTATAAGGACTTAGTTTTTGCACGAGGTGAGTTTATAAGTGTTGTTGGAACTCAAAATGAGTCCCTACGAATTATTTTAATATATTATATGTTCAAATACTGATTTAGGATGAAAATAATTTTGCTAGAGTCACTTCGGAGCCAAAATACCCATTGAAAGGCTCGATTTAGGCACAACTAGTATAAGGACTTAGTTTTTGCGCGAGGTGAGTTTTTAAGTGTTGTTGGATCTGAAAATGAGTCCCTAAGACTTATTATAATATATTATATTAAAAAACACATTTAGGACCTAAACAAATTCGCTAGATTCACTTCGGAGCTAAAAACCAATTTAAAGGCTCGATTTAGGCAAAACTAGTTACAAAGACTTAGTTTTTGTGCGAAGTTATGTTATAAGGCTTGTTGGAGCTACAAACGAGTCTCTAAGACTTATTATATTATATTAAATGTTCAAATACTCATTTAGGATCAAAATTAGTTTGCTAGAGTCACTTCGGAGCCAAAAAAACCCGTTTAAAAGCTCGATTTAGGCAAAACAAGTTATAAGGACTTAGTTTCTGCGCGATGTGAGTTTATAAGTGTTGTTGGAGCTCAAAATGAGTACCTACGAATGATTTTAATGTATTATATGTTCAAATACTGATTTGGGATCAAAACAATTTTGCTAGAGTCACTTCGGAGCCAAAATACCCATTGAAAGGCTCGATTTAGGCAAAACTAGTATAAGGACTTAGTTTTTGCGCGAGGTGAGTTTTTAAGTGTTGTTGGATCTGAAAATGAGTCCCTAAGACTTATTATAATATATTATATTAAAAAACACATTTAGGACCTAAACAACTTCGCTAGATTCACTTTGGAGCTAAAAACCAATCTAAAGGCTCGATTTAGGGAAAACTAGTTACGAAGACTTAGTTTTTGTGCAAAGTTACCTTATAAGGCTTGTTGGATCTCCAAACGAGTCTCTAAGACTTATTATAATATATTATATGTTCAAATACTCATTTAGGATCAAAATTAGTTTGCTAGATTTAATTCGGAGTCAGAAAACCCGTTTAAAAGCTCGATTTAGGCAAAACATGTTATACGGACTTAGTTTTGAGCGACGTGAGTTTTTAAGTGTTGTTGGTGCTCAAAATGAGTCCCTATGAATTATATTAATGTATTATATGTTCAAATACTGATTTGGGATCCAACAACTTTGCTAGAGTCACTTCTGATCCAAAATACCCATTTTAGAGCTCAATTTACGCAAAACTAGTTATAAGGACTTAGTTTTTGCACGAGGTGAGTTTATAAGTGTTGTTGGAACTCAAAATGAGTCCCTACGAATTATTTTAATATATTATATGTTCAAATACTGATTTAGGATGAAAATAATTTTGCTAGAGTCACTTCGGAGCCAAAATACCCATTGAAAGGCTCGATTTAGGCAAAACTAGTATAAGGACTTAGTTTTTGCGCGAGGTGAGTTTTTAAGTGTTGTTGGATCTGAAAATGAGTCCCTAAGACTTATTATAATATATTATATTAAAAAACACATTTAGGACCTAAACAACTTCGCTAGATTCACTTCGGAGCTAAAAACCAATTTAAAGGCTCGATTTAGGCAAAACTAGTTACAAAGACTTAGTTTTTGTGCGAAGTTATCTTATAAGGCTTGTTGGAGCTACAAACGAGTCTCTAAGACTTATTATATTATATTAAATGTTCAAATACTCATTTAGGATCAAAATTAGTTTGCTAGAGTCACTTCGGAGCCAAAAAAACCCGTTTAAAAGCTCGATTTAGGCAAAACAAGTTATAAGGACTTAGTTTCTGCGCGATGTGAGTTTATAAGTGTTGTTGGAGCTCAAAATGAGTACCTACGAATGATTTTAATGTATTATATGTTCAAATACTGATTTGGGATCAAAACAATTTTGCTAGAGTCACTTCGGAGCCAAAATACCCATTGAAAGGCTCGATTTAGGCAAAACTAGTATAAGGACTTAGTTTTTGCGCGAGGTGAGTTTTTAAGTGTTGTTGGATCTGAAAATGAGTCCCTAAGAATTATCATAATATATTATATTAAAAAACACATTTAGGACCTAAACAACTTCGCTAGATTCACTTTGGAGCTAAAAACCAATCTAAAGGCTCGATTTAGGGAAAACTAGTTACGAAGACTTAGTTTTTGTGCAAAGTTACCTTATAAGGCTTGTTGGATCTCCAAACGAGTCTCTAAGACTTTTTATAATATATTATATGTTCAAATACTCATTTAGGATCAAAATTGGTTTGCTAGATTTAATTCGGAGCCAGAAAACTCGTTTAAAAGCTCGATTTAGGCAAAACATGTTATACGGACTTAGTTTTTGAGCGACGTGAGTTTTTAAGTGTTGTTGGTGCTCAAAATGAGTCCCTATGAATTATATTAATGTATTATATGTTCAAATACTGATTTGGGATCCCAACAACTCTGCTAGAGTCACTTCGGATCCAAAATACCCATTTTAGAGCTCAATTTACGCAAAACTAGTTATAAGGACTTAGTTTTTGCACGAGGTGAGTTTATAAGTGTTGTTGGAACTCAAAATGAGTCCCTACGAATTATTTTAATATATTATATGTTCAAATACTGATTTAGGATGAAAATAATTTTGCTAGAGTCACTTCGGAGCCAAAATACCCATTGAAAGGCTCGATTTAGGCACAACTAGTATAAGGACTTAGTTTTTGCGCGAGGTGAGTTTTTAAGTGTTGTTGGATCTGAAAATGAGTCCCTAAGACTTATTATAATATATTATATTAAAAAACACATTTAGGACCTAAACAAATTCGCTAGATTCACTTCGGAGCTAAAAACCAATTTAAAGGCTCGATTTAGGCAAAACTAGTTACAAAGACTTAGTTTTTGTGCGAAGTTATGTTATAAGGCTTGTTGGAGCTACAAACGAGTCTCTAAGACTTATTATATTATATTAAATGTTCAAATACTCATTTAGGATCAAAATTAGTTTGCTAGAGTCACTTCGGAGCCAAAAAACCCGTTTAAAAGCTCGATTTAGGCAAAACAAGTTATAAGGACTTAGTTTCTGCGCGATGTGAGTTTATAAGTGTTGTTGGAGCTCAAAATGAGTACCTACGAATGATTTTAATGTATTATATGTTCAAATACTGATTTGGGATCAAAACAATTTTGCTAGAGTCACTTCGGAGCCAAAATACCCATTGAAAGGCTCGATTTAGGCAAAACTAGTATAAGGACTTAGTTTTTGCGCGAGGTGAGTTTTTAAGTGTTGTTGGATCTGAAAATGAGTCCCTAAGACTTATTATAATATATTATATTAAAAAACACATTTAGGACCTAAACAACTTCGCTAGATTCACTTTGGAGCTAAAAACCAATCTAAAGGCTCGATTTAGGGAAAACTAGTTACGAAGACTTAGTTTTTGTGCAAAGTTACCTTATAAGGCTTGTTGGATCTCCAAACGAGTCTCTAAGACTTATTATAATATATTATATGTTCAAATACTCATTTAGGATCAAAATTAGTTTGCTAGATTTAATTCGGAGTCAGAAAACCCGTTTAAAAGCTCGATTTAGGCAAAACATGTTATACGGACTTAGTTTTGAGCGACGTGAGTTTTTAAGTGTTGTTGGTGCTCAAAATGAGTCCCTATGAATTATATTAATGTATTATATGTTCAAATACTGATTTGGGATCCCAACAACTTTGCTAGAGTCACTTCTGATCCAAAATACCCATTTTAGAGCTCAATTTACGCAAAACTAGTTATAAGGACTTAGTTTTTGCACGAGGTGAGTTTATAAGTGTTGTTGGAACTCAAAATGAGTCCCTACGAATTATTTTAATATATTATATGTTCAAATACTGATTTAGGATGAAAATAATTTTGCTAGAGTCACTTCGGAGCCAAAATACCCATTGAAAGGCTCGATTTAGGCAAAACTAGTATAAGGACTTAGTTTTTGCGCGAGGTGAGTTTTTAAGTGTTGTTGGATCTGAAAATGAGTCCCTAAGACTTATTATAATATATTATATTAAAAAACACATTTAGGACCTAAACAACTTCGCTAGATTCACTTCGGAGCTAAAAACCAATTTAAAGGCTCGATTTAGGCAAAACTAGTTACAAAGACTTAGTTTTTGTGCGAAGTTATCTTATAAGGCTTGTTGGAGCTACAAACGAGTCTCTAAGACTTATTATATTATATTAAATGTTCAAATACTCATTTAGGATCAAAATTAGTTTGCTAGAGTCACTTCGGAGCCAAAAAACCCGTTTAAAAGCTCGATTTAGGCAAAACAAGTTATAAGGACTTAGTTTCTGCGCGATGTGAGTTTATAAGTGTTGTTGGAGCTCAAAATGAGTACCTACGAATGATTTTAATGTATTATATGTTCAAATACTGATTTGGGATCAAAACAATTTTGCTAGAGTCACTTCGGAGCCAAAATACCCATTGAAAGGCTCGATTTAGGCAAAACTAGTATAAGGACTTAGTTTTTGCGCGAGGTGAGTTTTTAAGTGTTGTTGGATCTGAAAATGAGTCCCTAAGAATTATCATAATATATTATATTAAAAAACACATTTAGGACCTAAACAACTTCGCTAGATTCACTTTGGAGCTAAAAACCAATCTAAAGGCTCGATTTAGGGAAAACTAGTTACGAAGACTTAGTTTTGTGCAAAGTTACCTTATAAGGCTTGTTGGATCTCCAAACGAGTCTCTAAGACTTTTTATAATATATTATATGTTCAAATACTCATTTAGGATCAAAATTGGTTTGCTAGATTTAATTCGGAGCCAGAAAACTCGTTTAAAAGCTCGATTTAGGCAAAACATGTTATACGGACTTAGTTTTTGAGCGACGTGAGTTTTTAAGTGTTGTTGGTGCTCAAAATGAGTCCCTATGAATTATATTAATGTATTATATGTTCAAATACTGATTTGGGATCGCAACAACTTTGCTAGAGTCACTTCGGATCCAAAATACCCATTTTAGAGCTCAATTTACGCAAAACTAGTTATAAGGACTTAGTTTTTGCACGAGGTGAGTTTATAAGTGTTGTTGGAACTCAAAATGAGTCCCTACGAATTATTTTAATATATTATATGTTCAAATACTGATTTAGGATCAAAACAATTTTGCTAGAGTCACTTCGGAGCCAAAATACCCATTGAAAGGCTCGATTTAGGCAAAACTAGTATAAGGACTTAGTTTTTGCGCGAGGTGAGTTTTTAACTGTTGTTGGATCTGAAAATGAGTCCCTAAGACTTATTATAATATATTATATTAAAAAACACATTTAGGACCTAAACAACTTCGCTAGATTCACTTCGGAGCTAAAAACCAATTTAAAGGCTCGATTTAGGCAAAACTAGTTACAAAGACTTAGTTTTTGTGCGAAGTTATCTTATAAGGCTTGTTGGAGCTACAAACGAGTCTCTGTGAGTTATTATATTATATTATATGTTCAAATACTCATTTAGGATCAAAATTAGTTTGCTAGAGTCACTTCAGAGCCAAAAAACCCGTTTAAAAGCTCGATTTAGGCAAAACAAGTTATAAGGACTTAGTTTTTGACCGACGTGAGTTTTTAAGTGTTGTTGGTGCTCAAAATGAGTTCCTATGAATTATATTAATGTATTATATGTTCAAATACTGATTTGGGATCGCAACAACTTTGCTAGAGTCACTTCGGATCCAAAATACCCATTTTAGAGCTCAATTTACGCAAAACTAGTTATAAGGACTTAGTTTTTGCACGAGGTGAGTTTATAAGTGTTGTTGGAACTCAAAATGAGTCCCTACGAATTATTTTAATATATTATATGTTCAAATACTGATTTAGGATCAAAACAATTTTGCTAGAGTCACTTCGGAGCCAAAATACCCATTGAAAGGCTCGATTTAGGCAAAACTAGTATAAGGACTTAGTTTTTGCGCGAGGTGAGTTTTTAAGTGTTGTTGGATCTGAAAATGAGTCCCTAAGACTTATTATAATATATTATATTAAAAAACACATTTAGGACCTAAACAAATTCGCTAGATTCACTTCGGAGCTAAAAACCAATTTAAAGGCTCGATTTAAGCAAAACTAGTTACAAAGACTTAGTTTTTGTGCGAAGTTATCTTATAAGGCTTGTTGGAGCTACAAACGAGTCTCTAAGACTTATTATATTATATTATATGTTCAAATACTCATTTAGGATCAAAATTAGTTTGCTAGAGTCACTTCGGAGCCAAAAAAAACCCGTTTAAAATCTCGATTTAGGCAAAACAAGTTATAAGGACTTAGTTTCTGCGCAAGGTGAGTTTATAAGTGTTGTTGGAGCTCAAAATGAGTCCCTAAGACTTATTATAATATATTATATTAAAAAACACATTTAGGACCCAAACAACTTCGCTAGATTCACTTTGGAGCTAAAAACCAATCTAAAGGCTTGATTTAGGGAAAACTAGTTACGAAGACTTAGTTTTTGTGCAAAGTTACCTTATAAGGCTTGTTGGATCTCCAAACGAGTCACTAAGACTTATTATAATATATTATATGTTCAAATACTCATTTAGGATCAAAATTAGTTTGCTAGATTTAATTCGGAGCCAGAAAACCCGTTTAAAAGCTCGATTTAGGCAAAACATGTTATACGGACTTAGTTTTTGAGCGACGTGAGTTTTTAAGTGTTGTTGGTGCTCAAAATGAGTCCCTATGAATTATATTAATGTATTATATGTTCAAATACTGATTTGGGATCCCAAAAACTTTGCTAGAGTCACTTCGGATCCAAAATACCCATTTTAGAGCTCAATTTACGCAAAACTAGTTATAAGGACTTAGTTTTTGCACGAGGCGAGTTTATAAGTGATGTTCGAACTCAAAATGAGTCCCTACGAATTATTTTAATATATTATATGTTCAAATACTGATTTAGGATCAAAACAATTTTGCTAGAGTCACTTCGGAGCCAAAATACCCATTGAAAGGCTCGATTTAGGCAAAACTAGTTATAAGGACTTAGTTTTTGCACGAGGTGAGTTTATAAGTGTTGTTGGAACTCAAAATGAGTCCCTACGAATTATTTTAATATATTATATGTTCAAATACGGATTTAGGATCAAAACAATTTTGCGAGAGTCACTTCGGAGCCAAAATATCCATTGAAAGGCTCGATTTAGGCAAAACTAGTATAAGGACTTAGTTTTTGCGCGAGGTGAGTTTTAAGTGTTGTTGGATCTGAAAATGAGTCCCTAAGACTTATTATAATATATTATATTAAAAAACACATTTAGGACCTAAACAACTTCGCTAGATTCACTTCGGAGCTAAAAACCAATTTAAAGGCTCGATTTAGGCAAAACTAGTTACAAAGACTTAGTTTTTGTGCGAAGTTATCTTATAAGGCTTGTTGGAGCTACAAACGAGTCTCTAAGACTTATTATATTATATTATATGTTCAAATACTCATATAGGATCAAAATTAGTTTGCTAGAGTCACTTCAGAGCCAAAAAAACCCGTTTAAAAGCCCGATTTAGGCAAAACAAGTTATAAGGACTTAGTTTCTGCGCGATGTGAGTTTATAAGTGTTGTTGGAGCTCAAAATGGGTACCTACGAATTATTTTAATGTATTATATGTTCAAATACTGATTTGGGATCAAAACAATTTTGCTAGAGTCACTTCGGAGCCAAAAAAACCCGTTTAAAATCTCGATTTAGGCAAAACAAGTTATAAGGACTTAGTTTCTGCGCAAGGTGAGTTTATAAGTGTTGTTGGAGCTCAAAATGAGTCCCTAAGACTTATTATAATATATTATATTAAAAAACACATTTAGGACCCAAACAACTTCGCTAGATTCACTTTGGAGCTAAAAACCAATCTAAAGGCTTGATTTAGGGAAAACTAGTTACGAAGACTTAGTTTTTGTGCAAAGTTACCTTATAAGGCTTGTTGGATCTCCAAACGAGTCACTAAGACTTATTATAATATATTATATGTTCAAATACTCATTTAGGATCAAAATTAGTTTGCTAGATTTAATTCGGAGCCAGAAAACCCGTTTAAAAGCTCGATTTAGGCAAAACATGTTATACGGACTTAGTTTTTGAGCGACGTGAGTTTTTAAGTGTTGTTGGTGCTCAAAATGAGTCCCTATGAATTATATTAATGTATTATATGTTCAAATACTGATTTGGGATCCCAAAAACTTTGCTAGAGTCACTTCGGATCCAAAATACCCATTTTAGAGCTCAATTTACGCAAAACTAGTTATAAGGACTTAGTTTTTGCACGAGGCGAGTTTATAAGTGATGTTCGAACTCAAAATGAGTCCCTACGAATTATTTTAATATATTATATGTTCAAATACTGATTTAGGATCAAAACAATTTTGCTAGAGTCACTTCGGAGCCAAAATACCCATTGAAAGGCTCGATTTAGGCAAAACTAGTTATAAGGACTTAGTTTTTGCACGAGGTGAGTTTATAAGTGTTGTTGGAACTCAAAATGAGTCCCTACGAATTATTTTAATATATTATATGTTCAAATACGGATTTAGGATCAAAACAATTTTGCGAGAGTCACTTCGGAGCCAAAATATCCATTGAAAGGCTCGATTTAGGCAAAACTAGTATAAGGACTTAGTTTTTGCGCGAGGTGAGTTTTAAGTGTTGTTGGATCTGAAAATGAGTCCCTAAGACTTATTATAATATATTATATTAAAAAACACATTTAGGACCTAAACAACTTCGCTAGATTCACTTCGGAGCTAAAAACCAATTTAAAGGCTCGATTTAGGCAAAACTAGTTACAAAGACTTAGTTTTTGTGCGAAGTTATCTTATAAGGCTTGTTGGAGCTACAAACGAGTCTCTAAGACTTATTATATTATATTATATGTTCAAATACTCATATAGGATCAAAATTAGTTTGCTAGAGTCACTTCAGAGCCAAAAAACCCGTTTAAAAGCCCGATTTAGGCAAAACAAGTTATAAGGACTTAGTTTCTGCGCGATGTGAGTTTATAAGTGTTGTTGGAGCTCAAAATGGGTACCTACGAATTATTTTAATGTATTATATGTTCAAATACTGATTTGGGATCAAAACAATTTTGCTAGAGTCACTTCGGAGCCAAAATACCCATTGAAAGGCTCGATTTAGGCAAAACTAGTATAAGGACTTAGTTTTTGCGCGAGGTGAGTTTTTAAGTGTTGTTGGATCTGAAAATGCGTCCCTAAGACTTATTATAATATATTATATTAAAAAACACATTTAGGACCTAAACAACTTCGCTAGATTCACTTCGGAGCTAAAAACCAATTTAAAGGCTCGATTTAGGCAAAACTAGTTACAAAGACTTAGTTTTTGTGCGAAGTTATCTTATAAGGCTTGTTGGAGCTACAAACGAGTCTCTAAGACTTATTATATTATATTATATGTTCAAATACTCATATAGGATCAAAATTAGTTTGCTAGAGTCACTTCAGAGCCAAAAAACCCGTTTAAAAGCCCGATTTAGGCAAAACAAGTTATAAGGACTTAGTTTCTGCGCGACGTGAGTTTATAAGTGTTGTTGGAGATCAAAATGAGTACCTACGAATTATTTTAATGTATTATATGTTCAAATAATGATTTGGGATAAAAACAATTTTGCTAGAGTCACTTCGGAGCCAAAATACCTATTTAAAGGCTCGATTTAGGCAAAACTAGTTACAAGGACTTAGTTTTTGCGAGAGGTGAGTTTTTAAGTGTTGTTGGATCTCAAAATGAGTCCCTAAGACTTATTGTAATATATTATATTAAAAAAAACATTTAGGACCTCAACCATTTCGCTAGATTCACTTCGGAGCTAAAAAGCAATCTAAAGGCTCGATTTAGGCAAAACTAGTTAAAAAGACTTAGTTTTTGAGCGAAGTTACCTTATAAGGCTTGTTGGAGCTACAAACGAGTCTCTAAGACTTTTTATAATATATTATATGTTCAAATACTCATATAGGATCAAAATTAGTTTGCAAGAGTCACTTCAGAGCCAAAAAACCCCGTTTAAAAGCTCGATTTAGGCAAAACAAGTTATAAGGACTTAGTTTTTGAGCGACGTGAGTTTTTAAGTGTTGTTGGTGCTCAAAATGAGTCCCTATGAATTATATTAATGTATTATATGTTCAAATACTGATTTGGGATCGCAACAACTTTGCTAGAGTCACTTCGGATCCAAAATACCCATTTTAGAGCTCAATTTAGGCAAAACTAGTTATAAGGACTTAGTTTTTGCACGAGGTGAGTTTATAAGTGTTGTTGGAACTCAAAATGAGTCCCTACGAATTATTTTAATATATTATATGTTCAAATACGGATTTAGGATCAAAACAATTTTGTGAGAGTCACTTCGGAGCCAAAATACCCATTGAAAGGCTCGATTTAGGCAAAACTAGTATAAGGACTTAGTTTTTGCGCGAGGTGAGTTTTAAGTGTTGTTGGATCTCAAAATGAGTCCCTAAGACTTATTATAATATATTATATTAAAAAACACATATAGGACCTAAACAACTTCGCTAGATTCACTTCGGAGCTAAAAACCAATTTAAAGGCTCGATTTAGGCAAAACTAGTTACAAAGACTTAGTTTTTGTGCGAACTTATCTTATAAGGCTTGTTGGAGCTACAAACGAGTCTCTAAGACTTATTATATTATATTATTTGTTCAAATACTCATTTAGGATCAAAATTAGTTTGCTAGAGTCACTTCGGAGCCAAAAAACCCGTTTAAAAGCTCGATTTAGGCAAAACAAGTTATAAGGACTTAGTTTCTGCGCGAGGTGAGTTTATAAGTGTTGTTGGAGATCAAAATGAGTACCTACGAATTATTTTAATGTATTATATGTTCAAATAATGATTTGGGATCAAAACAATTTTGCTAGAGTCACTTCGCAGCCAAAATACCCATTTAAAGGCTCGATTTAGGCAAAGCTAGTTATAAGGACTTAGTTTTTGCGCGAGGTGAGTTTTTAAGTGTTGTTGGATCTCAAAATGAGTCCCTAAGACTTATTATAATATATTATATTAAAAAACAAATTTAGGACCTCAACCATTTCGCTAGATTCACTTCGGAGCTAAAAAGCAATCTAAAGGCTCGATTTAGGCAAAACTAGTTACAAAGACTTAGTTTTTGAGCGAAGTTACCTTATAAGGCTTGTTGGAGCTAGAAACGAGTCTCTAAGACTTTTTATAATATATTATATGTTCAAATACTCATATAGGATCAAAATTAGTTTGCTAGAGTCACTTCAGAGCAGAAAAACCCGTTTAAAAGCTCGATTTAGGCAAAACAAGTTATAAGGACTTAGTTTCTGCGCGAGGTGAGTTTATAAGTGTTGTTGGAGCTCAAAATGGGTACCTACGAATTATTTTAATGTATTATATGTTCAAATACTGATTTGGGATCAAAACAATTTTGCTAGAGTCACTTCGGAGCCAAAATACCCATTTAAAGGCTCGATTTAAGCAAAACTAGTTATAAGGACTAAGTTTTTGCGCGAGGTGAGTTTTAAAGTGTTGTTGGATCTGAAAATGCGTCCCTAAGACTTATTATAATATATTATATTAAAAAACACATTTAGGACCTAAACAACTTCGCTAGATTCACTTCGGAGCTAAAAACCATTTTAAAGGCTCGATTTAGGCAAAACTAGTTACAAAGACTTAGTTTTTGTGCGAAGTTATCTTATAAGGCTTGTTGGAGCTGCAAACGAGTCTCTAAGACTTATTATATTATATTATATGTTCAAATACTCATTTAGGATCGAAATTAGTTTGCTAGAGTCACTTCGGAGCCAAAAAAACCCGTTTAAAAGCTCGATTTAGGCAAAACAAGTTATAAGGACTTAGTTTCTGCGCGACGTGAGTTTATAAGTGTTGTTGGAGATCAAAATGAGTACCTACGAATTATTTTAATGTATTATATGTTCAAATAATGATTTGGGATAAAAACAATTTTGCTAGAGTCACTTCGGAGCCAAAATACCTATTTAAAGGCTCGATTTAGGCAAAACTAGTTACAAGGACTTAGTTTTTGCGAGAGGTGAGTTTTTAAGTGTTGTTGGATCTCAAAATGAGTCCCTAAGACTTATTGTAATATATTATATTAAAAAAAACATTTAGGACCTCAACCATTTCGCTAGATTCACTTCGGAGCTAAAAAGCAATCTAAAGGCTCGATTTAGGCAAAACTAGTTAAAAAGACTTAGTTTTTGAGCGAAGTTACCTTATAAGGCTTGTTGGAGCTACAAACGAGTCTCTAAGACTTTTTATAATATATTATATGTTCAAATACTCATATAGGATCAAAATTAGTTTGCAAGAGTCACTTCAGAGCCAAAAAACCCCGTTTAAAAGCTCGATTTAGGCAAAACAAGTTATAAGGACTTAGTTTTTGAGCGACGTGAGTTTTTAAGTGTTGTTGGTGCTCAAAATGAGTCCCTATGAATTATATTAATGTATTATATGTTCAAATACTGATTTGGGATCGCAACAACTTTGCTAGAGTCACTTCGGATCCAAAATACCCATTTTAGAGCTCAATTTAGGCAAAACTAGTTATAAGGACTTAGTTTTTGCACGAGGTGAGTTTATAAGTGTTGTTGGAACTCAAAATGAGTCCCTACGAATTATTTTAATATATTATATGTTCAAATACGGATTTAGGATCAAAACAATTTTGTGAGAGTCACTTCGGAGCCAAAATACCCATTGAAAGGCTCGATTTAGGCAAAACTAGTATAAGGACTTAGTTTTTGCGCGAGGTGAGTTTTAAGTGTTGTTGGATCTCAAAATGAGTCCCTAAGACTTATTATAATATATTATATTAAAAAACACATATAGGACCTAAACAACTTCGCTAGATTCACTTCGGAGCTAAAAACCAATTTAAAGGCTCGATTTAGGCAAAACTAGTTACAAAGACTTAGTTTTTGTGCGAACTTATCTTATAAGGCTTGTTGGAGCTACAAACGAGTCTCTAAGACTTATTATATTATATTATTTGTTCAAATACTCATTTAGGATCAAAATTAGTTTGCTAGAGTCACTTCGGAGCCAAAAAACCCGTTTAAAAGCTCGATTTAGGCAAAACAAGTTATAAGGACTTAGTTTCTGCGCGAGGTGAGTTTATAAGTGTTGTTGGAGATCAAAATGAGTACCTACGAATTATTTTAATGTATTATATGTTCAAATAATGATTTGGGATCAAAACAATTTTGCTAGAGTCACTTCGCAGCCAAAATACCCATTTAAAGGCTCGATTTAGGCAAAGCTAGTTATAAGGACTTAGTTTTTGCGCGAGGTGAGTTTTTAAGTGTTGTTGGATCTCAAAATGAGTCCCTAAGACTTATTATAATATATTATATTAAAAAACAAATTTAGGACCTCAACCATTTCGCTAGATTCACTTCGGAGCTAAAAAGCAATCTAAAGGCTCGATTTAGGCAAAACTAGTTACAAAGACTTAGTTTTTGAGCGAAGTTACCTTATAAGGCTTGTTGGAGCTAGAAACGAGTCTCTAAGACTTTTTATAATATATTATATGTTCAAATACTCATATAGGATCAAAATTAGTTTGCTAGAGTCACTTCAGAGCAGAAAAACCCGTTTAAAAGCTCGATTTAGGCAAAACAAGTTATAAGGACTTAGTTTCTGCGCGAGGTGAGTTTATAAGTGTTGTTGGAGCTCAAAATGGGTACCTACGAATTATTTTAATGTATTATATGTTCAAATACTGATTTGGGATCAAAACAATTTTGCTAGAGTCACTTCGGAGCCAAAATACCCATTTAAAGGCTCGATTTAAGCAAAACTAGTTATAAGGACTAAGTTTTTGCGCGAGGTGAGTTTTAAAGTGTTGTTGGATCTGAAAATGCGTCCCTAAGACTTATTATAATATATTATATTAAAAAACACATTTAGGACCTAAACAACTTCGCTAGATTCACTTCGGAGCTAAAAACCATTTTAAAGGCTCGATTTAGGCAAAACTAGTTACAAAGACTTAGTTTTTGTGCGAAGTTATCTTATAAGGCTTGTTGGAGCTGCAAACGAGTCTCTAAGACTTATTATATTATATTATATGTTCAAATACTCATTTAGGATCGAAATTAGTTTGCTAGAGTCACTTCGGAGCCAAAAAACCCGTTTAAAAGCTCGATTTAGGCAAAACAAGTTATAAGGACTTAGTTTCTGCGCGACGTGAGTTTATAAGTGTTGTTGGAGATCAAAATGAGTACCTACGAATTATTTTAATGTATTATATGTTCAAATAATGATTTGGGATAAAAACAATTTTGCTAGAGTCACTTCGGAGCCAAAATACCTATTTAAAGGCTCGATTTAGGCAAAACTAGTTACAAGGACTTAGTTTTTGCGAGAGGTGAGTTTTTAAGTGTTGTTGGATCTCAAAATGAGTCCCTAAGACTTATTGTAATATATTATATTAAAAAAAACATTTAGGACCTCAACCATTTCGCTAGATTCACTTCGGAGCTAAAAAGCAATCTAAAGGCTCGATTTAGGCAAAACTAGTTAAAAAGACTTAGTTTTTGAGCGAAGTTACCTTATAAGGCTTGTTGGAGCTACAAACGAGTCTCTAAGACTTTTTATAATATATTATATGTTCAAATACTCATATAGGATCAAAATTAGTTTGCAAGAGTCACTTCAGAGCCAAAAAACCCCGTTTAAAAGCTCGATTTAGGCAAAACAAGTTATAAGGACTTAGTTTTTGAGCGACGTGAGTTTTTAAGTGTTGTTGGTGCTCAAAATGAGTCCCTATGAATTATATTAATGTATTATATGTTCAAATACTGATTTGGGATCGCAACAACTTTGCTAGAGTCACTTCGGATCCAAAATACCCATTTTAGAGCTCAATTTAGGCAAAACTAGTTATAAGGACTTAGTTTTTGCACGAGGTGAGTTTATAAGTGTTGTTGGAACTCAAAATGAGTCCCTACGAATTATTTTAATATATTATATGTTCAAATACGGATTTAGGATCAAAACAATTTTGTGAGAGTCACTTCGGAGCCAAAATACCCATTGAAAGGCTCGATTTAGGCAAAACTAGTATAAGGACTTAGTTTTTGCGCGAGGTGAGTTTTAAGTGTTGTTGGATCTCAAAATGAGTCCCTAAGACTTATTATAATATATTATATTAAAAAACACATATAGGACCTAAACAACTTCGCTAGATTCACTTCGGAGCTAAAAACCAATTTAAAGGCTCGATTTAGGCAAAACTAGTTACAAAGACTTAGTTTTTGTGCGAACTTATCTTATAAGGCTTGTTGGAGCTACAAACGAGTCTCTAAGACTTATTATATTATATTATTTGTTCAAATACTCATTTAGGATCAAAATTAGTTTGCTAGAGTCACTTCGGAGCCAAAAAACCCGTTTAAAAGCTCGATTTAGGCAAAACAAGTTATAAGGACTTAGTTTCTGCGCGAGGTGAGTTTATAAGTGTTGTTGGAGATCAAAATGAGTACCTACGAATTATTTTAATGTATTATATGTTCAAATAATGATTTGGGATCAAAACAATTTTGCTAGAGTCACTTCGCAGCCAAAATACCCATTTAAAGGCTCGATTTAGGCAAAGCTAGTTATAAGGACTTAGTTTTTGCGCGAGGTGAGTTTTTAAGTGTTGTTGGATCTCAAAATGAGTCCCTAAGACTTATTATAATATATTATATTAAAAAACAAATTTAGGACCTCAACCATTTCGCTAGATTCACTTCGGAGCTAAAAAGCAATCTAAAGGCTCGATTTAGGCAAAACTAGTTACAAAGACTTAGTTTTTGAGCGAAGTTACCTTATAAGGCTTGTTGGAGCTAGAAACGAGTCTCTAAGACTTTTTATAATATATTATATGTTCAAATACTCATATAGGATCAAAATTAGTTTGCTAGAGTCACTTCAGAGCAGAAAAACCCGTTTAAAAGCTCGATTTAGGCAAAACAAGTTATAAGGACTTAGTTTCTGCGCGAGGTGAGTTTATAAGTGTTGTTGGAGCTCAAAATGGGTACCTACGAATTATTTTAATGTATTATATGTTCAAATACTGATTTGGGATCAAAACAATTTTGCTAGAGTCACTTCGGAGCCAAAATACCCATTTAAAGGCTCGATTTAAGCAAAACTAGTTATAAGGACTAAGTTTTTGCGCGAGGTGAGTTTTAAAGTGTTGTTGGATCTGAAAATGCGTCCCTAAGACTTATTATAATATATTATATTAAAAAACACATTTAGGACCTAAACAACTTCGCTAGATTCACTTCGGAGCTAAAAACCATTTTAAAGGCTCGATTTAGGCAAAACTAGTTACAAAGACTTAGTTTTTGTGCGAAGTTATCTTATAAGGCTTGTTGGAGCTGCAAACGAGTCTCTAAGACTTATTATATTATATTATATGTTCAAATACTCATTTAGGATCGAAATTAGTTTGCTAGAGTCACTTCGGAGCCAAAAAACCCGTTTAAAAGCTCGATTTAGGCAAAACAAGTTATAAGGACTTAGTTTCTGCGCGACGTGAGTTTATAAGTGTTGTTGGAGATCAAAATGAGTACCTACGAATTATTTTAATGTATTATATGTTCAAATAATGATTTGGGATAAAAACAATTTTGCTAGAGTCACTTCGGAGCCAAAATACCTATTTAAAGGCTCGATTTAGGCAAAACTAGTTACAAGGACTTAGTTTTTGCGAGAGGTGAGTTTTTAAGTGTTGTTGGATCTCAAATGAGTCCCTAAGACTTATTGTAATATATTATATTAAAAAAAACATTTAGGACCTCAACCATTTCGCTAGATTCACTTCGGAGCTAAAAAGCAATCTAAAGGCTCGATTTAGGCAAAACTAGTTAAAAAGACTTAGTTTTTGAGCGAAGTTACCTTATAAGGCTTGTTGGAGCTACAAACGAGTCTCTAAGACTTTTTATAATATATTATATGTTCAAATACTCATATAGGATCAAAATTAGTTTGCAAGAGTCACTTCAGAGCCAAAAAACCCCGTTTAAAAGCTCGATTTAGGCAAAACAAGTTATAAGGACTTAGTTTTTGAGCGACGTGAGTTTTTAAGTGTTGTTGGTGCTCAAAATGAGTCCCTATGAATTATATTAATGTATTATATGTTCAAATACTGATTTGGGATCGCAACAACTTTGCTAGAGTCACTTCGGATCCAAAATACCCATTTTAGAGCTCAATTTAGGCAAAACTAGTTATAAGGACTTAGTTTTGCACGAGGTGAGTTTATAAGTGTTGTTGGAACTCAAAATGAGTCCCTACGAATTATTTTAATATATTATATGTTCAAATACGGATTTAGGATCAAAACAATTTTGTGAGAGTCACTTCGGAGCCAAAATACCCATTGAAAGGCTCGATTTAGGCAAAACTAGTATAAGGACTTAGTTTTTGCGCGAGGTGAGTTTTAAGTGTTGTTGGATCTCAAAATGAGTCCCTAAGACTTATTATAATATATTATATTAAAAAACACATATAGGACCTAAACAACTTCGCTAGATTCACTTCGGAGCTAAAAACCAATTTAAAGGCTCGATTTAGGCAAAACTAGTTACAAAGACTTAGTTTTTGTGCGAACTTATCTTATAAGGCTTGTTGGAGCTACAAACGAGTCTCTAAGACTTATTATATTATATTATTTGTTCAAATACTCATTTAGGATCAAAATTAGTTTGCTAGAGTCACTTCGGAGCCAAAAAACCCGTTTAAAAGCTCGATTTAGGCAAAACAAGTTATAAGGACTTAGTTTCTGCGCGAGGTGAGTTTATAAGTGTTGTTGGAGATCAAAATGAGTACCTACGAATTATTTTAATGTATTATATGTTCAAATAATGATTTGGGATCAAAACAATTTTGCTAGAGTCACTTCGCAGCCAAAATACCCATTTAAAGGCTCGATTTAGGCAAAGCTAGTTATAAGGACTTAGTTTTTGCGCGAGGTGAGTTTTTAAGTGTTGTTGGATCTCAAATGAGTCCCTAAGACTTATTATAATATATTATATTAAAAAACAAATTTAGGACCTCAACCATTTCGCTAGATTCACTTCGGAGCTAAAAAGCAATCTAAAGGCTCGATTTAGGCAAAACTAGTTACAAAGACTTAGTTTTTGAGCGAAGTTACCTTATAAGGCTTGTTGGAGCTAGAAACGAGTCTCTAAGACTTTTTATAATATATTATATGTTCAAATACTCATATAGGATCAAAATTAGTTTGCTAGAGTCACTTCAGAGCAGAAAAACCCGTTTAAAAGCTCGATTTAGGCAAAACAAGTTATAAGGACTTAGTTTCTGCGCGAGGTGAGTTTATAAGTGTTGTTGGAGCTCAAAATGGGTACCTACGAATTATTTTAATGTATTATATGTTCAAATACTGATTTGGGATCAAAACAATTTTGCTAGAGTCACTTCGGAGCCAAAATACCCATTTAAAGGCTCGATTTAAGCAAAACTAGTTATAAGGACTAAGTTTTTGCGCGAGGTGAGTTTTAAAGTGTTGTTGGATCTGAAAATGCGTCCCTAAGACTTACTATAATATATTATATTAAAAAACACATTTAGGACCTAAACAACTTCGCTAGATTCACTTCGGAGCTAAAAACCATTTTAAAGGCTCGATTTAGGCAAAACTAGTTACAAAGACTTAGTTTTTGTGCGAAGTTATCTTATAAGGCTTGTTGGAGCTACAAACGAGTCTCTAAGACTTATTATATTATATTATATGTTCAAATACTCATTTAGGATCGAAATTAGTTTGCTAGAGTCACTTCGGAGCCAAAAAACCCGTTTAAAAGCTCGATTTAGGCAAAACAAGTTATAACGACTTAGTTTCTGCGCGACGTGAGTTTATAAGTGTTGTTGGAGATCAAAATGAGTACCTACGAATTATTTTAATGTATTATATGTTCAAATAATGATTTGGGATAAAAACAATTTTGCTAGAGTCACTTCGGAGCCAAAATACCTATTTAAAGGCTCGATTTAGGCAAAACTAGTTACAAGGACTTAGTTTTTGCGAGAGGTGAGTTTTTAAGTGTTGTTGGATGTCAAAATGAGTCCCTAAGACTTATTGTAATATATTATATTAAAAAAAACATTTAGGACCTCAACCATTTTGCTAGATTCACTTCGGAGCTAAAAAGCAATCTAAAGGCTCGATTTAGGCAAAACTAGTTAAAAAGACTTAGTTTTTGTGCGAAGTTACCTTATAAGGCTTGTTGGAGCTCCAAACGAGTCTCTAAGACTTATTATAATATATTATATGTTCAAATACTCATATAGGATCAAAATTAGTTTGCTAGAGTCACTTCAGAGCCAAAAAACCCGTTTAAAAGCACGATTTAGGCAAAACAAGTTATAAGGACTTAGTTTCTGCGCGATGTGAGTTTATAAGTGTTGTTGGAGCTCAAAATGGGTACCTACGAATTATTTTAATGTATTATATGTTCAAATACTGATTTGGGATCAAAACAATTTTGCTAGAGTCACTTCGGAGCCAAAATACCCATTGAAAGGCTCGATTTAGGCAAAACTAGTATAAGGACTTAGTTTTTGCGCGAGGTGAGTTTTTAAGTGTTGTTGGATCTGAAAATGAGTCCCTAAGACTTATTATAATATATTATATTAAAAAACACATTTAGGACCTAAACAACTTCGCTAGATTCACTTCGGAGCTAAAAACCAATCTAAAGGCTCGATTTAGGCAAAACTAGTCACAAAGACTTAGTTTTTGTGCGAAGTTACCTTATAAGGCTTGTTGGAGCTCCAAACGAGTCTCTAAGACTTATTATAATATATTATATGTTCAAATACTCATTTAGGATCAAAATTAGTTTGCTAGAGTCACTTCAGAGCCAAAAAACCCGTTTAAAAGCTCGATTTAGGCAAAACAAGTTATAAGGACTTAGTTTTTCAGCGACGTAAGTTTTTAAGTATTGTTCGAGCTCAAAATGAGTCCCTATGAATTATATTAATGTATTATATGTTCAAATACTGATTTGGGATCGCAACAATTTTGGTAGAGTCACTTCGGATCCAAAATACCCATTTTTGAGCTCAATTTAGGCAAAACTAGTTGTAAGGACTTAGTTTTTGCGCGAGGTGAGTTTATAAGTGTTGTTGGAACTCAAAATGAGTCCCTACGAATTATTTTAATATATTATATGTTCAAATACTGATTTAGGATCAAAACAATTTTGCTAGAGTCACTTCGGAGCCAAAATACCCATTGAAATGCTCGATTTTGGCAAAACTAGTATAAGGACTTAGTTTTTGCGCGAGGTGAGTTTTTAAGTGTTGTTGGATCTGAAAATGAGTCCCTAAGACTTATTATAATATATTATATTAAAAAACACATTTAGGACCTAAACAACTTCGCTAGATTCACTTTGGAGCTAAAAACCAATTTAATGGCTCGATTTAGGCAAAACTAGTTACAAAGACTTAGTTTTTGTGCGAAGTTATCTTATAAGGCTTGTTGGAGCTACAAACGAGTCTCTAAGACTTATTATGTTATATTATATGTTCAAATACTCATTTAGGATCAAAATTAGTTTGCTAGAGTCACTTCGGAGCCAAAAAACCCGTTTAAAAGCTCGATTTAGGCGAAACAAGTTATAAGGACTTAGTTTCTGCGCGACGTGAGTTTATAAGTGTTGTCGGAGATCAAAATGAGTACCTACGAATTATTTTAATGTATTATATGTTCAAATACTGATTTGGGATCAAACAATTTTGCTAGAGTCACTTCGGAGCCAAAATACCCATTTAAAGGCTCGATTTAGGCAAAACTAGTTATAAGGACTTAGTTTTTGCGCGAGGTGAGTTTTTAAATGTTGTTGGATCTCAAAATGAGTCCCTAAGACTTATTATAATGTATTATATTAAAAAACACATTTAGGACGTAAACCATTTCGCTAGATTCACTTCGGAGCTAAAAACCAATCTAAAGGCTCGATTTAGGCAAAACTAGTCACAAAGACTTAGTTTTTGTGCGAAGTTACCTTATAAGGCTTGTTGGAGCTCCAAACGAGTCTCTAGACTTATTATAATATATTATATGTTCAAATACTCATTTAGGATAAAAATTATTTTGCTAGAGTCACTTCAGAGCCAAAAAACCCGTTTAAAAGCTCGATTTAGGCAAAACAAGTTATAAGGACTTAGTTTTTCAGCGACGTGAGTTTTTAAGTATTGTTCGAGCTCAAAATGAGTCCCTATGAATTATATTAATGTATTATATGTTCAAATATTGATTTGGGATCGCAACAACTTTGGTAGAGTCACTTCGGATCCAAAATACCCATTTTTGAGCTCAATTTAGGCAAAACTAGTTGTAAGGACTTAGGTTTTGCGCGAGGTTAGTTTATAAGTGTTGTTGGAACTCAAAATGAGTCCCTACGAATTATTTTAATATATTATATGTTCAAATACTGATTTAGGATCAAAACAATTTTGCTAGAGTCACTTCGTAGCCAAAATACCCATTGAAAGGCTCGATTTAGGCAAAACTAGTATAAGGACTTAGTTTTTGCGCGAGGTGAGTTTTTAAGTGTTGTTGGATCTGAAAATGAGTCCCTAAGAATAATTATAATATATTATATTAAAAAACACATTTAGGACCTAAACAACTTCGCTAGATTCATTTCGGAGCTAAAAACCAATTTAAAGGCTCGATTTAGGCAAAACTAGTTACAAAGACTTAGTTTTTGTGCGAAGTTATCTTATAAGGCTTGTTGGAGCTACAAACGAGTCTCTAAGACTTATTATATTATATTATATGTTCAAATACTCATTTAGGATCAAAATTAGTTTGCTAGAGTCACTTCGGAGCCAAAAAACCGTTTAAAAGCTCGATTTAGGCAAAACAAGTTATAAGGACTTAGTTTCTGCGCGACGTGAGTTTATAAGTGTTGTCGGAGATCAAAATGAGTACCTACGAATTATTTTAATGTATTATATGTTCAAATACTGATTTGGGATCAAAACAATTTTGCTAGAGTCACTTCGGAGCCAAAATACCCATTTAAAGGCTCGATTTAGGCAAAACTAGTTATAAGGACTTAGTTTTTGCGAGAGGTGAGTTTTTAAATGTTGTTGGATCTCAAAATGAGTCCCTAAGACTTATTATAATGTATTATATTAAAAAACATATTTAGGACGTAAACCATTTCGCTAGATTCACTTCGGAGCTAAAAACCAATCTAAAGGCTCGATTTAGGCAAAACTAGTCACAAAGACTTAGTTTTTGTGCGAAGTTACCTTATAAGGCTTGTTGGAGCTCCAAACGAGTCTCTAAGACTTATTATAATATATTATATGTTCAAATACTCATTTAGGATCAAAATTAGTTTGCTAGAGTCACTTCAGAGCCAAAAAACCCGTTTAAAAGCTCGATTTAGGCAAAACAAGTTATAAGGACTTAGTTTTTCAGCGACGTGAGTTTTTAAGTATTGTTCGAGCTCAAAATGAGTCCCTATGAATTATATTAATGTATTATATGTTGAAATACTGATTTGGGATCGCAACAACTTTAGTAGAGTCACTTCGGATCCAAAATACCCATTTTTGAGCTCAATTTAGGCAAAACTAGTTGTAAGGACTTAGGTTTTGCGCGAGGTTAGTTTATAAGTGTTGTTGGAACTCAAAATGAGTCCCTACGAATTATTTTAATATATTATATGTTCAAATACTGATTTAGGATCAAAACAATTTTGCTAGGGTCACTTCGTAGCCAAAATACCCATTGAAAGGCTCGATTTAGGCAAAACTAGTATAAGGACTTAGTTTTTGCGCGAGGTGAGTTTTTAAGTGTTGTTGGATCTGAAAATGAGTCCCTAAGACTTATTATAATATATTATATTAAAAAACACATTTAGGACCTAAACAACTTCGCTAGATTCACTTCGGAGCTAAAAACCAATTTAAAGGCTCGTTTTAGGCAAAACTAGTTACAAAGACTTAGTTTTTGTGCGAAGTTATCTTATAAGGCTTGTTGGAGCTACAAACGAGTCTCTAAGACTTATTATATTATATTATATTATATGTTCAAATACTCATATAGGATCAAAATTAGTTTGCTAGAGTCACTTCAGAGCCAAAAAACCCGTGTAAAAGCTCGATTTAGGCAAAACAAGTTATAAGGACTTAGTTTATGCGCGAGGTGAGTTTATAAGTGTTGTTGGAGATCAAAATGAGTACCTACGAATTATTTTAATGTATTATATGTTCAAATAATGATTTGGGATCAAAACAATTTTGCTAGAGTCACTTCGCAGCCAAAATACCCATTTAAAGGCTCGATTTAGGCAAAACTAGTTATAAGGACTTAGTTTTTGCGCGAGGTGAGTTTTTAAGTGTTGTTGGATCTCAAAATGAGTCGCTTAGACTTATTATAATATATTATATTAAAAAACACATTTAGGACCTCAACCATTTCGCTAGATTCACTTCGGAGCTAAAAACCAATCTAAAGGCTCGATTTAGGCAAAACTAGTTACAAAGACTTAGTTTTTGTGCGAAGTTACCTTATAAGGCTTGTTGGAGCTCCAAACGAGTCTCTAAGACTTATTATAATATATTATATGTTCAAATACTCATTTAGGATCAAAATTAGTTTGCTAGAGTCACTTCAGAGCCAAAAAACCCGTTTAAAAGCTCGATTTAGGCAAAACAAGTTATAAGGACTTAGTTTTTGAGCGACGTGAGTTTTTAAGTGTTTTTGGAGCTCAAAATGAGTCCCTATGAATTATTTTGATATATTATACGTTCAAATACTGATTTGGGATCAAAATAATTTTGCTAGAGTCACTTCGGAGCCAAAATACCCATTTAAAGGCTCGATTTAGGCAAAACTAGTTCTAAGGACTTAGTTTTTGCGCGAGGTGAGTTCCTTTCAATGGGTATTTTGGCTCCGAAGTGACTCTAGCAAAATTGTTTTGATCCTAAATCAGTATTTGAACATATAATATATTAAAATAATTCGTAGGGACTCATTTTGAGTTCCAACAACATTTATAAACTCACCTCGCGCAAAAGCTAAGTCCTTATAACTAGTTTTGCCTAAATTGAGCTCTAAAATGGGTATTTTTGATCCGAAGTGACTCTAGCAAAGTTGTTGCGATCCCAAATCAGTATTTGAACATATAATACATTAATATAATTCATAGGGACTCATTTTGAGCACCAACAACACTTATAAACTCACGTCTCTCAAAAACTAAGTCCTTACAACTTGTTTTGCCTAAATCGAGCTTTTAAACGGGTTTTTTGGCTCCGAAGTGACTCTAGCAAACTAATTTTGATCCTAAATGAGTATTTGAACATATAATATAATATAATAAGTCTTAGAGACTCGTTTGTAGCTCCAACAAGCCTTATAAGATAACTTCGCACAAAAACTAAGTCTTTGTAACTAGTTTTGCCTAAATCGAGCCTTTAGATTGGTTTTTAGCTCCGAAGTGAATCTAGCGAAGTTGTTTAGGTCCTAAATGTGTTTTTTAATATAATATATTATAATAAGTCTTAGGGACTCATTTTCAGATCCAACAACACTTAAAAACTCACCTCGCGCAAAAACTTAGTCCTTATAACTAGTTTTGCCTAAATCGAGCCTTTAAATGGGTATTTTGGCTCCGAAGTGACTCTAGCAAAATTGTTTTGATCCTAAATCAGTATTTGAACATATAATATATTAAAATAATTCGTAGGGACTCATTTTGAGTTCCAACAACACTTATAAACTCACCTCGCGCAAAAACTAAGTCCTTATAACTAGTTTTGCCTAAATTGAGCTCTAAAATGGGTATTTTGGATCCGAAGTGACTCTAGCAAAGTTGTTGCGATCCCAAATCAGTATTTGAACATATAATACATTAATATAATTCATAGGGACTCATTTTGAGCACCAACAACACTTAAAAACTCACGTCGCTCAAAAACTAAGTCCTTATAACTTGTTTTGCCTAAATCGAGCTTTTAAACGGGTTTTCTGGCTCCGAATTAACTCTAGCAAACTAATTTTGATCCTAAATGAGTATTTGAACATATAATATATTATAATAAGTCTTAGAGACTCGTTTGGAGCGCCAACAAGCCTTATAAGGTAACTTTGCACAAAAACTAAGTCTTCGTAACTAGTTTTCCCTAAATCGAGCCTTTAGATTGGTTTTTAGCTCCGAAGTGAATCTAGCGAAGTTGTTTAGGTCCTAAATGTGTTTTTCAATATAATATATTATAATAAGTCTTAGGGACTCATTTTGAGATCCAACAACACTTAAAAACTCACCTCGCGCAAAAACTAAGTCCTTATACTAGTTTTGCCTAAATCGAGCCTTTCAATGGGTATTTTGGCTCCGAAGTGACTCTAGCAAAATTGTTTTGATCCTAAATCAGTATTTGAACATATAATATATTAAAATAATTCGTAGGGACTCATTTGAGTTCCAACAACACTTATAAACTCACCTCGCGCAAAAACTAAGTCCTTATAACTAGTTTTGCCTAAATTGAGCTCTAAAATGGGTATTTTGGATCCGAAGTGACTCTAGCAAAGTTGTTGCGATCCCAAATCAGTATTTGAACATATAATACATTAATATAATTCATAGGGACTCATTTTGAGCACCAACAACACTTAAAAACTCACGTCGCTCAAAAACTAAGTCCTTATAACATGTTTTGCCTAAATCGAGCTTTTAAACGGGTTTTCTGGCTCCGAATTAACTCTAGCAAACTAATTTTGATCCTAAATGAGTATTTGAACATATAATATATTATAATAAGTCTTAGAGACTCGTTTGGAGCTCCAACAAGCCTTATAAGGTAACTTTGCACAAAAACTAAGTCTTCGTAACTAGTTTTCCCTAAATCGAGCCTTTAGATTGGTTTTTAGCTCCGAAGTGAATCTAGCGAAGTTGTTTAGGTCCTAAATGTGTTTTTTCAATATAATATATTATAATAAGTCTTAGGGACTCATTTTGAGATCCAACAACACTTAAAAACTCACCTCGCGCAAAAACTAAGTCCTTATACTAGTTTTGCCTAAATCGAGCCTTTCAATGGGTATTTTGGCTCCGAAGTGACTCTAGCAAAATTGTTTTGATCCTAAATCAGTATTTGAACATATAATATATTAAAATAATTCGTAGGGACTCATTTTGAGTTCCAACAACACTTATAAACTCACCTCGCGCAAAAACTAAGTCCTTATAACTAGTTTTGCCTAAATTGAGCTCTAAAATGGGTATTTTGGATCCGAAGTGACTCTAGCAAAGTTGTTGCGATCCCAAATCAGTATTTGAACATATAATACATTAATATAATTCATAGGGACTCATTTTGAGCACCAACAACACTTAAAAACTCACGTCGCTCAAAAACTAAGTCCTTATAACATGTTTTGCCTAAATCGAGCTTTTAAACGGGTTTTCTGGCTCCGAATTAACTCTAGCAAACTAATTTTGATCCTAAATGAGTATTTGAACATATAATATATTATAATAAGTCTTAGAGACTCGTTTGGAGCTCCAACAAGCCTTATAAGGTAACTTTGCACAAAAACTAAGTCTTCGTAACTAGTTTTCCCTAAATCGAGCCTTTAGATTGGTTTTTAGCTCCGAAGTGAATCTAGCTATGTAGTTTAGGTCCTAAATGTGTTTTTTAATATAATATATTATAATAAGTCTTAGGGACTCATTTTGAGATCCAACAACACTTAAAAACTCACCTCGCGCAAAAACTAAGTCCTTATACTAGTTTTGCCTAAATCAAGCCTTTCAATGGGTATTTTGGCTCCGAAGTGACTCTAGCAAAATTGTTTTGATCCTAAATCAGTATTTGAACATATAATATATTAAAATAATTCGTAGGGACTAATTTTGAGTTCCAAAAACACTTATAAACTCACCTCGCGCAAAAACTAAGTCCTTATACCTAGTTTTGCCTAAACTGAGCTCTAAAATGGGTATTTTGGATCCGAAGTGACTCTAGCAAAGTTTTTGCGATCCCAAATCAGTATTTGAACATATAATACATTAATATAACTCATAGGGACTCATTTTGAGCACCAACAACACTTAAAAACTCACCTCGCGCAAAAACTAAGTCCTTATAACTAGTTTTGCCTAAATTGAGCTCTAAAATGGGTGTTTTGGATCCGAAGTGACTCTAGCAAAGTTGTTGCGATCCCAAATCTGTATTTGAACATATAATACATTAATATAATTCATAGGGACTCATTTTGAGCGCCAACAACGCTTAAAAACTCACGTCGCTCAAAAACTAAGTCCTTATAACATGTTTTGCCTAAATCGAGCTTTTAAACGGGTTTTCTGGCTCCGAATTAACTCTAGCAAACTAATTTTGATCCTAAATGAGTATTTGAACATATAATATAATATAATAAGTCTTAGAGACTCGTTTGGAGCGCCAACAAGCCTTATAAGGTAACTTTGCACAAAAACTAAGTCTTCGTAACTAGTTTTCCCTAAATCGAGCCTTTAGATTGGTTTTTAGCTCCGAAGTGAATCTAGCGAAGTTGTTTAGGTCCTAAATGTGTTTTTCAATATAATATATTTAATAAGTCTTAGGGACTCATTTTGAGATCCAACAACACTTAAAAACTCACCTCGCGCAAAAACTAAGTCCTTATACTAGTTTTGCCTAAATCGAGCCTTTCAATGGGTATTTTGGCTCCGAAGTGACTCTAGCAAAATTGTTTTGATCCTAAATCAGTATTTGAACATATAATATATTAAAATAATTCGTAGGGACTCATTTTGAGTTCCAACAACACTTATAAACTCACCTCGCGCAAAAACTAAGTCCTTATAACTAGTTTTGCCTAAATTGAGCTCTAAAATGGGTATTTTGGATCCGAAGTGACTCTAGCAAAGTTGTTGCGATCCCAAATCAGTATTTGAACATATAATACATTAATATAATTCATAGGGACTCATTTTGAGCACCAACAACACTTAAAAACTCACGTCGCTCAAAAACTAAGTCCTTATAACATGTTTTGCCTAAATCGAGCTTTTAAACGGGTTTTCTGGCTCCGAATTAACTCTAGCAAACTAATTTTGATCCTAAATGAGTATTTGAACATATAATATATTATAATAAGTCTTAGAGACTCGTTTGGAGCTCCAACAAGCCTTATAAGGTAACTTTGCACAAAAACTAAGTCTTCGTAACTAGTTTTCCCTAAATCGAGCCTTTAGATTGGTTTTTAGCTCCGAAGTGAATCTAGCTAAGTTGTTTAGGTCCTAAATGTGTTTTTTAATATAATATATTATAATAAGTCTTAGGGACTCATTTTGAGATCCAACAACACTTAAAAACTCACCTCGCGCAAAAACTAAGTCCTTATACTAGTTTTGCCTAAATCGAGCCTTTCAATGGGTATTTTGGCTCCGAAGTGACTCTAGCAAAATTGTTTTGATCCTAAATCAGTATTTGAACATATAATATATTAAAATAATTCGTAAGGACTCATTTTGAGTTCCAACAACACTTATAAACTCACCTCGTGCAAAAACTAAGTCCTTATAACTAGTTTTGCCTAAATTGAGCTCTAAAATGGGTATTTTGGATCCGAAGTGACTCTAGCAAAGTTGTTGCGATCCCAAATCAGTATTTGAACATATAATACATTAATATAATTCATAGGGACTCATTTTGAGCACCAACAACACTTAAAAACTCACGTCGCTCAAAAACTAAGTCCTTATAACTTGTTTTGCCTAAATCGAGCTTTTAAACGGGTTTTCTGGCTCCGAATTAACTCTAGCAAACTAATTTTGATCCTAAATGAGTATTTGAACATATAATATATTATAATAAGTCTTAGAGACTCGTTTGGAGCTCCAACAAGCCTTATAAGGTAACTTTGCACAAAAACTAAGTCTTCGTAACTAGTTTTCCCTAAATCGAGCCTTTAGATTGGTTTTTAGCTCCGAAGTGAATCTAGCGAAGTTGTTTAGGTCCTAAATGTGTTTTTCAATATAATATATTATAATAAGTCTTAGGGACTCATTTTGAGATCCAACAACACTTAAAAACTCACCTCGCGCAAAAACTAAGTCCTTATACTAGTTTTGCCTAAATCGAGCCTTTCAATGGGTATTTTGGCTCCGAAGTGACTCTAGCAAAATTGTTTTGATCCTAAATCAGTATTTGAACATATAATATATTAAAATAATTCGTAGGGACTCATTTTGAGTTCCAACAACACTTATAAACTCACCTCGCGCAAAAACTAAGTCCTTATAACTAGTTTTGCCTAAATTGAGCTCTAAAATGGGTATTTTGGATCCGAAGTGACTCTAGCAAAGTTGTTGCGATCCCAAATCAGTATTTGAACATATAATACATTAATATAATTCATAGGGACTCATTTTGAGCACCAACAACACTTAAAAACTCACGTCGCTCAAAAACTAAGTCCTTATAACTTGTTTTGCCTAAATCGAGCTTTTAAACGGGTTTTCTGGCTCCGAATTAACTCTAGCAAACTAATTTTGATCCTAAATGAGTATTTGAACATATAATATATTATAATAAGTCTTAGAGACTCGTTTGGAGCTCCAACAAGCCTTATAAGGTAACTTTGCACAAAAACTAAGTCTTCGTAACTAGTTTTCCCTAAATCGAGCCTTTAGATTGGTTTTTAGCTCCGAAGTGAATCTAGCGAAGTTGTTTAGGTCCTAAATGTGTTTTTCAATATAATATATTATAATAAGTCTTAGGGACTCATTTTGAGATCCAACAACACTTAAAAACTCACCTCGCGCAAAAACTAAGTCCTTATACTAGTTTTGCCTAAATCGAGCCTTTCAATGGGTATTTTGGCTCCGAAGTGACTCTAGCAAAATTGTTTTGATCCTAAATCAGTATTTGAACATATAATATATTAAAATAATTCGTAGGGACTCATTTTGAGTTCCAACAACACTTATAAACTCACCTCGCGCAAAAACTAAGTCCTTATAACTAGTTTTGCCTAAATTGAGCTCTAAAATGGGTATTTTGGATCCGAAGTGACTCTAGCAAAGTTGTTGCGATCCCAAATCAGTATTTGAACATATAATACATTAATATAATTCATAGGGACTCATTTTGAGCACCAACAACACTTAAAAACTCACGTCGCTCAAAAACTAAGTCCTTATAACATGTTTTGCCTAAATCGAGCTTTTAAACGGGTTTTCTGGCTCCGAATTAACTCTAGCAAACTAATTTTGATCCTAAATGAGTATTTGAACATATAATATATTATAATAAGTCTTAGAGACTCGTTTGGAGCTCCAACAAGCCTTATAAGGTAACTTTGCACAAAAACTAAGTCTTCGTAACTAGTTTTCCCTAAATCGAGCCTTTAGATTGGTTTTTAGCTCCGAAGTGAATCTAGCGAAGTTGTTTAGGTCCTAAATGTGTTTTTTAATATAATATATTATAATAAGTCTTAGGGACTCATTTTGAGATCCAACAACACTTAAAAACTCACCTCGCGCAAAAACTAAGTCCTTATACTAGTTTTGCCTAAATCGAGCCTTTCAATGGGTATTTTGGCTCCGAAGTGACTCTAGCAAAATTGTTTTGATCCTAAATCAGTATTTGAACATATAATATATTAAAATAATTCGTAGGGACTCATTTTGAGTTCCAACAACACTTATAAACTCACCTCGCGCAAAAACTAAGTCCTTATAACTAGTTTTGCCTAAATTGAGCTCTAAAATGGGTATTTTGGATCCGAAGTGACTCTAGCAAAGTTGTTGCGATCCCAAATCAGTATTTGAACATATAATACATTAATATAATTCATAGGGACTCATTTTGAGCACCAACAACACTTAAAAACTCACGTCGCTCAAAAACTAAGTCCTTATAACTTGTTTTGCCTAAATCGAGCTTTTAAACGGGTTTTCTGGCTCCGAATTAACTCTAGCAAACTAATTTTGATCCTAAATGAGTATTTGAACATATAATATATTATAATAAGTCTTAGAGACTCGTTTGGAGCTCCAACAAGCCTTATAAGGTAACTTTGCACAAAAACTAAGTCTTCGTAACTAGTTTTCCCTAAATCGAGCCTTTAGATTGGTTTTTAGCTCCGAAGTGAATCTAGCGAAGTTGTTTAGGTCCTAAATGTGTTTTTTAATATAATATATTATAATAAGTCTTAGGGACTCATTTTGAGATCCAACAACACTTAAAAACTCACCTCGCGCAAAAACTAAGTCCTTATACTAGTTTTGCCTAAATCGAGCCTTTCAATGGGTATTTTGGCTCCGAAGTGACTCTAGCAAAATTGTTTTGATCCTAAATCAGTATTTGAACATATAATATATTAAAATAATTCGTAGGGACTCATTTTGAGTTCCAACAACACTTATAAACTCACCTCGCGCAAAAACTAAGTCCTTATAACTAGTTTTGCCTAAATTGAGCTCTAAAATGGGTATTTTGGATCCGAAGTGACTCTAGCAAAGTTGTTGCGATCCCAAATCAGTATTTGAACATATAATACATTAATATAATTCATAGGGACTCATTTTGAGCACCAACAACACTTAAAAACTCACGTCGCTCAAAAACTAAGTCCTTATAACTTGTTTTGCCTAAATCGAGCTTTTAAACGGGTTTTTTGGCTCCGAATTAACTCTAGCAAACTAATTTTGATCCTAAATGAGTATTTGAACATATAATATATTATAATAAGTCTTAGAGACTCGTTTGGAGCTCCAACAAGCCTTATAAGGTAACTTCGCACAAAAACTAAGTCTTCGTAACTAGTTTTCCCTAAATCGAGCCTTTAGATTGGTTTTTAGCTCCGAAGTGAATCTAGCGAAGTTGTTTAGGTCCTAAATGTGTTTTTTAATATAATATATTATAATAAGTCTTAGGGACTCATTTTGAGATCCAACAACACTTAAAAACTCACCTCGCGCAAAAACTAAGTCCTTATAACTAGTTTTGCCTAAATCGAGCCTTTCAATGGGTATTTTGGCTCCGAAGTGACTCTAGCAAAATTGTTTTGATCCTAAATCAGTATTTGAACATATAATATATTAAAATAATTCGTAGGGACTCATTTTGAGTTCCAACAACACTTATAAACTCACCTCGCGCAAAAACTAAGTCCTTATAACTAGTTTTGCCTAAATTGAGCTCTAAAATGGGTATTTTGGATCCGAAGTGACTCTAGCAAAGTTGTTGCGATCCCAAATCAGTATTTGAACATATAATACATTAATATAATTCATAGGGACTCATTTTGAGCACCAACAACACTTAAAAACTCACGTCGCTCAAAAACTAAGTCCTTATAACATGTTTTGCCTAAATCGAGCTTTTAAACGGGTTTTCTGGCTCCGAATTAACTCTAGCAAACTAATTTTGATCCTAAATGAGTATTTGAACATATAATATATTATAATAAGTCTTAGAGACTCGTTTGGAGCTCCAACAAGCCTTATAAGGTAACTTTGCACAAAAACTAAGTCTTCGTAACTAGTTTTCCCTAAATCGAGCCTTTAGATTGGTTTTTAGCTCCGAAGTGAATCTAGCGAAGTTGTTTAGGTCCTAAATGTGTTTTTTAATATAATATATTATAATAAGTCTTAGGGACTCATTTTGAGATCCAACAACACTTAAAAACTCACCTCGCGCAAAAACTAAGTCCTTATACTAGTTTTGCCTAAATCGAGCCTTTCAATGGTATTTTGGCTCCGAAGTGACTCTAGCAAAATTGTTTTGATCCTAAATCAGTATTTGAACATATAATATATTAAAATAATTCGTAGGGACTCATTTTGAGTTCCAACAACACTTATAAACTCACCTCGCGCAAAAACTAAGTCCTTATAACTAGTTTTGCCTAAATTGAGCTCTAAAATGGGTATTTTGGATCCGAAGTGACTCTAGCAAAGTTGTTGCGATCCCAAATCAGTATTTGAACATATAATACATTAATATAATTCATAGGGACTCATTTTGAGCTCCAACAACACTTAAAAACTCACGTCGCTCAAAAACTAAGTCCTTATAACATGTTTTGCCTAAATCGAGCTTTTAAACGGGTTTTCTGGCTCCGAATTAACTCTAGCAAACTAATTTTGATCCTAAATGAGTATTTGAACATATAATATATTATAATAAGTCTTAGAGACTCGTTTGGAGCGCCAACAAGCCTTATAAGGTAACTTTGCACAAAAACTAAGTCTTCGTAACTAGTTTTCCCTAAATCGAGCCTTTAGATTGGTTTTTAGCTCCGAAGTGAATCTAGCGAAGTTGTTTAGGTCCTAAATGTGTTTTTCAATATAATATATTATAATAAGTCTTAGGGACTCATTTTGAGATCCAACAACACTTAAAAACTCACCTCGCGCAAAAACTAAGTCCTTATACTAGTTTTGCCTAAATCGAGCCTTTCAATGGGTATTTTGGCTCCGAAGTGACTCTAGCAAAATTGTTTTGATCCTAAATCAGTATTTGAACATATAATATATTAAAATAATTCGTAGGGACTCATTTTGAGTTCCAACAACACTTATAAACTCGCCTCGCGCAAAAACTAAGTCCTTATAACTAGTTTTGCCTAAATTGAGCTCTAAAATGGGTATTTTGGATCCGAAGTGACTCTAGCAAAGTTGTTGCGATCCCAAATCAGTATTTGAACATATAATACATTAATATAATTCATAGGGACTCATTTTGAGCTCCAACAACACTTAAAAACTCACGTCGCTCAAAAACTAAGTCCTTATAACTTGTTTTGCCTAAATCGAGCTTTTAAACGGGTTTTTCTGGCTCCGAATTAACTCTAGCAAACTAATTTTGATCCTAAATGAGTATTTGAACATATAATATATTATAATAAGTCTTAGAGACTCGTTTGGAGCTCCAACAAGCCTTATAAGGTAACTTCGCACAAAAACTAAGTCTTCGTAACTAGTTTTCCCTAAATCGAGCCTTTAGATTGGTTTTTAGCTCCGAAGTGAATCTAGCGAAGTTGTTTAGGTCCTAAATGTGTTTTTTAATATAATATATTATAATAAGTCTTAGGGACTCATTTTGAGATCCAACAACACTTAAAAACTCACCTCGCGCAAAAACTAAGTCCTTATAACTAGTTTTGCCTAAATCGAGCCTTTCAATGGTATTTTGGCTCCGAAGTGACTCTAGCAAAATTGTTTTGATCCTAAATCAGTATTTGAACATATAATATATTAAAATAATTCGTAGGGACTCATTTTGAGTTCCAACAACACTTATAAACTCACCTCGCGCAAAAACTAAGTCCTTATAACTAGTTTTGCCTAAATTGAGCTCTAAAATGGGTATTTTGGATCCGAAGTGACTCTAGCAAAGTTGTTGCGATCCCAAATCAGTATTTGAACATATAATACATTAATATAATTCATAGGGACTCATTTTGAGCTCCAACAACACTTAAAAACTCACGTCGCTCAAAAACTAAGTCCTTATAACATGTTTTGCCTAAATCGAGCTTTTAAACGGGTTTTCTGGCTCCGAATTAACTCTAGCAAACTAATTTTGATCCTAAATGAGTATTTGAACATATAATATATTATAATAAGTCTTAGAGACTCGTTTGGAGCTCCAACAAGCCTTATAAGGTAACTTTGCACAAAAACTAAGTCTTCGTAACTAGTTTTCCCTAAATCGAGCCTTTAGATTGGTTTTTAGCTCCGAAGTGAATCTAGCGAAGTTGTTTAGGTCCTAAATGTGTTTTTCAATATAATATATTATAATAAGTCTTAGGGACTCATTTTGAGATCCAACAACACTTAAAAACTCACCTCGCGCAAAAACTAAGTCCTTATACTAGTTTTGCCTAAATCGAGCCTTTCAATGGGTATTTTGGCTCCGAAGTGACTCTAGCAAAATTGTTTTGATCCTAAATCAGTATTTGAACATATAATATATTAAAATAATTCGTAGGGACTCATTTTGAGTTCCAACAACACTTATAAACTCACCTCGCGCAAAAACTAAGTCCTTATAACTAGTTTTGCCTAAATTGAGCTCTAAAATGGGTATTTTGGATCCGAAGTGACTCTAGCAAAGTTGTTGCGATCCCAAATCAGTATTTGAACATATAATACATTAATATAATTCATAGGGACTCATTTTGAGCGCCAACAACACTTAAAAACTCACGTCGCTCAAAAACTAAGTCCTTATAACATGTTTTGCCTAAATCGAGCTTTTAAACGGGTTTTCTGGCTCCGAATTAACTCTAGCAAACTAATTTTGATCCTAAATGAGTATTTGAACATATAATATATTATAATAAGTCTTAGAGACTCGTTTGGAGCGCCAACAAGCCTTATAAGGTAACTTTGCACAAAAACTAAGTCTTCGTAACTAGTTTTCCCTAAATCGAGCCTTTAGATTGGTTTTTAGCTCCGAAGTGAATCTAGCGAAGTTGTTTAGGTCCTAAATGTGTTTTTCAATGTAATATATTATAATAAGTCTTAGGGACTCATTTTGAGATCCAACAACACTTAAAAACTCACCTCGCGCAAAAACTAAGTCCTTATACTAGTTTTGCCTAAATCGAGCCTTTCAATGGGTATTTTGGCTCCGAAGTGACTCTAGCAAAATTGTTTTGATCCTAAATCAGTATTTGAACATATAATATATTAAAATAATTCGTAGGGACTCATTTTGAGTTCCAACAACACTTATAAACTCGCCTCGCGCAAAAACTAAGTCCTTATAACTAGTTTTGCCTAAATTGAGCTCTAAAATGGGTATTTTGGATCCGAAGTGACTCTAGCAAAGTTGTTGCGATCCCAAATCAGTATTTGAACATATAATACATTAATATAATTCATAGGGACTCATTTTGAGCTCCAACAACACTTAAAAACTCACGTCGCTCAAAAACTAGGTCCTTATAACTTGTTTTGCCTAAATCGAAGCTTTTAAACGGGTTTTTTGGCTCCGCATTAACTCTAGCAAACTAATTTTGATCCTAAATGAGTATTTGAACATATAATATATTATAATAAGTCTTAGAGACTCGTTTGGAGCTCCAACAAGCCTTATAAGGTAACTTCGCACAAAACTAAGTCTTCGTAACTAGTTTTCCCTAAATCGAGCCTTTAGATTGGTTTTTAGCTCCGAAGTGAATCTAGCGAAGTTGTTTAGGTCCTAAATGTGTTTTTTAATATAATATATTACAATAAGTCTTAGGGACTAATTTTGAGATCCAACAACACTTAAAAACTCACCTCGCGCAAAAACTAAGTCCTTATAATAGTTTTGCCTAAATCGAGCCTTTCAATGGTATTTTGGCTCCGAAGTGACTCTAGCAAAATTGTTTTGATCCTAAATCAGTATTTGAACATATAATATATTAAAATAATTCGTAGGGACTCATTTTGAGTTCCAACAACACTTATAAACTCACCTCGCGCAAAAACTAAGTCCTTATAACTAGTTTTGCCTAAATTGAGCTCTAAAATGGGTATTTTGGATCCGAAGTGACTCTAGCAAAGTTGTTGCGATCCCAAATCAGTATTTGAACATATAATACATTAATATAATTCATAGGGACTCATTTTGAGCGCCAACAACACTTAAAAACTCACGTCGCTCAAAAACTAAGTCCTTATAACATGTTTTGCCTAAATCGAGCTTTTAAACGGGTTTTCTGGCTCCGAATTAACTCTAGCAAACTAATTTTGATCCTAAATGAGTATTTGAACATATAATATATTATAATAAGTCTTAGAGACTCGTTTGGAGCGCCAACAAGCCTTATAAGGTAACTTTGCACAAAAAATAAGTCTTCGTAACTAGTTTTCCCTAAATCGAGCCTTTAGATTGGTTTTTAGCTCCGAAGTGAATCTAGCGAAGTTGTTTAGGTCCTAAATGTGTTTTTCAATGTAATATATTATAATAAGTCTTAGGGACTCATTTTGAGATCCAACAACACTTAAAAACTCACCTCGCGCAAAAACTAAGTCCTTATACTAGTTTTGCCTAAATCGAGCCTTTCAATGGGTATTTTGGCTCCGAAGTGACTCTAGCAAAATTGTTTTGATCCTAAATCAGTATTTGAACATATAATATATTAAAATAATTCGTAGGGACTCATTTTGAGTTCCAACAACACTTATAAACTCACCTCGCGCAAAAACTAAGTCCTTATAACTAGTTTTGCCTAAATTGAGCTCTAAAATGGGTATTTTGGATCCGAAGTGACTCTAGCAAAGTTGTTGCGATCCCAAATCAGTATTTGAACATATAATACATTAATATAATTCATAGGGACTCATTTTGAGCACCAACAACACTTAAAAACTCACGTCGCTCAAAAACTAAGTCCTTATAACATGTTTTGCCTAAATCGAGCTTTTAAACGGGTTTTCTGGCTCCGAATTAACTCTAGCAAACTAATTTTGATCCTAAATGAGTATTTGAACATATAATATATTATAATAAGTCTTAGAGACTCGTTTGGAGCTCCAACAAGCCTTATAAGGTAACTTTGCACAAAAACTAAGTCTTCGTAACTAGTTTTCCCTAAATCGAGCCTTTAGATTGGTTTTTAGCTCCGAAGTGAATCTAGCGAAGTTGTTTAGGTCCTAAATGTGTTTTTCAATATAATATATTATAATAAGTCTTAGGGACTCATTTTGAGATCCAACAACACTTAAAAACTCACCTCGCGCAAAAACTAAGTCCTTATACTAGTTTTGCCTAAATCGAGCCTTTCAATGGGTATTTTGGCTCCGAAGTGACTCTAGCAAAATTGTTTTGATCCTAAATCAGTATTTGAACATATAATATATTAAAATAATTCGTAGGGACTCATTTTGAGTTCCAACAACACTTATAAACTCACCTCGCGCAAAAACTAAGTCCTTATAACTAGTTTTGCCTAAATTGAGCTCTAAAATGGGTATTTTGGATCCGAAGTGACTCTAGCAAAGTTGTTGCGATCCCAAATCAGTATTTGAACATATAATACATTAATATAATTCATAGGGACTCATTTTGAGCGCCAACAACACTTAAAAACTCACGTCGCTCAAAAACTAAGTCCTTATAACATGTTTTGCCTAAATCGAGCTTTTAAACGGGTTTTCTGGCTCCGAATTAACTCTAGCAAACTAATTTTGATCCTAAATGAGTATTTGAACATATAATATATTATAATAAGTCTTAGAGACTCGTTTGGAGCTCCAACAAGCCTTATAAGGTAACTTTGCACAAAAACTAAGTCTTCGTAACTAGTTTTCCCTAAATCGAGCCTTTAGATTGGTTTTTAGCTCCGAAGTGAATCTAGCGAAGTTGTTTAGGTCCTAAATGTGTTTTTCAATATAATATATTATAATAAGTCTTAGGGACTCATTTTGAGATCCAACAACACTTAAAAACTCACCTCGCGCAAAAACTAAGTCCTTATACTAGTTTTGCCTAAATCGAGCCTTTCAATGGGTATTTTGGCTCCGAAGTGACTCTAGCAAAATTGTTTTGATCCTAAATCAGTATTTGAACATATAATATATTAAAATAATTCGTAGGGACTCATTTTGAGTTCCAACAACACTTATAAACTCGCCTCGCGCAAAAACTAAGTCCTTATAACTAGTTTTGCCTAAATTGAGCTCTAAAATGGGTATTTTGGATCCGAAGTGACTCTAGCAAAGTTGTTGCGATCCCAAATCAGTATTTGAACATATAATACATTAATATAATTCATAGGGACTCATTTTGAGCTCCAACAACACTTAAAAACTCACGTCGCTCAAAAACTAGGTCCTTATAACTTGTTTTGCCTAAATCGAAGTTTTAAACGGGTTTTTCTGGCTCCGCATTAACTCTAGCAAACTAATTTTGATCCTAAATGAGTATTTGAACATATAATATATTATAATAAGTCTTAGAGACTCGTTTGGAGCTCCAACAAGCCTTATAAGGTAACTTCGCACAAAACTAAGTCTTCGTAACTAGTTTTCCCTAAATCGAGCCTTTAGATTGGTTTTTAGCTCCGAAGTGAATCTAGCGAAGTTGTTTAGGTCCTAAATGTGTTTTTTAATATAATATATTATAATAAGTCTTAGGGACTAATTTTGAGATCCAACAACACTTAAAAACTCACCTCGCGCAAAAACTAAGTCCTTATAATAGTTTTGCCTAAATCGAGCCTTTCAATGGTATTTTGGCTCCGAAGTGACTCTAGCAAAATTGTTTTGATCCTAAATCAGTATTTGAACATATAATATATTAAAATAATTCGTAGGGACTCATTTTGAGTTCCAACAACACTTATAAACTCACCTCGCGCAAAAACTAAGTCCTTATAACTAGTTTCTCCTAAATTGAGCTCTAAAATGGGTATTTTGGATCCGAAGTGACTCTAGCAAAGTTGTTGCGATCCCAAATCAGTATTTGAACATATAATACATTAATATAATTCATAGGGACTCATTTTGAGCGCCAGCAACACTTAAAAACTCACGTCGCTCAAAAACTAAGTCCTTATAACATGTTTTGCCTAAATCGAGCTTTTAAACGGGTTTTCTGGCTCCGAATTAACTCTAGCAAACTAATTTTGATCCTAAATGAGTATTTGAACATATAATATATTATAATAAGTCTTAGAGACTCGTTTGGAGCTCCAACAAGCCTTATAAGGTAACTTTGCACAAAAACTAAGTCTTCGTAACTAGTTTTCCCTAAATCGAGCCTTTAGATTGGTTTTTAGCTCCGAAGTGAATCTAGCGAAGTTGTTTAGGTCCTAAATGTGTTTTTCAATATAATATATTATAATAAGTCTTAGGGACTCATTTTGAGATCCAACAACACTTAAAAACTCACCTCGCGCAAAAACTAAGTCCTTATACTAGTTTTGCCTAAATCGAGCCTTTCAATGGGTATTTTGGCTCCGAAGTGACTCTAGCAAAATTGTTTTGATCCTAAATCAGTATTTGAACATATAATATATTAAAATAATTCGTAGGGACTCATTTTGAGTTCCAACAACACTTATAAACTCGCCTCGCGCAAAAACTAAGTCCTTATAACTAGTTTTGCCTAAATTGAGCTCTAAAATGGGTATTTTGGATCCGAAGTGACTCTAGCAAAGTTGTTGCGATCCCAAATCAGTATTTGAACATATAATACATTAATATAATTCATAGGGACTCATTTTGAGCTCCAACAACACTTAAAAACTCACGTCGCTCAAAAACTAGGTCCTTATAACTTGTTTTGCCTAAATCGAAGCTTTTAAACGGGTTTTTTGGCTCCGCATTAACTCTAGCAAACTAATTTTGATCCTAAATGAGTATTTGAACATATAATATATTATAATAAGTCTTAGAGACTCGTTTGGAGCTCCAACAAGCCTTATAAGGTAACTTCGCACAAAAACTAAGTCTTCGTAACTAGTTTTCCCTAAATCGAGCCTTTAGATTGGTTTTTAGCTCCGAAGTGAATCTAGCGAAGTTGTTTAGGTCCTAAATGTGTTTTTTAATATAATATATTACAATAAGTCTTAGGGACTAATTTTGAGATCCAACAACACTTAAAAACTCACCTCGCGCAAAAACTAAGTCCTTATAATAGTTTTGCCTAAATCGAGCCTTTCAATGGTATTTTGGCTCCGAAGTGACTCTAGCAAAATTGTTTTGATCCTAAATCAGTATTTGAACATATAATATATTAAAATAATTCGTAGGGACTCATTTTGAGTTCCAACAACACTTATAAACTCACCTCGCGCAAAAACTAAGTCCTTATAACTAGTTTTGCCTAAATTGAGCTCTAAAATGGGTATTTTGGATCCGAAGTGACTCTAGCAAAGTTGTTGCGATCCCAAATCAGTATTTGAACATATAATACATTAATATAATTCATAGGGACTCATTTTGAGCGCCAACAACACTTAAAAACTCACGTCGCTCAAAAACTAAGTCCTTATAACTTGTTTTGCCTAAATCGAGCTTTTAAACGGGTTTTCTGGCTCCGAATTAACTCTAGCAAACTAATTTTGATCCTAAATGAGTATTTGAACATATAATATATTATAATAAGTCTTAGAGACTCGTTTGGAGCTCCAACAAGCCTTATAAGGTAACTTCGCACAAAAACTAAGTCTTCGTAACTAGTTTTCCCTAAATCGAGCCTTTAGATTGGTTTTTAGCTCCGAAGTGAATCTAGCGAAGTTGTTTAGGTCCTAAATGTGTTTTTCAATATAATATATTATAATAAGTCTTAGGGACTCATTTTGAGATCCAACAACACTTAAAAACTCACCTCGCGCAAAAACTAAGTCCTTATACTAGTTTTGCCTAAATCGAGCCTTTCAATGGGTATTTTGGCTCCGAAGTGACTCTAGCAAAATTGTTTTGATCCTAAATCAGTATTTGAACATATAATATATTAAAATAATTCGTAGGGACTCATTTTGAGTTCCAACAACACTTATAAACTCGCCTCGCGCAAAAACTAAGTCCTTATAACTAGTTTTGCCTAAATTGAGCTCTAAAATGGGTATTTTGGATCCGAAGTGACTCTAGCAAAGTTGTTGCGATCCCAAATCAGTATTTGAACATATAATACATTAATATAATTCATAGGGACTCATTTTGAGCTCCAACAACACTTAAAAACTCACGTCGCTCAAAAACTAAGTCCTTATAACTTGTTTTGCCTAAATCGAGCTTTTAAACGGGTTTTCTGGCTCCGCATTAACTCTAGCAAACTAATTTTGATCCTAAATGAGTATTTGAACATATAATATATTATAATAAGTCTTAGAGACTCGTTTGGAGCTCCAACAAGCCTTATAAGGTAACTTCGCACAAAAACTAAGTCTTCGTAACTAGTTTTCCCTAAATCGAGCCTTTAGATTGGTTTTTAGCTCCGAAGTGAATCTAGCGAAGTTGTTTAGGTCCTAAATGTGTTTTTAATATAATATATTATAATAAGTCTTAGGGACTAATTTTGAGATCCAACAACACTTAAAAACTCACCTCGCGCAAAAACTAAGTCCTTATAATAGTTTTGCCTAAATCGAGCCTTTCAATGGTATTTTGGCTCCGAAGTGACTCTAGCAAAATTGTTTTGATCCTAAATCAGTATTTGAACATATAATATATTAAAATAATTCGTAGGGACTCATTTTGAGTTCCAACAACACTTATAAACTCACCTCGCGCAAAAACTAAGTCCTTATAACTAGTTTTGCCTAAATTGAGCTCTAAAATGGGTATTTTGGATCCGAAGTGACTCTAGCAAAGTTGTTGCGATCCCAAATCAGTATTTGAACATATAATACATTAATATAATTCATAGGGACTCATTTTGAGCGCCAACAACACTTAAAAACTCACGTCGCTCAAAAACTAAGTCCTTATAACATGTTTTGCCTAAATCGAGCTTTTAAACGGGTTTTCTGGCTCCGAATTAACTCTAGCAAACTAATTTTGATCCTAAATGAGTATTTGAACATATAATATATTATAATAAGTCTTAGAGACTCGTTTGGAGCTCCAACAAGCCTTATAAGGTAACTTTGCACAAAAAATAAGTCTTCGTAACTAGTTTTCCCTAAATCGAGCCTTTAGATTGGTTTTTAGCTCCGAAGTGAATCTAGCGAAGTTGTTTAGGTCCTAAATGTGTTTTTCAATATAATATATTATAATAAGTCTTAGGGACTCATTTTGAGATCCAACAACACTTAAAAACTCACCTCGCGCAAAAACTAAGTCCTTATACTAGTTTTGCCTAAATCGAGCCTTTCAATGGGTATTTTGGCTCCGAAGTGACTCTAGCAAAATTGTTTTGATCCTAAATCAGTATTTGAACATATAATATATTAAAATAATTCGTAGGGACTCATTTTGAGTTCCAACAACACTTATAAACTCGCCTCGCGCAAAAACTAAGTCCTTATAACTAGTTTTGCCTAAATTGAGCTCTAAAATGGGTATTTTGGATCCGAAGTGACTCTAGCAAAGTTGTTGCGATCCCAAATCAGTATTTGAACATATAATACATTAATATAATTCATAGGGACTCATTTTGAGCTCCAACAACACTTAAAAACTCACGTCGCTCAAAAACTAGGTCCTTATAACTTGTTTTGCCTAAATCGAAGCTTTTAAACGGGTTTTTTGGCTCCGCATTAACTCTAGCAAACTAATTTTGATCCTAAATGAGTATTTGAACATATAATATATTATAATAAGTCTTAGAGACTCGTTTGGAGCTCCAACAAGCCTTATAAGGTAACTTCGCACAAAAACTAAGTCTTCGTAACTAGTTTTCCCTAAATCGAGCCTTTAGATTGGTTTTTAGCTCCGAAGTGAATCTAGCGAAGTTGTTTAGGTCCTAAATGTGTTTTTTAATATAATATATTACAATAAGTCTTAGGGACTAATTTTGAGATCCAACAACACTTAAAAACTCACCTCGCGCAAAAACTAAGTCCTTATAATAGTTTTGCCTAAATCGAGCCTTTCAATGGTATTTTGGCTCCGAAGTGACTCTAGCAAAATTGTTTTGATCCTAAATCAGTATTTGAACATATAATATATTAAAATAATTCGTAGGGACTCATTTTGAGTTCCAACAACACTTATAAACTCGCCTCGCGCAAAAACTAAGTCCTTATAACTAGTTTTGCCTAAATTGAGCTCTAAAATGGGTATTTTGGATCCGAAGTGACTCTAGCAAAGTTGTTGCGATCCCAAATCAGTATTTGAACATATAATACATTAATATAATTCATAGGGACTCATTTTGAGCGCCAACAACACTTAAAAACTCACGTCGCTCAAAAACTAAGTCCTTATAACATGTTTTGCCTAAATCGAGCTTTTAAACGGGTTTTCTGGCTCCGAATTAACTCTAGCAAACTAATTTTGATCCTAAATGAGTATTTGAACATATAATATATTATAATAAGTCTTAGAGACTCGTTTGGAGCGCCAACAAGCCTTATAAGGTAACTTTGCACAAAAACTAAGTCTTCGTAACTAGTTTTCCCTAAATCGAGCCTTTAGATTGGTTTTTAGCTCCGAAGTGAATCTAGCGAAGTTGTTTAGGTCCTAAATGTGTTTTTCAATATAATATATTATAATAAGTCTTAGGGACTCATTTTGAGATCCAACAACACTTAAAAACTCACCTCGCGCAAAAACTAAGTCCTTATACTAGTTTTGCCTAAATCGAGCCTTTCAATGGGTATTTTGGCTCCGAAGTGACTCTAGCAAAATTGTTTTGATCCTAAATCAGTATTTGAACATATAATATATTAAAATAATTCGTAGGGACTCATTTTGAGTTCCAACAACACTTATAAACTCGCCTCGCGCAAAAACTAAGTCCTTATAACTAGTTTTGCCTAAATTGAGCTCTAAAATGGGTATTTTGGATCCGAAGTGACTCTAGCAAAGTTGTTGCGATCCCAAATCAGTATTTGAACATATAATACATTAATATAATTCATAGGGACTCATTTTGAGCTCCAACAACACTTAAAAACTCACGTCGCTCAAAAACTAAGTCCTTATAACATGTTTTGCCTAAATCGAGCTTTTAAACGGGTTTTCTGGCTCCGAATTAACTCTAGCAAACTAATTTTGATCCTAAATGAGTATTTGAACATATAATATATTATAATAAGTCTTAGAGACTCGTTTGGAGCTCCAACAAGCCTTATAAGGTAACTTTGCACAAAAACTAAGTCTTCGTAACTAGTTTTCCCTAAATCGAGCCTTTAGATTGGTTTTTAGCTCCGAAGTGAATCTAGCGAAGTTGTTTAGGTCCTAAATGTGTTTTTAATATAATATATTATAATAAGTCTTAGGGACTAATTTTGAGATCCAACAACACTTAAAAACTCACCTCGCGCAAAAACTAAGTCCTTATACTAGTTTTGCCTAAATCGAGCCTTTCAATGGTATTTTGGCTCCGAAGTGACTCTAGCAAAATTGTTTTGATCCTAAATCAGTATTTGAACATATAATATATTAAAATAATTCGTAGGGACTCATTTTGAGTTCCAACAACACTTATAAACTCGCCTCGCGCAAAAACTAAGTCCTTATAACTAGTTTTGCCTAAATTGAGCTCTAAAATGGGTATTTTGGATCCGAAGTGACTCTAGCAAAGTTGTTGCGATCCCAAATCAGTATTTGAACATATAATACATTAATATAATTCATAGGGACTCATTTTGAGCTCCAACAACACTTAAAAACTCACGTCGCTCAAAAACTAAGTCCTTATAACATGTTTTGCCTAAATCGAGCTTTTAAACGGGTTTTCTGGCTCCGAATTAACTCTAGCAAACTAATTTTGATCCTAAATGAGTATTTGAACATATAATATATTATAATAAGTCTTAGAGACTCGTTTGGAGCTCCAACAAGCCTTATAAGGTAACTTTGCACAAAAACTAAGTCTTCGTAACTAGTTTTCCCTAAATCGAGCCTTTAGATTGGTTTTTAGCTCCGAAGTGAATCTAGCGAAGTTGTTTAGGTCCTAAATGTGTTTTTCAATATAATATATTATAATAAGTCTTAGGGACTAATTTTGAGATCCAACAACACTTAAAAACTCACCTCGCGCAAAAACTAAGTCCTTATAATAGTTTTGCCTAAATCGAGCCTTTCAATGGTATTTTGGCTCCGAAGTGACTCTAGCAAAATTGTTTTGATCCTAAATCAGTATTTGAACATATAATATATTAAAATAATTCGTAGGGACTCATTTTGAGTTCCAACAACACTTATAAACTCGCCTCGCGCAAAAACTAAGTCCTTATAACTAGTTTTGCCTAAATTGAGCTCTAAAATGGGTATTTTGGATCCGAAGTGACTCTAGCAAAGTTGTTGCGATCCCAAATCAGTATTTGAACATATAATACATTAATATAATTCATAGGGACTCATTTTGAGCTCCAACAACACTTAAAAACTCACGTCGCTCAAAAACTAAGTCCTTATAACATGTTTTGCCTAAATCGAGCTTTTAAACGGGTTTTCTGGCTCCGCATTAACTCTAGCAAACTAATTTTGATCCTAAATGAGTATTTGAACATATAATATATTATAATAAGTCTTAGAGACTCGTTTGGAGCTCCAACAAGCCTTATAAGGTAACTTTGCACAAAAACTAAGTCTTCGTAACTAGTTTTCCCTAAATCGAGCCTTTAGATTGGTTTTTAGCTCCGAAGTGAATCTAGCGAAGTTGTTTAGGTCCTAAATGTGTTTTTCAATATAATATATTACAATAAGTCTTAGGGACTCATTTTGAGATCCAACAACACTTAAAAACTCACCTCGCGCAAAAACTAAGTCCTTATAATAGTTTTGCCTAAATCGAGCCTTTCAATGGTATTTTGGCTCCGAAGTGACTCTAGCAAAATTGTTTTGATCCTAAATCAGTATTTGAACATATAATATATTAAAATAATTCGTAGGGACTCATTTTGAGTTCCAACAACACTTATAAACTCGCCTCGCGCAAAAACTAAGTCCTTATAACTAGTTTTGCCTAAATTGAGCTCTAAAATGGGTATTTTGGATCCGAAGTGACTCTAGCAAAGTTGTTGCGATCCCAAATCAGTATTTGAACATATAATACATTAATATAATTCATAGGGACTCATTTTGAGCTCCAACAACACTTAAAAACTCACGTCGCTCAAAAACTAAGTCCTTATAACATGTTTTGCCTAAATCGAGCTTTTAAACGGGTTTTTCTGGCTCCGAATTAACTCTAGCAAACTAATTTTGATCCTAAATGAGTATTTGAACATATAATATATTATAATAAGTCTTAGAGACTCGTTTGGAGCTCCAACAAGCCTTATAAGGTAACTTTGCACAAAAACTAAGTCTTCGTAACTAGTTTTCCCTAAATCGAGCCTTTAGATTGGTTTTTAGCTCCGAAGTGAATCTAGCGAAGTTGTTTAGGTCCTAAATGTGTTTTTCAATATAATATATTATAATAAGTCTTAGGGACTCATTTTGAGATCCAACAACACTTAAAAACTCACCTCGCGCAAAAACTAAGTCCTTATACTAGTTTTGCCTAAATCGAGCCTTTCAATGGTATTTTGGCTCCGAAGTGACTCTAGCAAAATTGTTTTGATCCTAAATCAGTATTTGAACATATAATATATTAAAATAATTCGTAGGGACTCATTTTGAGTTCCAACAACACTTATAAACTCGCCTCGCGCAAAAACTAAGTCCTTATAACTAGTTTTGCCTAAATTGAGCTCTAAAATGGGTATTTTGGATCCGAAGTGACTCTAGCAAAGTTGTTGCGATCCCAAATCAGTATTTGAACATATAATACATTAATATAATTCATAGGGACTCATTTTGAGCTCCAACAACACTTAAAAACTCACGTCGCTCAAAAACTAAGTCCTTATAACTTGTTTTGCCTAAATCGAGCTTTTAAACGGGTTTTCTGGCTCCGCATTAACTCTAGCAAACTAATTTTGATCCTAAATGAGTATTTGAACATATAATATATTATAATAAGTCTTAGAGACTCGTTTGGAGCTCCAACAAGCCTTATAAGGTAACTTCGCACAAAAACTAAGTCTTCGTAACTAGTTTTCCCTAAATCGAGCCTTTAGATTGGTTTTTAGCTCCGAAGTGAATCTAGCGAAGTTGTTTAGGTCCTAAATGTGTTTTTTAATATAATATATTACAATAAGTCTTAGGGACTAATTTTGAGATCCAACAACACTTAAAAACTCACCTCGCGCAAAAACTAAGTCCTTATAATAGTTTTGCCTAAATCGAGCCTTTCAATGGTATTTTGGCTCCGAAGTGACTCTAGCAAAATTGTTTTGATCCTAAATCAGTATTTGAACATATAATATATTAAAATAATTCGTAGGGACTCATTTTGAGTTCCAACAACACTTATAAACTCGCCTCGCGCAAAAACTAAGTCCTTATAACTAGTTTTGCCTAAATTGAGCTCTAAAATGGGTATTTTGGATCCGAAGTGACTCTAGCAAAGTTGTTGCGATCCCAAATCAGTATTTGAACATATAATACATTAATATAATTCATAGGGACTCATTTTGAGCGCCAACAACACTTAAAAACTCACGTCGCTCAAAAACTAAGTCCTTATAACATGTTTTGCCTAAATCGAGCTTTTAAACGGGTTTTCTGGCTCCGAATTAACTCTAGCAAACTAATTTTGATCCTAAATGAGTATTTGAACATATAATATATTATAATAAGTCTTAGAGACTCGTTTGGAGCGCCAACAAGCCTTATAAGGTAACTTTGCACAAAAAATAAGTCTTCGTAACTAGTTTTCCCTAAATCGAGCCTTTAGATTGGTTTTTAGCTCCGAAGTGAATCTAGCGAAGTTGTTTAGGTCCTAAATGTGTTTTTCAATGTAATATATTATAATAAGTCTTAGGGACTCATTTTGAGATCCAACAACACTTAAAAACTCACCTCGCGCAAAAACTAAGTCCTTATACTAGTTTTGCCTAAATCGAGCCTTTCAATGGGTATTTTGGCTCCGAAGTGACTCTAGCAAAATTGTTTTGATCCTAAATCAGTATTTGAACATATAATATATTAAAATAATTCGTAGGGACTCATTTTGAGTTCCAACAACACTTATAAACTCGCCTCGCGCAAAAACTAAGTCCTTATAACTAGTTTTGCCTAAATTGAGCTCTAAAATGGGTATTTTGGATCCGAAGTGACTCTAGCAAAGTTGTTGCGATCCCAAATCAGTATTTGAACATATAATACATTAATATAATTCATAGGGACTCATTTTGAGCTCCAACAACACTTAAAAACTCACGTCGCTCAAAAACTAAGTCCTTATAACATGTTTTGCCTAAATCGAGCTTTTAAACGGGTTTTCTGGCTCCGAATTAACTCTAGCAAACTAATTTTGATCCTAAATGAGTATTTGAACATATAATATATTATAATAAGTCTTAGAGACTCGTTTGGAGCTCCAACAAGCCTTATAAGGTAACTTCGCACAAAAACTAAGTCTTCGTAACTAGTTTTCCCTAAATCGAGCCTTTAGATTGGTTTTTAGCTCCGAAGTGAATCTAGCGAAGTTGTTTAGGTCCTAAATGTGTTTTTTAATATAATATATTACAATAAGTCTTAGGGACTAATTTTGAGATCCAACAACACTTAAAAACTCACCTCGCGCAAAAACTAAGTCCTTATAATAGTTTTGCCTAAATCGAGCCTTTCAATGGTATTTTGGCTCCGAAGTGACTCTAGCAAAATTGTTTTGATCCTAAATCAGTATTTGAACATATAATATATTAAAATAATTCGTAGGGACTCATTTTGAGTTCCAACAACACTTATAAACTCGCCTCGCGCAAAAACTAAGTCCTTATAACTAGTTTTGCCTAAATTGAGCTCTAAAATGGGTATTTTGGATCCGAAGTGACTCTAGCAAAGTTGTTGCGATCCCAAATCAGTATTTGAACATATAATACATTAATATAATTCATAGGGACTCATTTTGAGCGCCAACAACACTTAAAAACTCACGTCGCTCAAAAACTAAGTCCTTATAACATGTTTTGCCTAAATCGAGCTTTTAAACGGGTTTTCTGGCTCCGAATTAACTCTAGCAAACTAATTTTGATCCTAAATGAGTATTTGAACATATAATATATTATAATAAGTCTTAGAGACTCGTTTGGAGCGCCAACAAGCCTTATAAGGTAACTTTGCACAAAAACTAAGTCTTCGTAACTAGTTTTCCCTAAATCGAGCCTTTAGATTGGTTTTTAGCTCCGAAGTGAATCTAGCGAAGTTGTTTAGGTCCTAAATGTGTTTTTCAATATAATATATTATAATAAGTCTTAGGGACTCATTTTGAGATCCAACAACACTTAAAAACTCACCTCGCGCAAAAACTAAGTCCTTATACTAGTTTTGCCTAAATCGAGCCTTTCAATGGGTATTTTGGCTCCGAAGTGACTCTAGCAAAATTGTTTTGATCCTAAATCAGTATTTGAACATATAATATATTAAAATAATTCGTAGGGACTCATTTTGAGTTCCAACAACACTTATAAACTCGCCTCGCGCAAAAACTAAGTCCTTATAACTAGTTTTGCCTAAATTGAGCTCTAAAATGGGTATTTTGGATCCGAAGTGACTCTAGCAAAGTTGTTGCGATCCCAAATCAGTATTTGAACATATAATACATTAATATAATTCATAGGGACTCATTTTGAGCTCCAACAACACTTAAAAACTCACGTCGCTCAAAAACTAGGTCCTTATAACTTGTTTTGCCTAAATCGAGCTTTTAAACGGGTTTTTTGGCTCCGCATTAACTCTAGCAAACTAATTTTGATCCTAAATGAGTATTTGAACATATAATATATTATAATAAGTCTTAGAGACTCGTTTGGAGCTCCAACAAGCCTTATAAGGTAACTTCGCACAAAACTAAGTCTTCGTAACTAGTTTTCCCTAAATCGAGCCTTTAGATTGGTTTTTAGCTCCGAAGTGAATCTAGCGAAGTTGTTTAGGTCCTAAATGTGTTTTTTAATATAATATATTACAATAAGTCTTAGGGACTAATTTTGAGATCCAACAACACTTAAAAACTCACCTCGCGCAAAAACTAAGTCCTTATAATAGTTTTGCCTAAATCGAGCCTTTCAATGGTATTTTGGCTCCGAAGTGACTCTAGCAAAATTGTTTTGATCCTAAATCAGTATTTGAACATATAATATATTAAAATAATTCGTAGGGACTCATTTTGAGTTCCAACAACACTTATAAACTCGCCTCGCGCAAAAACTAAGTCCTTATAACTAGTTTTGCCTAAATTGAGCTCTAAAATGGGTATTTTGGATCCGAAGTGACTCTAGCAAAGTTGTTGCGATCCCAAATCAGTATTTGAACATATAATACATTAATATAATTCATAGGGACTCATTTTGAGCGCCAACAACACTTAAAAACTCACGTCGCTCAAAAACTAAGTCCTTATAACATGTTTTGCCTAAATCGAGCTTTTAAACGGGTTTTCTGGCTCCGAATTAACTCTAGCAAACTAATTTTGATCCTAAATGAGTATTTGAACATATAATATATTATAATAAGTCTTAGAGACTCGTTTGGAGCGCCAACAAGCCTTATAAGGTAACTTTGCACAAAAAATAAGTCTTCGTAACTAGTTTTCCCTAAATCGAGCCTTTAGATTGGTTTTTAGCTCCGAAGTGAATCTAGCGAAGTTGTTTAGGTCCTAAATGTGTTTTTCAATGTAATATATTATAATAAGTCTTAGGGACTCATTTTGAGATCCAACAACACTTAAAAACTCACCTCGCGCAAAAACTAAGTCCTTATACTAGTTTTGCCTAAATCGAGCCTTTCAATGGTATTTTGGCTCCGAAGTGACTCTAGCAAAATTGTTTTGATCCTAAATCAGTATTTGAACATATAATATATTAAAATAATTCGTAGGGACTCATTTTGAGTTCCAACAACACTTATAAACTCGCCTCGCGCAAAAACTAAGTCCTTATAACTAGTTTTGCCTAAATTGAGCTCTAAAATGGGTATTTTGGATCCGAAGTGACTCTAGCAAAGTTGTTGCGATCCCAAATCAGTATTTGAACATATAATACATTAATATAATTCATAGGGACTCATTTTGAGCTCCAACAACACTTAAAAACTCACGTCGCTCAAAAACTAAGTCCTTATAACTTGTTTTGCCTAAATCGAGCTTTTAAACGGGTTTTCTGGCTCCGAATTAACTCTAGCAAACTAATTTTGATCCTAAATGAGTATTTGAACATATAATATATTATAATAAGTCTTAGAGACTCGTTTGGAGCTCCAACAAGCCTTATAAGGTAACTTCGCACAAAAACTAAGTCTTCGTAACTAGTTTTCCCTAAATCGAGCCTTTAGATTGGTTTTTAGCTCCGAAGTGAATCTAGCGAAGTTGTTTAGGTCCTAAATGTGTTTTTTCAATATAATATATTATAATAAGTCTTAGGGACTAATTTTGAGATCCAACAACACTTAAAAACTCACCTCGCGCAAAAACTAAGTCCTTATACTAGTTTTGCCTAAATCGAGCCTTTCAATGGGTATTTTGGCTCCGAAGTGACTCTAGCAAAATTGTTTTGATCCTAAATCAGTATTTGAACATATAATATATTAAAATAATTCGTAGGGACTCATTTTGAGTTCCAACAACACTTATAAACTCGCCTCGCGCAAAAACTAAGTCCTTATAACTAGTTTTGCCTAAATTGAGCTCTAAAATGGGTATTTTGGATCCGAAGTGACTCTAGCAAAGTTGTTGCGATCCCAAATCAGTATTTGAACATATAATACATTAATATAATTCATAGGGACTCATTTTGAGCTCCAACAACACTTAAAAACTCACGTCGCTCAAAAACTAAGTCCTTATAACTTGTTTTGCCTAAATCGAGCTTTTAAACGGGTTTTTTGGCTCCGCATTAACTCTAGCAAACTAATTTTGATCCTAAATGAGTATTTGAACATATAATATATTATAATAAGTCTTAGAGACTCGTTTGGAGCTCCAACAAGCCTTATAAGGTAACTTCGCACAAAAACTAAGTCTTCGTAACTAGTTTTCCCTAAATCGAGCCTTTAGATTGGTTTTTAGCTCCGAAGTGAATCTAGCGAAGTTGTTTAGGTCCTAAATGTGTTTTTCAATATAATATATTATAATAAGTCTTAGGGACTCATTTTGAGATCCAACAACACTTAAAAACTCACCTCGCGCAAAAACTAAGTCCTTATACTAGTTTTGCCTAAATCGAGCCTTTCAATGGGTATTTTGGCTCCGAAGTGACTCTAGCAAAATTGTTTTGATCCTAAATCAGTATTTGAACATATAATATATTAAAATAATTCGTAGGGACTCATTTTGAGTTCCAACAACACTTATAAACTCGCCTCGCGCAAAAACTAAGTCCTTATAACTAGTTTTGCCTAAATTGAGCTCTAAAATGGGTATTTTGGATCCGAAGTGACTCTAGCAAAGTTGTTGCGATCCCAAATCAGTATTTGAACATATAATACATTAATATAATTCATAGGGACTCATTTTGAGCGCCAACAACACTTAAAAACTCACGTCGCTCAAAAACTAAGTCCTTATAACATGTTTTGCCTAAATCGAGCTTTTAAACGGGTTTTCTGGCTCCGAATTAACTCTAGCAAACTAATTTTGATCCTAAATGAGTATTTGAACATATAATATATTATAATAAGTCTTAGAGACTCGTTTGGAGCTCCAACAAGCCTTATAAGGTAACTTTGCACAAAAACTAAGTCTTCGTAACTAGTTTTCCCTAAATCGAGCCTTTAGATTGGTTTTTAGCTCCGAAGTGAATCTAGCGAAGTTGTTTAGGTCCTAAATGTGTTTTTCAATATAATATATTATAATAAGTCTTAGGGACTCATTTTGAGATCCAACAACACTTAAAAACTCACCTCGCGCAAAAACTAAGTCCTTATACTAGTTTTGCCTAAATCGAGCCTTTCAATGGTATTTTGGCTCCGAAGTGACTCTAGCAAAATTGTTTTGATCCTAAATCAGTATTTGAACATATAATATATTAAAATAATTCGTAGGGACTCATTTTGAGTTCCAACAACACTTATAAACTCGCCTCGCGCAAAAACTAAGTCCTTATAACTAGTTTTGCCTAAATTGAGCTCTAAAATGGGTATTTTGGATCCGAAGTGACTCTAGCAAAGTTGTTGCGATCCCAAATCAGTATTTGAACATATAATACATTAATATAATTCATAGGGACTCATTTTGAGCTCCAACAACACTTAAAAACTCACGTCGCTCAAAAACTAAGTCCTTATAACTTGTTTTGCCTAAATCGAGCTTTTAAACGGGTTTTTTGGCTCCGCATTAACTCTAGCAAACTAATTTTGATCCTAAATGAGTATTTGAACATATAATATATTATAATAAGTCTTAGAGACTCGTTTGGAGCTCCAACAAGCCTTATAAGGTAACTTCGCACAAAAACTAAGTCTTCGTAACTAGTTTTCCCTAAATCGAGCCTTTAGATTGGTTTTTAGCTCCGAAGTGAATCTAGCGAAGTTGTTTAGGTCCTAAATGTGTTTTTAATATAATATATTACAATAAGTCTTAGGGACTAATTTTGAGATCCAACAACACTTAAAAACTCACCTCGCGCAAAAACTAAGTCCTTATAATAGTTTTGCCTAAATCGAGCCTTTCAATGGTATTTTGGCTCCGAAGTGACTCTAGCAAAATTGTTTTGATCCTAAATCAGTATTTGAACATATAATATATTAAAATAATTCGTAGGGACTCATTTTGAGTTCCAACAACACTTATAAACTCGCCTCGCGCAAAAACTAAGTCCTTATAACTAGTTTTGCCTAAATTGAGCTCTAAAATGGGTATTTTGGATCCGAAGTGACTCTAGCAAAGTTGTTGCGATCCCAAATCAGTATTTGAACATATAATACATTAATATAATTCATAGGGACTCATTTTGAGCTCCAACAACACTTAAAAACTCACGTCGCTCAAAAACTAAGTCCTTATAACTTGTTTTGCCTAAATCGAGCTTTTAAACGGGTTTTTTGGCTCCGCATTAACTCTAGCAAACTAATTTTGATCCTAAATGAGTATTTGAACATATAATATATTATAATAAGTCTTAGAGACTCGTTTGGAGCTCCAACAAGCCTTATAAGGTAACTTCGCACAAAAACTAAGTCTTCGTAACTAGTTTTCCCTAAATCGAGCCTTTAGATTGGTTTTTAGCTCCGAAGTGAATCTAGCGAAGTTGTTTAGGTCCTAAATGTGTTTTTCAATATAATATATTATAATAAGTCTTAGGGACTCATTTTGAGATCCAACAACACTTAAAAACTCACCTCGCGCAAAAACTAAGTCCTTATACTAGTTTTGCCTAAATCGAGCCTTTCAATGGTATTTTGGCTCCGAAGTGACTCTAGCAAAATTGTTTTGATCCTAAATCAGTATTTGAACATATAATATATTAAAATAATTCGTAGGGACTCATTTTGAGTTCCAACAACACTTATAAACTCGCCTCGCGCAAAAACTAAGTCCTTATAACTAGTTTTGCCTAAATTGAGCTCTAAAATGGGTATTTTGGATCCGAAGTGACTCTAGCAAAGTTGTTGCGATCCCAAATCAGTATTTGAACATATAATACATTAATATAATTCATAGGGACTCATTTTGAGCTCCAACAACACTTAAAAACTCACGTCGCTCAAAAACTAAGTCCTTATAACATGTTTTGCCTAAATCGAGCTTTTAAACGGGTTTTCTGGCTCCGAATTAACTCTAGCAAACTAATTTTGATCCTAAATGAGTATTTGAACATATAATATATTATAATAAGTCTTAGAGACTCGTTTGGAGCTCCAACAAGCCTTATAAGGTAACTTTGCACAAAAACTAAGTCTTCGTAACTAGTTTTCCCTAAATCGAGCCTTTAGATTGGTTTTTAGCTCCGAAGTGAATCTAGCGAAGTTGTTTAGGTCCTAAATGTGTTTTTCAATATAATATATTATAATAAGTCTTAGGGACTCATTTTGAGATCCAACAACACTTAAAAACTCACCTCGCGCAAAAACTAAGTCCTTATACTAGTTTTGCCTAAATCGAGCCTTTCAATGGGTATTTTGGCTCCGAAGTGACTCTAGCAAAATTGTTTTGATCCTAAATCAGTATTTGAACATATAATATATTAAAATAATTCGTAGGGACTCATTTTGAGTTCCAACAACACTTATAAACTCGCCTCGCGCAAAAACTAAGTCCTTATAACTAGTTTTGCCTAAATTGAGCTCTAAAATGGGTATTTTGGATCCGAAGTGACTCTAGCAAAGTTGTTGCGATCCCAAATCAGTATTTGAACATATAATACATTAATATAATTCATAGGGACTCATTTTGAGCGCCAACAACACTTAAAAACTCACGTCGCTCAAAAACTAAGTCCTTATAACATGTTTTGCCTAAATCGAGCTTTTAAACGGGTTTTCTGGCTCCGAATTAACTCTAGCAAACTAATTTTGATCCTAAATGAGTATTTGAACATATAATATATTATAATAAGTCTTAGAGACTCGTTTGGAGCTCCAACAAGCCTTATAAGGTAACTTCGCACAAAAACTAAGTCTTCGTAACTAGTTTTCCCTAAATCGAGCCTTTAGATTGGTTTTTAGCTCCGAAGTGAATCTAGCGAAGTTGTTTAGGTCCTAAATGTGTTTTTAATATAATATATTACAATAAGTCTTAGGGACTAATTTTGAGATCCAACAACACTTAAAAACTCACCTCGCGCAAAAACTAAGTCCTTATAATAGTTTTGCCTAAATCGAGCCTTTCAATGGTATTTTGGCTCCGAAGTGACTCTAGCAAAATTGTTTTGATCCTAAATCAGTATTTGAACATATAATATATTAAAATAATTCGTAGGGACTCATTTTGAGTTCCAACAACACTTATAAACTCGCCTCGCGCAAAAACTAAGTCCTTATAACTAGTTTTGCCTAAATTGAGCTCTAAAATGGGTATTTTGGATCCGAAGTGACTCTAGCAAAGTTGTTGCGATCCCAAATCAGTATTTGAACATATAATACATTAATATAATTCATAGGGACTCATTTTGAGCTCCAACAACACTTAAAAACTCACGTCGCTCAAAAACTAAGTCCTTATAACTTGTTTTGCCTAAATCGAGCTTTTAAACGGGTTTTCTGGCTCCGCATTAACTCTAGCAAACTAATTTTGATCCTAAATGAGTATTTGAACATATAATATATTATAATAAGTCTTAGAGACTCGTTTGGAGCTCCAACAAGCCTTATAAGGTAACTTCGCACAAAAACTAAGTCTTCGTAACTAGTTTTCCCTAAATCGAGCCTTTAGATTGGTTTTTAGCTCCGAAGTGAATCTAGCGAAGTTGTTTAGGTCCTAAATGTGTTTTTTCAATATAATATATTACAATAAGTCTTAGGGACTAATTTTGAGATCCAACAACACTTAAAAACTCACCTCGCGCAAAAACTAAGTCCTTATAATAGTTTTGCCTAAATCGAGCCTTTCAATGGTATTTTGGCTCCGAAGTGACTCTAGCAAAATTGTTTTGATCCTAAATCAGTATTTGAACATATAATATATTAAAATAATTCGTAGGGACTCATTTTGAGTTCCAACAACACTTATAAACTCACCTCGCGCAAAAACTAAGTCCTTATAACTAGTTTTGCCTAAATTGAGCTCTAAAATGGGTATTTTGGATCCGAAGTGACTCTAGCAAAGTTGTTGCGATCCCAAATCAGTATTTGAACATATAATACATTAATATAATTCATAGGGACTCATTTTGAGCGCCAACAACACTTAAAAACTCACGTCGCTCAAAAACTAAGTCCTTATAACATGTTTTGCCTAAATCGAGCTTTTAAACGGGTTTTCTGGCTCCGAATTAACTCTAGCAAACTAATTTTGATCCTAAATGAGTATTTGAACATATAATATATTATAATAAGTCTTAGAGACTCGTTTGGAGCTCCAACAAGCCTTATAAGGTAACTTTGCACAAAAACTAAGTCTTCGTAACTAGTTTTCCCTAAATCGAGCCTTTAGATTGGTTTTTAGCTCCGAAGTGAATCTAGCGAAGTTGTTTAGGTCCTAAATGTGTTTTTCAATATAATATATTACAATAAGTCTTAGGGACTCATTTTGAGATCCAACAACACTTAAAAACTCACCTCGCGCAAAAACTAAGTCCTTATACTAGTTTTGCCTAAATCGAGCCTTTCAATGGGTATTTTGGCTCCGAAGTGACTCTAGCAAAATTGTTTTGATCCTAAATCAGTATTTGAACATATAATATATTAAAATAATTCGTAGGGACTCATTTTGAGTTCCAACAACACTTATAAACTCACCTCGCGCAAAAACTAAGTCCTTATAACTAGTTTTGCCTAAATTGAGCTCTAAAATGGGTATTTTGGATCCGAAGTGACTCTAGCAAAGTTGTTGCGATCCCAAATCAGTATTTGAACATATAATACATTAATATAATTCATAGGGACTCATTTTGAGCGCCAACAACACTTAAAAACTCACGTCGCTCAAAAACTAAGTCCTTATAACATGTTTTGCCTAAATCGAGCTTTTAAACGGGTTTTCTGGCTCCGAATTAACTCTAGCAAACTAATTTTGATCCTAAATGAGTATTTGAACATATAATATATTATAATAAGTCTTAGAGACTCGTTTGGAGCGCCAACAAGCCTTATAAGGTAACTTTGCACAAAAACTAAGTCTTCGTAACTAGTTTTCCCTAAATCGAGCCTTTAGATTGGTTTTTAGCTCCGAAGTGAATCTAGCGAAGTTGTTTAGGTCCTAAATGTGTTTTTCAATGTAATATATTATAATAAGTCTTAGGGACTCATTTTGAGATCCAACAACACTTAAAAACTCACCTCGCGCAAAAACTAAGTCCTTATACTAGTTTTGCCTAAATCGAGCCTTTCAATGGGTATTTTGGCTCCGAAGTGACTCTAGCAAAATTGTTTTGATCCTAAATCAGTATTTGAACATATAATATATTAAAATAATTCGTAGGGACTCATTTTGAGTTCCAACAACACTTATAAACTCGCCTCGCGCAAAAACTAAGTCCTTATAACTAGTTTTGCCTAAATTGAGCTCTAAAATGGGTATTTTGGATCCGAAGTGACTCTAGCAAAGTTGTTGCGATCCCAAATCAGTATTTGAACATATAATACATTAATATAATTCATAGGGACTCATTTTGAGCTCCAACAACACTTAAAAACTCACGTCGCTCAAAAACTAGGTCCTTATAACTTGTTTTGCCTAAATCGAAGCTTTTAAACGGGTTTTTTGGCTCCGCATTAACTCTAGCAAACTAATTTTGATCCTAAATGAGTATTTGAACATATAATATATTATAATAAGTCTTAGAGACTCGTTTGGAGCTCCAACAAGCCTTATAAGGTAACTTCGCACAAAACTAAGTCTTCGTAACTAGTTTTCCCTAAATCGAGCCTTTAGATTGGTTTTTAGCTCCGAAGTGAATCTAGCGAAGTTGTTTAGGTCCTAAATGTGTTTTTTAATATAATATATTACAATAAGTCTTAGGGACTAATTTTGAGATCCAACAACACTTAAAAACTCACCTCGCGCAAAAACTAAGTCCTTATAATAGTTTTGCCTAAATCGAGCCTTTCAATGGTATTTTGGCTCCGAAGTGACTCTAGCAAAATTGTTTTGATCCTAAATCAGTATTTGAACATATAATATATTAAAATAATTCGTAGGGACTCATTTTGAGTTCCAACAACACTTATAAACTCACCTCGCGCAAAAACTAAGTCCTTATAACTAGTTTCTCCTAAATTGAGCTCTAAAATGGGTATTTTGGATCCGAAGTGACTCTAGCAAAGTTGTTGCGATCCCAAATCAGTATTTGAACATATAATACATTAATATAATTCATAGGGACTCATTTTGAGCGCCAACAACACTTAAAAACTCACGTCGCTCAAAAACTAAGTCCTTATAACATGTTTTGCCTAAATCGAGCTTTTAAACGGGTTTTCTGGCTCCGAATTAACTCTAGCAAACTAATTTTGATCCTAAATGAGTATTTGAACATATAATATATTATAATAAGTCTTAGAGACTCGTTTGGAGCGCCAACAAGCCTTATAAGGTAACTTTGCACAAAAAATAAGTCTTCGTAACTAGTTTTCCCTAAATCGAGCCTTTAGATTGGTTTTTAGCTCCGAAGTGAATCTAGCGAAGTTGTTTAGGTCCTAAATGTGTTTTTCAATGTAATATATTATAATAAGTCTTAGGGACTCATTTTGAGATCCAACAACACTTAAAAACTCACCTCGCGCAAAAACTAAGTCCTTATACTAGTTTTGCCTAAATCGAGCCTTTCAATGGGTATTTTGGCTCCGAAGTGACTCTAGCAAAATTGTTTTGATCCTAAATCAGTATTTGAACATATAATATATTAAAATAATTCGTAGGGACTCATTTTGAGTTCCAACAACACTTATAAACTCGCCTCGCGCAAAAACTAAGTCCTTATAACTAGTTTTGCCTAAATTGAGCTCTAAAATGGGTATTTTGGATCCGAAGTGACTCTAGCAAAGTTGTTGCGATCCCAAATCAGTATTTGAACATATAATACATTAATATAATTCATAGGGACTCATTTTGAGCTCCAACAACACTTAAAAACTCACGTCGCTCAAAAACTAGGTCCTTATAACTTGTTTTGCCTAAATCGAAGCTTTTAAACGGGTTTTTTGGCTCCGCATTAACTCTAGCAAACTAATTTTGATCCTAAATGAGTATTTGAACATATAATATATTATAATAAGTCTTAGAGACTCGTTTGGAGCTCCAACAAGCCTTATAAGGTAACTTCGCACAAAACTAAGTCTTCGTAACTAGTTTTCCCTAAATCGAGCCTTTAGATTGGTTTTTAGCTCCGAAGTGAATCTAGCGAAGTTGTTTAGGTCCTAAATGTGTTTTTTAATATAATATATTACAATAAGTCTTAGGGACTAATTTTGAGATCCAACAACACTTAAAAACTCACCTCGCGCAAAAACTAAGTCCTTATAATAGTTTTGCCTAAATCGAGCCTTTCAATGGTATTTTGGCTCCGAAGTGACTCTAGCAAAATTGTTTTGATCCTAAATCAGTATTTGAACATATAATATATTAAAATAATTCGTAGGGACTCATTTTGAGTTCCAACAACACTTATAAACTCACCTCGCGCAAAAACTAAGTCCTTATAACTAGTTTTGCCTAAATTGAGCTCTAAAATGGGTATTTTGGATCCGAAGTGACTCTAGCAAAGTTGTTGCGATCCCAAATCAGTATTTGAACATATAATACATTAATATAATTCATAGGGACTCATTTTGAGCGCCAACAACACTTAAAAACTCACGTCGCTCAAAAACTAAGTCCTTATAACATGTTTTGCCTAAATCGAGCTTTTAAACGGGTTTTCTGGCTCCGAATTAACTCTAGCAAACTAATTTTGATCCTAAATGAGTATTTGAACATATAATATATTATAATAAGTCTTAGAGACTCGTTTGGAGCGCCAACAAGCCTTATAAGGTAACTTTGCACAAAAAATAAGTCTTCGTAACTAGTTTTCCCTAAATCGAGCCTTTAGATTGGTTTTTAGCTCCGAAGTGAATCTAGCGAAGTTGTTTAGGTCCTAAATGTGTTTTTCAATGTAATATATTATAATAAGTCTTAGGGACTCATTTTGAGATCCAACAACACTTAAAAACTCACCTCGCGCAAAAACTAAGTCCTTATACTAGTTTTGCCTAAATCGAGCCTTTCAATGGTATTTTGGCTCCGAAGTGACTCTAGCAAAATTGTTTTGATCCTAAATCAGTATTTGAACATATAATATATTAAAATAATTCGTAGGGACTCATTTTGAGTTCCAACAACACTTATAAACTCACCTCGCGCAAAAACTAAGTCCTTATATTGAGCTCTAAAATGGGTATTTTGGATCCGAAGTGACTCTAGCAAAGTTGTTGCGATCCCAAATCAGTATTTGAACATATAATACATTAATATAATTCATAGGGACTCATTTTGAGCGCCAACAACACTTAAAAACTCACGTCGCTCAAAAACTAAGTCCTTATAACATGTTTTGCCTAAATCGAGCTTTTAAACGGGTTTTCTGGCTCCGAATTAACTCTAGCAAACTAATTTTGATCCTAAATGAGTATTTGAACATATAATATATTATAATAAGTCTTAGAGACTCGTTTGGAGCGCCAACAAGCCTTATAAGGTAACTTTGCACAAAAAATAAGTCTTCGTAACTAGTTTTCCCTAAATCGAGCCTTTAGATTGGTTTTTAGCTCCGAAGTGAATCTAGCGAAGTTGTTTAGGTCCTAAATGTGTTTTTCAATGTAATATATTATAATAAGTCTTAGGGACTCATTTTGAGATCCAACAACACTTAAAAACTCACCTCGCGCAAAAACTAAGTCCTTATACTAGTTTTGCCTAAATCGAGCCTTTCAATGGGTATTTTGGCTCCGAAGTGACTCTAGCAAAATTGTTTTGATCCTAAATCAGTATTTGAACATATAATATATTAAAATAATTCGTAGGGACTCATTTTGAGTTCCAACAACACTTATAAACTCGCCTCGCGCAAAAACTAAGTCCTTATAACTAGTTTTGCCTAAATTGAGCTCTAAAATGGGTATTTTGGATCCGAAGTGACTCTAGCAAAGTTGTTGCGATCCCAAATCAGTATTTGAACATATAATACATTAATATAATTCATAGGGACTCATTTTGAGCTCCAACAACACTTAAAAACTCACGTCGCTCAAAAACTAGGTCCTTATAACTTGTTTTGCCTAAATCGAAGCTTTTAAACGGGTTTTTTGGCTCCGCATTAACTCTAGCAAACTAATTTTGATCCTAAATGAGTATTTGAACATATAATATATTATAATAAGTCTTAGAGACTCGTTTGGAGCTCCAACAAGCCTTATAAGGTAACTTCGCACAAAACTAAGTCTTCGTAACTAGTTTTCCCTAAATCGAGCCTTTAGATTGGTTTTTAGCTCCGAAGTGAATCTAGCGAAGTTGTTTAGGTCCTAAATGTGTTTTTTAATATAATATATTACAATAAGTCTTAGGGACTAATTTTGAGATCCAACAACACTTAAAAACTCACCTCGCGCAAAAACTAAGTCCTTATAATAGTTTTGCCTAAATCGAGCCTTTCAATGGTATTTTGGCTCCGAAGTGACTCTAGCAAAATTGTTTTGATCCTAAATCAGTATTTGAACATATAATATATTAAAATAATTCGTAGGGACTCATTTTGAGTTCCAACAACACTTATAAACTCACCTCGCGCAAAAACTAAGTCCTTATAACTAGTTTCTCCTAAATTGAGCTCTAAAATGGGTATTTTGGATCCGAAGTGACTCTAGCAAAGTTGTTGCGATCCCAAATCAGTATTTGAACATATAATACATTAATATAATTCATAGGGACTCATTTTGAGCGCCAACAACACTTAAAAACTCACGTCGCTCAAAAACTAAGTCCTTATAACATGTTTTGCCTAAATCGAGCTTTTAAACGGGTTTTCTGGCTCCGAATTAACTCTAGCAAACTAATTTTGATCCTAAATGAGTATTTGAACATATAATATATTATAATAAGTCTTAGAGACTCGTTTGGAGCGCCAACAAGCCTTATAAGGTAACTTTGCACAAAAACTAAGTCTTCGTAACTAGTTTTCCCTAAATCGAGCCTTTAGATTGGTTTTTAGCTCCGAAGTGAATCTAGCGAAGTTGTTTAGGTCCTAAATGTGTTTTTCAATATAATATATTACAATAAGTCTTAGGGACTAATTTTGAGATCCAACAACACTTAAAAACTCACCTCGCGCAAAAACTAAGTCCTTATACTAGTTTTGCCTAAATCGAGCCTTTCAATGGTATTTTGGCTCCGAAGTGACTCTAGCAAAATTGTTTTGATCCTAAATCAGTATTTGAACATATAATATATTAAAATAATTCGTAGGGACTCATTTTGAGTTCCAACAACACTTATAAACTCACCTCGCGCAAAAACTAAGTCCTTATAACTAGTTTCTCCTAAATTGAGCTCTAAAATGGGTATTTTGGATCCGAAGTGACTCTAGCAAAGTTGTTGCGATCCCAAATCAGTATTTGAACATATAATACATTAATATAATTCATAGGGACTCATTTTGAGCGCCAGCAACACTTAAAAACTCACGTCGCTCAAAAACTAAGTCCTTATAACATGTTTTGCCTAAATCGAGCTTTTAAACGGGTTTTCTGGCTCCGAATTAACTCTAGCAAACTAATTTTGATCCTAAATGAGTATTTGAACATATAATATATTATAATAAGTCTTAGAGACTCGTTTGGAGCGCCAACAAGCCTTATAAGGTAACTTTGCACAAAAAATAAGTCTTCGTAACTAGTTTTCCCTAAATCGAGCCTTTAGATTGGTTTTTAGCTCCGAAGTGAATCTAGCGAAGTTGTTTAGGTCCTAAATGTGTTTTTCAATGTAATATATTATAATAAGTCTTAGGGACTCATTTTGAGATCCAACAACACTTAAAAACTCACCTCGCGCAAAAACTAAGTCCTTATACTAGTTTTGCCTAAATCGAGCCTTTCAATGGGTATTTTGGCTCCGAAGTGACTCTAGCAAAATTGTTTTGATCCTAAATCAGTATTTGAACATATAATATATTAAAATAATTCGTAGGGACTCATTTTGAGTTCCAACAACACTTATAAACTCGCCTCGCGCAAAAACTAAGTCCTTATAACTAGTTTTGCCTAAATTGAGCTCTAAAATGGGTATTTTGGATCCGAAGTGACTCTAGCAAAGTTGTTGCGATCCCAAATCAGTATTTGAACATATAATACATTAATATAATTCATAGGGACTCATTTTGAGCTCCAACAACACTTAAAAACTCACGTCGCTCAAAAACTAGGTCCTTATAACTTGTTTTGCCTAAATCGAACTTTTAAACGGGTTTTTTGGCTCCGCATTAACTCTAGCAAACTAATTTTGATCCTAAATGAGTATTTGAACATATAATATATTATAATAAGTCTTAGAGACTCGTTTGGAGCTCCAACAAGCCTTATAAGGTAACTTCGCACAAAACTAAGTCTTCGTAACTAGTTTTCCCTAAATCGAGCCTTTAGATTGGTTTTTAGCTCCGAAGTGAATCTAGCGAAGTTGTTTAGGTCCTAAATGTGTTTTTTAATATAATATATTACAATAAGTCTTAGGGACTAATTTTGAGATCCAACAACACTTAAAAACTCACCTCGCGCAAAAACTAAGTCCTTATAATAGTTTTGCCTAAATCGAGCCTTTCAATGGTATTTTGGCTCCGAAGTGACTCTAGCAAAATTGTTTTGATCCTAAATCAGTATTTGAACATATAATATATTAAAATAATTCGTAGGGACTCATTTTGAGTTCCAACAACACTTATAAACTCACCTCGCGCAAAAACTAAGTCCTTATAACTAGTTTCTCCTAAATTGAGCTCTAAAATGGGTATTTTGGATCCGAAGTGACTCTAGCAAAGTTGTTGCGATCCCAAATCAGTATTTGAACATATAATACATTAATATAATTCATAGGGACTCATTTTGAGCGCCAGCAACACTTAAAAACTCACGTCGCTCAAAAACTAAGTCCTTATAACATGTTTTGCCTAAATCGAGCTTTTAAACGGGTTTTCTGGCTCCGAATTAACTCTAGCAAACTAATTTTGATCCTAAATGAGTATTTGAACATATAATATATTATAATAAGTCTTAGAGACTCGTTTGGAGCGCCAACAAGCCTTATAAGGTAACTTTGCACAAAAAATAAGTCTTCGTAACTAGTTTTCCCTAAATCGAGCCTTTAGATTGGTTTTTAGCTCCGAAGTGAATCTAGCGAAGTTGTTTAGGTCCTAAATGTGTTTTTCAATGTAATATATTATAATAAGTCTTAGGGACTCATTTTGAGATCCAACAACACTTAAAAACTCACCTCGCGCAAAAACTAAGTCCTTATACTAGTTTTGCCTAAATCGAGCCTTTCAATGGGTATTTTGGCTCCGAAGTGACTCTAGCAAAATTGTTTTGATCCTAAATCAGTATTTGAACATATAATATATTAAAATAATTCGTAGGGACTCATTTTGAGTTCCAACAACACTTATAAACTCACCTCGCGCAAAAACTAAGTCCTTATAACTAGTTTCTCCTAAATTGAGCTCTAAAATGGGTATTTTGGATCCGAAGTGACTCTAGCAAAGTTGTTGCGATCCCAAATCAGTATTTGAACATATAATACATTAATATAATTCATAGGGACTCATTTTGAGCGCCAACAACACTTAAAAACTCACGTCGCTCAAAAACTAAGTCCTTATAACATGTTTTGCCTAAATCGAGCTTTTAAACGGGTTTTCTGGCTCCGAATTAACTCTAGCAAACTAATTTTGATCCTAAATGAGTATTTGAACATATAATATATTATAATAAGTCTTAGAGACTCGTTTGGAGCGCCAACAAGCCTTATAAGGTAACTTTGCACAAAAAATAAGTCTTCGTAACTAGTTTTCCCTAAATCGAGCCTTTAGATTGGTTTTTAGCTCCGAAGTGAATCTAGCGAAGTTGTTTAGGTCCTAAATGTGTTTTTCAATGTAATATATTATAATAAGTCTTAGGGACTCATTTTGAGATCCAACAACACTTAAAAACTCACCTCGCGCAAAAACTAAGTCCTTATACTAGTTTTGCCTAAATCGAGCCTTTCAATGGGTATTTTGGCTCCGAAGTGACTCTAGCAAAATTGTTTTGATCCTAAATCAGTATTTGAACATATAATATATTAAAATAATTCGTAGGGACTCATTTTGAGTTCCAACAACACTTATAAACTCGCCTCGCGCAAAAACTAAGTCCTTATAACTAGTTTTGCCTAAATTGAGCTCTAAAATGGGTATTTTGGATCCGAAGTGACTCTAGCAAAGTTGTTGCGATCCCAAATCAGTATTTGAACATATAATACATTAATATAATTCATAGGGACTCATTTTGAGCTCCAACAACACTTAAAAACTCACGTCGCTCAAAAACTAGGTCCTTATAACTTGTTTTGCCTAAATCGAACTTTTAAACGGGTTTTTTGGCTCCGCATTAACTCTAGCAAACTAATTTTGATCCTAAATGAGTATTTGAACATATAATATATTATAATAAGTCTTAGAGACTCGTTTGGAGCTCCAACAAGCCTTATAAGGTAACTTCGCACAAAACTAAGTCTTCGTAACTAGTTTTCCCTAAATCGAGCCTTTAGATTGGTTTTTAGCTCCGAAGTGAATCTAGCGAAGTTGTTTAGGTCCTAAATGTGTTTTTTAATATAATATATTACAATAAGTCTTAGGGACTAATTTTGAGATCCAACAACACTTAAAAACTCACCTCGCGCAAAAACTAAGTCCTTATAATAGTTTTGCCTAAATCGAGCCTTTCAATGGTATTTTGGCTCCGAAGTGACTCTAGCAAAATTGTTTTGATCCTAAATCAGTATTTGAACATATAATATATTAAAATAATTCGTAGGGACTCATTTTGAGTTCCAACAACACTTATAAACTCACCTCGCGCAAAAACTAAGTCCTTATAACTAGTTTCTCCTAAATTGAGCTCTAAAATGGGTATTTTGGATCCGAAGTGACTCTAGCAAAGTTGTTGCGATCCCAAATCAGTATTTGAACATATAATACATTAATATAATTCATAGGGACTCATTTTGAGCGCCAGCAACACTTAAAAACTCACGTCGCTCAAAAACTAAGTCCTTATAACATGTTTTGCCTAAATCGAGCTTTTAAACGGGTTTTCTGGCTCCGAATTAACTCTAGCAAACTAATTTTGATCCTAAATGAGTATTTGAACATATAATATATTATAATAAGTCTTAGAGACTCGTTTGGAGCGCCAACAAGCCTTATAAGGTAACTTTGCACAAAAAATAAGTCTTCGTAACTAGTTTTCCCTAAATCGAGCCTTTAGATTGGTTTTTAGCTCCGAAGTGAATCTAGCGAAGTTGTTTAGGTCCTAAATGTGTTTTTCAATGTAATATATTATAATAAGTCTTAGGGACTCATTTTGAGATCCAACAACACTTAAAAACTCACCTCGCGCAAAAACTAAGTCCTTATACTAGTTTTGCCTAAATCGAGCCTTTCAATGGGTATTTTGGCTCCGAAGTGACTCTAGCAAAATTGTTTTGATCCTAAATCAGTATTTGAACATATAATATATTAAAATAATTCGTAGGGACTCATTTTGAGTTCCAACAACACTTATAAACTCACCTCGCGCAAAAACTAAGTCCTTATAACTAGTTTCTCCTAAATTGAGCTCTAAAATGGGTATTTTGGATCCGAAGTGACTCTAGCAAAGTTGTTGCGATCCCAAATCAGTATTTGAACATATAATACATTAATATAATTCATAGGGACTCATTTTGAGCGCCAGCAACACTTAAAAACTCACGTCGCTCAAAAACTAAGTCCTTATAACATGTTTTGCCTAAATCGAGCTTTTAAACGGGTTTTCTGGCTCCGAATTAACTCTAGCAAACTAATTTTGATCCTAAATGAGTATTTGAACATATAATATATTATAATAAGTCTTAGAGACTCGTTTGGAGCGCCAACAAGCCTTATAAGGTAACTTTGCACAAAAAATAAGTCTTCGTAACTAGTTTTCCCTAAATCGAGCCTTTAGATTGGTTTTTAGCTCCGAAGTGAATCTAGCGAAGTTGTTTAGGTCCTAAATGTGTTTTTCAATGTAATATATTATAATAAGTCTTAGGGACTCATTTTGAGATCCAACAACACTTAAAAACTCACCTCGCGCAAAAACTAAGTCCTTATACTAGTTTTGCCTAAATCGAGCCTTTCAATGGGTATTTTGGCTCCGAAGTGACTCTAGCAAAATTGTTTTGATCCTAAATCAGTATTTGAACATATAATATATTAAAATAATTCGTAGGGACTCATTTTGAGTTCCAACAACACTTATAAACTCGCCTCGCGCAAAAACTAAGTCCTTATAACTAGTTTTGCCTAAATTGAGCTCTAAAATGGGTATTTTGGATCCGAAGTGACTCTAGCAAAGTTGTTGCGATCCCAAATCAGTATTTGAACATATAATACATTAATATAATTCATAGGGACTCATTTTGAGCTCCAACAACACTTAAAAACTCACGTCGCTCAAAAACTAGGTCCTTATAACTTGTTTTGCCTAAATCGAACTTTTAAACGGGTTTTTTGGCTCCGCATTAACTCTAGCAAACTAATTTTGATCCTAAATGAGTATTTGAACATATAATATATTATAATAAGTCTTAGAGACTCGTTTGGAGCTCCAACAAGCCTTATAAGGTAACTTCGCACAAAACTAAGTCTTCGTAACTAGTTTTCCCTAAATCGAGCCTTTAGATTGGTTTTTAGCTCCGAAGTGAATCTAGCGAAGTTGTTTAGGTCCTAAATGTGTTTTTTAATATAATATATTACAATAAGTCTTAGGGACTAATTTTGAGATCCAACAACACTTAAAAACTCACCTCGCGCAAAAACTAAGTCCTTATAATAGTTTTGCCTAAATCGAGCCTTTCAATGGTATTTTGGCTCCGAAGTGACTCTAGCAAAATTGTTTTGATCCTAAATCAGTATTTGAACATATAATATATTAAAATAATTCGTAGGGACTCATTTTGAGTTCCAACAACACTTATAAACTCACCTCGCGCAAAAACTAAGTCCTTATAACTAGTTTCTCCTAAATTGAGCTCTAAAATGGGTATTTTGGATCCGAAGTGACTCTAGCAAAGTTGTTGCGATCCCAAATCAGTATTTGAACATATAATACATTAATATAATTCATAGGGACTCATTTTGAGCGCCAGCAACACTTAAAAACTCACGTCGCTCAAAAACTAAGTCCTTATAACATGTTTTGCCTAAATCGAGCTTTTAAACGGGTTTTCTGGCTCCGAATTAACTCTAGCAAACTAATTTTGATCCTAAATGAGTATTTGAACATATAATATATTATAATAAGTCTTAGAGACTCGTTTGGAGCGCCAACAAGCCTTATAAGGTAACTTTGCACAAAAAATAAGTCTTCGTAACTAGTTTTCCCTAAATCGAGCCTTTAGATTGGTTTTTAGCTCCGAAGTGAATCTAGCGAAGTTGTTTAGGTCCTAAATGTGTTTTTCAATGTAATATATTATAATAAGTCTTAGGGACTCATTTTGAGATCCAACAACACTTAAAAACTCACCTCGCGCAAAAACTAAGTCCTTATACTAGTTTTGCCTAAATCGAGCCTTTCAATGGGTATTTTGGCTCCGAAGTGACTCTAGCAAAATTGTTTTGATCCTAAATCAGTATTTGAACATATAATATATTAAAATAATTCGTAGGGACTCATTTTGAGTTCCAACAACACTTATAAACTCGCCTCGCGCAAAAACTAAGTCCTTATAACTAGTTTTGCCTAAATTGAGCTCTAAAATGGGTATTTTGGATCCGAAGTAACTCTAGCAAAGTTGTTGCGATCCCAAATCAGTATTTGAACATATAATACATTAATATAATTCATAGGGACTCATTTTGAGCTCCAACAACACTTAAAAACTCACGTCGCTCAAAAACTAGGTCCTTATAACTTGTTTTGCCTAAATCGAACTTTTAAACGGGTTTTTTGGCTCCGCATTAACTCTAGCAAACTAATTTTGATCCTAAATGAGTATTTGAACATATAATATATTATAATAAGTCTTAGAGACTCGTTTGGAGCTCCAACAAGCCTTATAAGGTAACTTCGCACAAAACTAAGTCTTCGTAACTAGTTTTCCCTAAATCGAGCCTTTAGATTGGTTTTTAGCTCCGAAGTGAATCTAGCGAAGTTGTTTAGGTCCTAAATGTGTTTTTTAATATAATATATTACAATAAGTCTTAGGGACTAATTTTGAGATCCAACAACACTTAAAAACTCACCTCGCGCAAAAACTAAGTCCTTATAATAGTTTTGCCTAAATCGAGCCTTTCAATGGTATTTTGGCTCCGAAGTGACTCTAGCAAAATTGTTTTGATCCTAAATCAGTATTTGAACATATAATATATTAAAATAATTCGTAGGGACTCATTTTGAGTTCCAACAACACTTATAAACTCACCTCGCGCAAAAACTAAGTCCTTATAACTAGTTTCTCCTAAATTGAGCTCTAAAATGGGTATTTTGGATCCGAAGTGACTCTAGCAAAGTTGTTGCGATCCCAAATCAGTATTTGAACATATAATACATTAATATAATTCATAGGGACTCATTTTGAGCGCCAGCAACACTTAAAAACTCACGTCGCTCAAAAACTAAGTCCTTATAACATGTTTTGCCTAAATCGAGCTTTTAAACGGGTTTTCTGGCTCCGAATTAACTCTAGCAAACTAATTTTGATCCTAAATGAGTATTTGAACATATAATATATTATAATAAGTCTTAGAGACTCGTTTGGAGCGCCAACAAGCCTTATAAGGTAACTTTGCACAAAAAATAAGTCTTCGTAACTAGTTTTCCCTAAATCGAGCCTTTAGATTGGTTTTTAGCTCCGAAGTGAATCTAGCGAAGTTGTTTAGGTCCTAAATGTGTTTTTCAATGTAATATATTATAATAAGTCTTAGGGACTCATTTTGAGATCCAACAACACTTAAAAACTCACCTCGCGCAAAAACTAAGTCCTTATACTAGTTTTGCCTAAATCGAGCCTTTCAATGGGTATTTTGGCTCCGAAGTGACTCTAGCAAAATTGTTTTGATCCTAAATCAGTATTTGAACATATAATATATTAAAATAATTCGTAGGGACTCATTTTGAGTTCCAACAACACTTATAAACTCGCCTCGCGCAAAAACTAAGTCCTTATAACTAGTTTTGCCTAAATTGAGCTCTAAAATGGGTATTTTGGATCCGAAGTAACTCTAGCAAAGTTGTTGCGATCCCAAATCAGTATTTGAACATATAATACATTAATATAATTCATAGGGACTCATTTTTAGCTCCAACAACACTTAAAAACTCACGTCGCTCAAAAACTAGGTCCTTATAACTTGTTTTGCCTAAATCGAACTTTTAAACGGGTTTTTTGGCTCCGCATTAACTCTAGCAAACTAATTTTGATCCTAAATGAGTATTTGAACATATAATATATTATAATAAGTCTTAGAGACTCGTTTGGAGCTCCAACAAGCCTTATAAGGTAACTTCGCACAAAACTAAGTCTTCGTAACTAGTTTTCCCTAAATCGAGCCTTTAGATTGGTTTTTAGCTCCGAAGTGAATCTAGCGAAGTTGTTTAGGTCCTAAATGTGTTTTTTAATATAATATATTACAATAAGTCTTAGGGACTAATTTTGAGATCCAACAACACTTAAAAACTCACCTCGCGCAAAAACTAAGTCCTTATAATAGTTTTGCCTAAATCGAGCCTTTCAATGGTATTTTGGCTCCGAAGTGACTCTAGCAAAATTGTTTTGATCCTAAATCAGTATTTGAACATATAATATATTAAAATAATTCGTAGGGACTCATTTTGAGTTCCAACCACACTTATAAACTCACCTCGCGCAAAAACTAAGTCCTTATAACTAGTTTCTCCTAAATTGAGCTCTAAAATGGGTATTTTGGATCCGAAGTGACTCTAGCAAAGTTGTTGCGATCCCAAATCAGTATTTGAACATATAATACATTAATATAATTCATAGGGACTCATTTTGAGCGCCAGCAACACTTAAAAACTCACATCGCTCAAAAACTAAGTCCTTATAACATGTTTTGCCTAAATCGAGCTTTTAAACGGGTTTTCTGGCTCCGAATTAACTCTAGCAAACTAATTTTGATCCTAAATGAGTATTTGAACATATAATATATTATAATAAGTCTTAGAGACTCGTTTAGAGCGCCAACAAGCCTTATAAGATAACTTTGCACAAAAAATAAGTCTTCGTAACTAGTTTTCCCTAAATCGAGCCTTTAGATTGGTTTTTAGCTCCGAAGTGAATCTAGCGAAGTTGTTTAGGTCCTAAATGTGTTTTTCAATGTAATATATTATAATAAGTCTTAGGGACTCATTTTGAGATCCAACAACACTTAAAAACTCACCTCGCGCAAAAACTAAGTCCTTATACTAGTTTTGCCTAAATCGAGCCTTTCAATGGGTATTTTGGCTCCGAAGTGACTCTAGCAAAATTGTTTTGATCCTAAATCAGTATTTGAACATATAATATATTAAAATAATTCGTAGGGACTCATTTTGAGTTCCAACAACACTTATAAACTCGCCTCGCGCAAAAACTAAGTCCTTATAACTAGTTTTGCCTAAATTGAGCTCTAAAATGGGTATTTTGGATCCGAAGTAACTCTAGCAAAGTTGTTGCGATCCCAAATCAGTATTTGAACATATAATACATTAATATAATTCATAGGGACTCATTTTTAACTCCAACAACACTTAAAAACTCACGTCGCTCAAAAACTAGGTCCTTATAACTTGTTTTGCCTAAATCGAACTTTTAAACGGGTTTTTTGGCTCCGCATTAACTCTAGCAAACTAATTTTGATCCTAAATGAGTATTTGAACATATAATATATTATAATAAGTCTTAGAGACTCGTTTGGAGCTCCAACAAGCCTTATAAGGTAACTTCGCACAAAACTAAGTCTTCGTAACTAGTTTTCCCTAAATCGAGCCTTTAGATTGGTTTTTAGCTCCGAAGTGAATCTAGCGAAGTTGTTTAGGTCCTAAATGTGTTTTTTAATATAATATATTACAATAAGTCTTAGGGACTAATTTTGAGATCCAACAACACTTAAAAACTCACCTCGCGCAAAAACTAAGTCCTTATACTAGTTTTGCCTAAATCGAGCCTTTCAATGGGTATTTTGGCTCCGAAGTGACTCTAGCAAAATTGTTTTGATCCTAAATCAGTATTTGAACATATAATATATTAAAATAATTCGTAGGGACTCATTTTGAGTTCCAACAACACTTATAAACTCACCTCGCGCAAAAACTAAGTCCTTATAACTAGTTTCTCCTAAATTGAGCTCTAAAATGGGTATTTTGGATCCGAAGTGACTCTAGCAAAGTTGTTGCGATCCCAAATCAGTATTTGAACATATAATACATTAATATAATTCATAGGGACTCATTTTGAGCGCCAGCAACACTTAAAAACTCACATCGCTCAAAAACTAAGTCCTTATAACATGTTTTGCCAAAATCGAGCTTTCAAACGGGTTTTCTGGCTCCGAATTAACTCTAGCAAACTAATTTTGATCCTAAATGAGTATTTGAACATATAATATATTATAATAAGTCTTAGAGACTCGTTTAGAGCGCCAACAAGCCTTATAAGATAACTTTGCACAAAAAATAAGTCTTCGTAACTAGTTTTCCCTAAATCGAGCCTTTAGATTGGTTTTTAGCTCCGAAGTGAATCTAGCGAAGTTGTTTAGGTCCTAAATGTGTTTTTCAATGTAATATATTATAATAATTCGTAGGGACTCATTTTGAGTTCCAACAACACTTATAAACTCGCCTCGCGCAAAAACTAAGTCCTTATAACTAGTTTTGCCTAAATTGAGCTCTAAAATGGGTATTTTGGATCCGAAGTAACTCTAGCAAAGTTGTTGCGATCCCAAATCAGTATTTGAACATATAATACATTAATATAATTCATAGGGACTCATTTTTAACTCCAACAACACTTAAAAACTCACGTCGCTCAAAAACTAGGTCCTTATAACTTGTTTTGCCTAAATCGAACTTTTAAACGGGTTTTTTGGCTCCGCATTAACTCTAGCAAACTAATTTTGATCCTAAATGAGTGCCCAATCTCTCTATTTTTTAGAGTCTGGTATCGATTTGGTATCAAAGCCAAATCTGGGGGAGAAGGGAGTGACTGTTTAGAGAAAACTTTTATTTGCTCTCGGTATTGTCGGTCAGTTAAGACTGAAGGCGCGCAACAGGGAAAAGAGAAAGTACCGCCGTAAGTCGTTGGCCTAGTCCTCTGAACTGTACCAACAATGTCAAGGGTATTTAGAAGTCTATCTAGATCGTCTTCTTCTGTATCTCTAGGATCTAACTCTGTATCCTCTTCGTCTAGTTCTCCAAAAAATAAAGAAATTGTTACCATAGAAAATGTAGAAAAACATCTAAATAATTGGGATATACCTAAAGTAGGAGTGTCGTCTGTCTATAATAAAGGTACTTTTGTGTTTAAGTCATATTACATAATTAAAACTGTTGAAGAAGCTTTGCCTATAACAGGAGAAGTTATGGAGGTTCCGTTAATCTCTAAAAAATTTGTTGAAACATATAGAGAAAAATACAGTTACCTTCATTTTGGTCTTGTGCAAGTAGCCATTAAACCCTTAACTAGGGAAGGTCTTAATAATTCAGTTCTCACATGCATAAGAGACAAAAGGCATAGAAGCTTCACTGATTCTCTTTTAGGTTGTGTAGAGTCGACCTTAAGTGAAGGTCCTATTTATTTTAATTGTTTTCCAAATTTCACTGTGCATTTACATGACAATAACGTAATTAAATCCTTAATGGTAGATCTTAAAACATGTGGGTTTGACATGGAAGAAGGGACTAGTAACTTAGCTCTTATTTATAGAGTCTACTGTAAAGTCATGAACACTATTAGTCCTGATATTAATATAAAATCTCTTATAAGGGATAAAAAAGGAGAGACAACCTTGTTTCAAACCAATCTAGCAAAGTCAAAGTTAGCGGTTCCTAAAAGAGTCCCTTGGAAAGAAATCACCTTCCCAGAAACTTGGTTCCTAGAAAAAGCCACCACAATTCCTATCAAACAGAATACTCAACTCAATCAGATAGTTGAGGATGATGATGGATCTGTAGTAATTCGATTTGATGACCACAGAAGTGTCAAAATGTTACCCGGAAGATATTCTGATGTCACCAGTCAGATTTGTTCACCATTCTATACAGAACCATCAAGAAGGTCTGAGTCTAGATCAGGTAGACAAGCCATAGGAAGTCAAGAAAACCCAGAAGGAGTTTCTATCCCAGTCTATCAGCCTGCAAGTCCAACACCCTCTGATATGGGATACTCAAATATTTGTGTCCTTGAAGTGGCTAAAGTTTCAATAGAACGTCTTAAAGAGATGTTCGATTCTGAAAAGAACAAAGAAATTAGAGAATGGTTCCTCTCATCTCATACAGAGGCACAAAAGAGTTTTCTTCACAGAAAATACAATAAGTTTATTTCTATTTACCAAATAGAATTAGACTTCTTTGTATTTCTAAAAGATTACTTTGAACTAAAGGGACTTAAAGTTCCAGAATTCAAAAAGCCTCAACTTAACAAAGTTGAAACATCTGAAGAACCTCAACTTAACAAAGTTGAAAAATCTGAAGAACCTCAACTAAACATAGTTGAAAAGTCTAAAGAACCTCAACTTAACATAGTTGAAAAATCTGAAGAACCTCAACTTAATGTAGTTGAAAAGATCAGTCAAGAATCCACTCTAGCAAAAGGAGAAAAAGTCATAGCCATTCATCCACCAGAAGCCACAGTCCAAATTCAAAGAGATGTAGTTGCCGTTCCATACAAGTCAGTGTCAAAAAACCTGTCAGAACCAGTCTCACTTAGTGCCATTAACCATGTAGTCGAACAAAACAATTACACCAACTTGTATCTCCAAACCTTGGGAAAGCAACTAAACAGGATTGAAATGATCAATTATCCATGTAAACCAGATCCTCAGCCTTCAAAAGAAGATTCACCAAAAAATACAATTCAACCACTCATGCTAAAACCACCACCTGACATATCCAAGTTCAAGTTAACCAAAGAACCTGAGTTCTTATCAGAACTTATATCCAGATTGTCTGGCTTAAATCTAGCCGAACAAAGTAAGTCCATAACCACTATCTCTGAATCAAGAGATAAACTAGAAGAGCTTATAAAACAGCTCTCTCAAAATCAAGAAGATCAACCTAGTCTTAATAAGATTACAGCAAAGTTCAGTCAACCAGAAATGAAGCCTTATTATCCTAGGCCTTCACCTGTTGATTTGCAATACGAAGACGAGATCTGGCATGGTGCTTCTTATGACGGGACATCCATCGTAGAATGGAATATAGATGGTCTCTCCGAGTACCAAATTCTAAGAGTTGTAAAAAACATGCTTATATATGCCTCAGCATGTAAAGTAAAAAATAATGTGGACCGTGAGATAGCTAATGCTATCATAGCAGGGTTCACAGGACAACTCCAAGGATGGTGGGATCATTATATGGCACCAGACAAAAAGCTAGCGATCATGACTGCCACTATCACGACTGCCAACGGAGAAGTATTCACTGATGTAGTCAATACGTTGATTTATACTATCCTCCTTCACTTTGTGGGATCAACTAGAATCCAAGTTGATCGAAGTCAAGAGCAGCTACTAAACTTGAGATGTCCGACTTTATCTCATTTCAAGTGGTACAAAGATGTCTTCATGTCCAAAGTCTTAACTAGAGAAGACTGCAACAACGACTTTTGGAAAGAAAAGTTCTTATCTGGCTTTCCACCCTTATTTGCTGAAAGGGTTAGAGCTAAGCTAAGAACTAAACATAATGGCAACATTCCATACTCCCATTATACTTATGGTGAGTTAGCTGCTGAAGTAGTAGCTGAAGGACTAGCTTTATGCAATGATATCAAGCTTAAACGACAGCTTGAAAAAGATAAAATTTTGGGGAAAAAATCCTTAGGAGATTTTTGTGAACAGTTTGGATTTAACCAAATGTTGGAAAAATCTCATAAAAAGAAGAAAAGCCTTATAAGGCCAGCTTTCTTTAAACCCAAAGGAAAGAATAAAAAAGAAACAAAAAATTTCAGGCCTAAAGCGAAGGCCAAAAGGGAAAAAATTTTCAAGCCTAAAAGTCCAGTCTGCCATTAATGTGGAAGAATAGGGCATTACGCCAATTCTTGCTGGACCAAAGAAAGAATAAACGAGTTACAAATTGATGAAAGCCTTAAAAGGCTAATTGAAGAAAAACTCTTAACAAAGAGTGATGAAGAAAACAGTGACTCTAATGAGAGTAGTGAAGAAGAAGAAGACCCTCAAATTAATCAACTTCTATTTGGGGAATCTGATGATGAGTCTAATACCGACTCTAAGGAAGATTGTGAGTGCAATTATTACAAAGCTATTCTTAATATGAATGGCCTTTGTATCAATGTTCTCACAAAGGAAGAAAGCCTCATTTTAAAGGCTATAGATAAAATTGAAAATACTGAAGAGAAGCAAAAAACTCTTGAAGAATATATCCTTATGACCAAGGAAAATTACCAGCCTAAAATACAGAAAAAACTTCAAGAAAAATCTCAACAGTATCCTTTGAAAGAAATCCTTAAAAGGATTGAATCAGAAGGGTCCAAAAGAGAACCAACAATTTCTGACTTAAAAGCAGAAATCAATGAAACCAGACGAGAGCTTAACGAGCTCAAAACCCGAGTTCAACTTCTTGAACTTATCAAGGAATTGCCCGGTCAACCCTCTAATAGAGAAGATGACGAGCAAGAGTTTTCCAATATCTTTGATAAAAATCAATCAACTTCCTTAATCATTCAGGAAGAAAAGTCCATCAACTCTATGGACCAAGTCATTAACCAAAAGTGGTATACCAGGATTACTTTGGTAATAGCCAAAGAGTTCGTAATTACCATTGAAGCCCTTATTGATTCAGGTGCTGATCTAAATTGTGTCAGTGAAAGTATTATTCCTAGCAAATACTTCACAAAGGCTACACAAATATTAAATACTGCTAATGGCGGGAAAATGCCAATACAGTATAAACTGTCTGACGTAGCCGTTTGCTTAGAAGGAACTTGTTTACAAACAAGTTTTCTCCTTAGCAAAGACATTGCTCAATTAGCAATACTGGGAACACCTTTTCTCAGCCTATTATATCCATTTCAAGTCAACAGAAATGGCATAATAGCAAAAGAAGGTCTTATAAGACTAAAATTTTCTACTAAACTAGAATTTAGAGATCCTACAAAAAATTCTTCTCTTTATACTCTAACTGGTTTTAGTATTGAAACAGGAGCAACATGTTATAGACAGTGGATAAAATGGCCATTTTCCTGGAAGCAGTTTATCATTAACCCTGTTCATATTGCAGATTTTCTTAAGAAAATGGAGAACAACTACAAAGGGAAAAACCTCGAATTCCGAAGAACTTATAAGTTCAGAACAGATAAAAGTTTGATTCTTAAAGAAGAAGAACAACACCTGCTGGATAATTTGTTAACAGCTTACAACCAGAGTCAAAAAGGTGTTTTCTTAAACAAGCTCCATCAGCTAGCATACTTCTTCGATCGCCTTAATAAGCGAGCTAAAGAAGATGTGGCTGAAAGTTCTGACCAAGCCATTATCCAAGAACTTCAACTTTCTCTTCCTTCAGAACTCCAAGACAAGTTGAAGCAAGAAGCAGTCAGGCTGCTTAAAGAAAAATTTCAGGAACATCTTCAAGCATATTTCCTTAACAGGAAATCTGAAACAGAAGTCTGGAAGCTCAACGATTGTTATGGCATAAGTTTCAAAAGCCCTATTTCAGTCTTCACTGAAGAAATGAGGTCTCTCATGGATCATGGTCTGCTCCAATATGTCCATGGATCCATTCATATGAATATGGACAAAGCCCCAAAAATCTTAACAGATTTTATCAGACATGTTTCAGAAAAAAGCATCATGAGGAGTATTCGAATTCATATCAGTAGTATCCATCCAGAGTACTACTATAAAAATACTGAATTAGAATTTATTCCTCCTTACCATGTTCTTATGGTCTATTTCTCTGCAGCTCAACCATTGTCTTATTCTAATCCAGATGATGGGTCACAAGAATCGGCTGAATTGTGTGATTTTGATCAAGAAAGTTTTTACCAACTCGTTCCAAAAGAAAGGGCTCTCGAAAAATTTAGAGCTATGGCGATTCTCAGAATTAAAAGAAAAATTGACAGACTTCGTTGGTCATATCAATTTGCCATGGGAACGAGTCGCATTCTAATATTCAGCAATTATTCTGTTGAAAGATTTACAAGTTTTTATGATAAAATTGTAAATCTAGATTTTGCTGCTAGTATCACTACTTGGGAAGAAGTAGATACCATTACCCTTGCCGATAAAACTCTAGAACTTGAAGAAGTAGACGACGAAGATGGGCAAGACTTCTTCAATCAGTTAGACGAAGAAGGATGGCATAATCTCGAAAATGCCATGGAACCTTGAAAGAGCTAATTTACGTTCTCACTACAACGGTTAAAAGTGAATTATTGCTTATCAGCATCTTTCTATATTTCACTTATTAGTGGGACACCCTTAATATTAGACTACTTATTCCACTTATTAAGTGGTAGATATCTAAAATAATAACTATAATAATATATGCTTCGTAGAAAGTCTTCTTTCCACTTACTATATAGTGAGTCATCATATTCCACTTACTAGTGGACATATATGTATATATATATATATTATAATAACATATAATAGTAAGATTCCACTTACTGATAGATATATATATGTATAGATATATATGTATATATATTATTACTATAATAGTAATATTCCACTTACTAGTGGATAGATATATGTATATATATATATATAAACAATAAAACACAACACTTTCGTAGTAGTAAAATTCCACTCATCAAGAATAGTATTTTTCCACTTATTAGTGGAGACAAAAAAAAAAAAAAAAATTCAAAAGTTGTCATAATTTTCCACTAAAAGACATATTCTTCCAAGTCATCTTTCCTTATCACTTATCCGAAGATGCTAAATAATTGAAGCATGTGATCGACAAAAGGAATCTTCTCTGCTATCTGCCAGCTGTATCCTTATCTCTTCATCGACTCAATTCTGCCAGCTGTATCCTTATCTCTTCATCAGCTCAATTCTGCCAGCTGTATCCTTATCTCTTCATCAACTCAAGGCTCAAGACTCCTATAAAAGGAGGAAGTTCCCTCAGTTGGAAAATCATCGATCAAAATAAGAAAAAGAAAGAGAGAAAAGAAGTGAGAAAGGAAAAGAAGTGGAAAAAAGCCATAACATTCCACTAAGAGAGAAATATACTCCAAAGTCATCATCAGAAGTCTCTCTCTCTCTCTTTTTGTAAAATAAGAGTGATATTTCTTTTTTGTAAAATAAGTGTGAGAGTGTGAAATAGTTTAGAGTGTGTTTTGAGTGTTTAAGTGTGCCCGTTTGGTGTGTAATTTTCTTTTTCTGCTTGGTGTGGATTTTCGTTCATTCCCTCTGTATCATCAATGTAAGATATCTCTGTTCATCTTCTATGAAATATATTAGCTTTGCTTCCGCCGTATCACCTCTGTTATTTATTTATTTTCCTATATTTTCTGGGCCCAATCTCTCTATTTTTTAGAGTCTGGTATCGATTTGGTATCAGAGCTAAATCTGGGGGAGAAGGGAGTGACTGTTTAGAGAAAACTTTTATTTGCTCTCGGTATTGTCGGAGAAATATACTCCAAAGTCATCATCAGAAGTCTCTCTCTCTCTCTTTTTGTAAAATAAGAGTGATATTTCTTTTTTGTAAAATAAGTGTGAGAGTGTGAAATAGTTTAGAGTGTGTTTTGAGTGTTTAAGTGTGCCCGTTTGGTGTGTAATTTTCTTTTTCTGCTTGGTGTGGATTTTCGTTCATTCCCTCTGTATCATCAATGTAAGATATCTCTGTTCATCTTCTATGAAATATATTAGCTTTGCTTCCGCCGTATCACCTCTGTTATTTATTTATTTTCCTAGATTTTCTGGGCCCAATCTCTCTATTTTTTAGAGTCTGGTATCGATTTGGTATCAGAGCCAAATCTGGGGGAGAAGGGAGTGACTGTTTAGAGAAAACTTTTATTTGCTCTCGGTATTGTCGGTCAGTTAAGACTGAAGGCGCGCAACAGGGAAAAGAGAAAGTACCGCCGTAAGTCGTTGGCCTAGTCCTCTGAACTGTACCAACAATGTCAAGGGTATTTAGAAGTCTATCTAGATCGTCTTCTTCTGTATCTCTAGGATCTAACTCTGTATCCTCTTCGTCTAGTTCTCCAAAAAATAAAGAAATTGTTACCATAGAAAATGTAGAAAAACATCTAAATAACTGGGATATACCTAAAGTAGGAGTGTCGTCTGTTTATAATAAAGGTACTTTTGTGTTTAAGTCAGATTACATAATTAAAACTGTTGAAGAAGTTTTGCCAATAACAGGAGAAGTTATGGAGGTTCCGTTAATCTCTAAAAAATTTGTTGAAACATATAGAGAAAAATACAGTTACCTTCATTTTGGTCTTGTGCAAGTAGCCATTAAACCCTTAACTAGGGAAGGTCTTAATAATTCAGTTCTCACATGCATAAGAGACAAAAGGCATAGAAGCTTCACTGATTCTCTTTTAGGTTGTGTAGAGTCGACCTTAAGTGAAGGTCCTATTTATTTTAATTGTTTTCCAAATTTTACTGTGCATTTACATGATAATAATGTAATTAAATCCTTAATGGTAGATCTTAAAACATGTGGGTTTGACATGGAAGAAGGGACTAGTAATTTAGCTCTTATTTATAGAGTATACTGTAAAGTCATGAACACTATTAGTCCTGATATTAATATAAAATCTCTTATAAGGGATAAAAAAGGAGAGACAACCTTGTTTCAAACCAATCTAGCAAAGTCAAAGTTAGCAGTTCCTAAAAGAATCCCTTGGAAAGAAATCACCTTCCCAGAAACTTGGTTCCTAGAAAAAGCCACCACAATTCCAATCAAACAGAATACTCAACTCAATCAAATAGTTGAGGATGATGATGGATCTGTAGTAATTCGATTTGATGACCACAGAAGTGTCAAAATGTTACCCGGAAGATATTCTGATGTCACCAGTCAGATTTGTTCACCATTCTATACAGAACCATCAAGAAGGTCTGAGTCTAGACTAGGAAGACAAGCCATAGGAAGTCAAGAAAACCCAGAAGGAGTTTCTATTCCAGTCTATCAGCATGCAAGTCCAACACCCTCTGATATGGGATACTCAAATATTTGTGTCCTTGAAGTAGCCAAAGTTTCAATAGAACGTCTTAAAGAGATGTTCGATTCTGAAAAGAACAAGGAGATTAGAGAATGGTTCCTTTCATCTCATACAGATGTGCAAAAGAGTTTTCTTCACAGAAAATACAATAAGTTTATTTCTATTTACCAGATAGAATTAGACTTCTTTGTATTTCTAAAAGACTACTTTGAACTGAAGGGACTTAAAGTTCCAGAATTCAAAAAGCCTCAACTTAACCAAGTTGAAAAATCTGAAGAACCTCAACTTAACATAGTTGAAAAATCTGAAGAACCTCAACTTAACAAAGTTGAAAACCCTGAAGAACCTCAACTTAATGTAGTTGAAAAGATCAGTCAAGAATTCACTCTAGCCAAAGGAGAAAAAGTCATAGCCATTCATCCACCAGAAGCCACAGTCCAAATTCAAAGAGATGTAGTTGCCGTTCCATACAAGTCAGTGTCAAAAAACCTGTCAGAACCAGTCTCACTTAGTGCCATTAACCATGTAGTCGAACAAAACAATTACACCAACTTGTATCTCCAAACCTTGGGAAAGCAACTAAACAGGATTGAAATGATCAATTATTCATGTAAACCAGATCCTCAGCCTTCAAAAGAAGATTCACCAAAAAATACAATTCAACCACTCATGCTAAAACCACCACCTGACATATCCAAGTTCAAGTTAACCAAAGAACCTGAGTTCTTATCAGAACTTATATCCAGATTGTCTGGCTTAAATCTAGCCGAACAAAGTAAGTCCATAACCACTATCTCTGAATCAAGAGATAAACTGGAAGAGCTTATAAAACAGCTCTCTCAAAATCAAGAAGATCAACCTAGTCTTAATAAGATTACAGCAAAGTTCAGTCAACCAGAAATGAAGCCTTATTATCCTAGGCCTTCACCCGTTGATTTGCAATATGAAGACGAGATCTGGCATGGTGCTTCTTATGACGGAACATCCATCGTAGAATGGAATATAGATGGTGTCACGACCCGCTTCAACGGTCTGTGACTCATACTTGCTTACGTACGTATAAGTTTTATACTTAAACCTGACAATCACAATGTAATCATAGAAAGTAGTGTACGCGCGTACTTACTTTTTTTTTATGTAAAACATTACTACAGCATTACTATAACATTGTAAGAACTCTTAATTATACCACAGTGTTACTGCAATATAATCAAAATACTTCTTAACTATGCTATTGCAATGGTGTCAAAAAGATATATATACTGTTGTTCTTTAAAGTACTTTAGTTTGATATATTCATATTTACAAACCAACAGTACAAAATATTGAGCCACGAGAGTCTTCAACCACCACAGGTAGTCCACACACTCGTTATAGCATCCTCGACCTCCTCCTTAGCTTTGCGTCTTCTTACCTGTGTCTACAATACAAGAAACCTGGTGAGTTGCTAAACTCAATAAGTGACGAATCTATCTATGCTATGTGCCATGACAATTAATGCATCACATAAGAAATATAAATAATGAGCAGTACACATAATAATATAAGAGGCCATTCGTCCCATACCAAATGATCCCTGCAATAGAAAATAGTTTCTTAGTATTCCTAGCGTTGTCTCAACCACCCTTTTGTGATCAGAGACCTTAGCCGACGAATCGGCGAACATGCATCATGAGAGAGTCTGGGATCCACTGATGGTACCGTATCATGAATCATAACATGAGGCGCCAGGCGGGGAGTGGGCCAGCTCAACTTTTAGAGCATCTCCCGGCCACATTACACCCTCCTGCATTATTTTAAAAACTATAGCATGCTATATTGCATCAAAAAGATTTCAACATCATTATCAGGAGGGCATAAGTGTCAAAGAGTACTATCGGTACCATCGACTCGTTTTCGTAACATTCTATCTTATGTTGTTGACGTTTCAATCAACAACCCCCGGTACCGTATCATTTCAAGGCGACCGAGCCACATATTCCTTGAGGGTTATTCATCTCGGGGTGTAAACCCGACAAATACTATCATTAAACTCATATTCTTTCATTTTACATTCATTGTTAATCATTTGGAGCTCGGAAGAATATTCCGAGGTCTTGATATTATTTCGCGCGGGAATAAGATTCCACGGCGGCGAAACTGTTCATTAATAACCCTCGTGATTCCTTGACTTGTAAGTCAAAGGATATTTCATCATTTGGTTGGTTTACAACACATTACAAGGCTCGGGTAGTTTCTAACCTTCATCTTAACTTATCGGGCAAGGTCCGTACTAAGTTTTATGAGTTACAAAAGCCGAAGCCATTAATCTTATTAGTTTCGTCATTACCGGGTTTGAACCTAATTTTGCTTACTAGCAAAGGCATTTAGATGCATAACCATACAATTCCTAGCACATAATACAATTTATTCTTGTATTGTAGGTGCATCGTCACTTACTCGGAGTCACTCGATGCGAAAATTGTCGCTCCGGGTCGTTTTGGTCTTCCGAGGGTCGGAACTTTGTATTTCCTATTAAAACAATGTAAAAACCATTAGGTTTTAAAATTTATTCCATCAAAAATTCATTTAAAGTGTCTAAAATTCTTTTTAAAGGCTTTTAGGCCAATTTGGGTCAAAAAGAGGCATAGAAAAATGTTTTAGGCCGTTTCGGGTTCATTTGGCCCAAGCCGACACATGCTGGGCGCGCAAGGGGGCTGCTGGGCGCGCACACGGGGCTGGCCGGGCGCGCAGGGCCGCACACGGGGCCTGCTGGGCGCGCACGGGCCGCTGGAAGCACGCCTGGCGCGCGCATGGGGGCTGGCAGCGCACCTGGCGCGCGCGCTGGGCACCTGTCGGGCACGGTGGGCGCCTGCTGCGCGCGCTGGGCGCATGCCGCGCGCGCTGGGCGCCTGCCGCGCGCGCTGTGCGCATGCCGCACGCGCTGGGCGCGCCTGCTGCGCGCGCTGGGCGCCCACAGCGCCCAGGCAGCGCGCCCACAGCGCCCAGGGCCCGGGTGGTGTCCAAAATGCTCTAAAATTTGTTATTGGGCCTCCAAACCAATTTTTAAAGCGTAAATCACTATTTTATACTTCAAAACACACCAAAATTCATTAAAATCTAATAAATCATAAAAATTTCCCCACTTAAACCAATGATCAAACATAACATGATCAAAACTTAAAGAACTTAGTATATTCCTTTCTCAAGCAAGATTAACCTTTCCTTTTGTCTTCACTTCATCAATTGTCAATCTACAACATAAATCAACATCATAAAAATCATATTTTTCATCAATTCCTAATAATCATCCAAGGCAATTTCCTTCACCAAGTGTGAACAAAATCTAAGGAAATTGAAAACCAAGCTTTTCTTTTCACTAATACTTGCATCAATTTCTTTCCAAAGATATTCAAAACACCAAAAACCATTCAATCAAGATTAAACCATATTAAAACAGCCCTTTCAACAGTGATTAACCATGATAATAATTTCAAGTTAAAGGCTTAATCAAATCAAAGTTTTAAAACCTATTTACCTTAGTTGTGTAACTTGTTCTTCTTTACTTCCTTTTCACTTTCTTCTTCTTGTTCTTCCTCTTCTTTCTCTCTTCTTTCTTTTCTTTTCTTTCTCTTCCTTTTTTTTTCTCACTTTCTATTCTGTTTTGATGGTTCAAATTCGTGCTAAGGCTGCTTAATTAAATAAAAACCTAAGCTAGTTGGTGTGTCGCGACGACGTCACGACGATGTAATCGACTTTCCACCTCGCGCTTAAATTTTGACAACTCTTATTCAAATTTTGACACCTAAGAAAACTAAAGATCAGGTTTAATCTATAGAGGACAGCTCCTACTTACCCATGTGAAGGTGAACCCCGTCGTGCTTACTTCTTTTACGAAATTGCACTTTAGTCCACCGAAATAAACTCTTAACAACTTAGTCCTTGGTTACATTTGTAAATTTATTTCTTAGCCCTTCTAGCACAATTTCTTTCTTTATTCACCTTATTTGTCCAATTATAAAATGCTACATAAATTTTCAGAATTTATATAACTCATTTCCTATTTTTTCCTTGGTGTTACAATTTCGGTCCCGAAATAGCGGTTTTTACCGAAATTTCACTGTAACTTCTTTGTTTGACCTCGGATTGGCCTCAAATTTTATACATGAGCTTAATATACTGATATAAGCTCAAAACCAATTTATTTTCTTGATTGGTGACCATTTTCATCATTTTTTTCCAAATTTGATCCAAAAATGCAATTTTTTGTAAAGTTTCGGACTCGTTGTGCAATTTTTGGATGTAACAAGAATTCTTAAACAAAAATCCTTGTCTTTTGTCACCAAAATCTAATATTAAACTCATTCCTTGACATAACTAATAACTTACTAATATTTATTTCACTTATTCAACTAATCACACCTTGATTAGTCGAATTAGGGTTTCGGACTCGCGAGGGATTTTATGAAAGAAAACATTCTCATACTCGTTGTAATTTTCAAGAAATACACAACGGTTTATTTATTATATAATTTCTGGGACATTGGGGAGTCGGGGTTCACAGATGGTCTCTCAGAGTACCAAATCCTAAGAGTTGTAAAAAACATGGTTATATATGCCTCAGCATGTAAAGTAAAAAATAATGTGGACCGTGAGATAGCTAATGCTATCATAGCAGGGTTCACAGGACAACTCCAAGGATGGTGGGATCATTATATGGCACCAGACAAAAAGCTAGCGATCATGACTGCCACGATCACAACTGCCAACGGAGAAGTATTCACTGATGTAGTCAATACGTTGGTTTATACTATCCTCCTTCACTTTGTGGGATCAACTAGAATCCAAGTTGATCGAAGTCAAGAGCAGCTACTAAATTTGAGATGTCCAACTTTATCTCATTTCAAATGGTACAAAGATGTCTTCATGTCAAAAGTCTTAACTAGAGAAGACTGCAACAACGACTTTTGGAAAGAAAAGTTCTTATCTGGCTTTCCACCCTTATTTGCTGAAAGGGTTAGAGCTAAGCTAAGAACTAAACATAATGGCAACATTCCATACTCCCATTATACTTATGGTGAGTTAGCTGCTGAAGTAGTAGCCGAAGGACTAGCTTTATGCAATGATATCAAGCTTAAACGACAGCTTGAAAAAGATAAAATTTTGGGGAAAAAATCCTTAGGAGATTTTTGTGAACAGTTTGGATTTAACCAAACGTTGGAAAAATCTCATAAAAAGAAGAAAAACCTTATAAGGCCAACTTTCCTTAAACCCAGAGGAAAGAATAAAAAAGAAACAAAAAATTTCAGGCCTAAAGCGAAGGCCAAAAGGGAGAAAATTTTCAACGCTAAAAGTCCAGTCTGCCATAAATGTGGAAGAATAGGACATTACGCCAACTCTTGCTGGACTAAAGAAAGAATAAACGAGTTACAAATTGATGAAAGCCTTAAAAGGCAAATTGAAAAAAAACTCTTAACAAAGAGTGATGAAGAAAACAGTGACTCTAATGAGAGTAGTGAAGAAGAAGAAGAAGACCCTCAAATTAATCAAATTTTATTTGGGGAATCTGATGTTGAGTCTAATAAAGACTCCAAAGAGGATTGTGAGTGCAATCATTACAAAGCTATTCTTAATATGAATGGCCTTTGTATCAATGTTCTCACAAAGGAAGAAAGCCTCATTTTAAAGGCTATAGATAAAATTGAAAATCCTGAAGAGAAGCAAAAAACTCTTGAAGAATATATCCTTATTACCAAGGAAAATTACCAGCCTAAAATACAGAAAAAACATCAAAAAAAATCTCAACAGTATTCATTGAAAGAAATCCTTAAAAGGATTGAATCAGAAGGGTCTAAAAGAGAACCAACAATTTCTGACTTAAAAGCAGAAATCAATGAAACCAGAAGAGAGCTTAACGAGCTCAAAACCCGAGTTCAACTTCTTGAACTTATCAAGGAATTGCCCGGTCAACCCTCTAATAGAGAAGATGATGAGCAAGAGTTTTCAAATATCTTTGATAAAAATCAATCAACTTCCTTAATCACTCAGGAAGAAAAGTCCATCAACTCTATGGACCAAGTCATTAACCAAAAGTGGTATGCCAGGATTACTTTGGTAATAGCCAAAGAGTTCGTAATTACCATTGAAGCCCTTATTGATTCAGGTGCTGATCTAAATTGTGTCAGTGAAAGTATTATTCCCAGCAAATACTTCACAAAGGCTACACAAATATTAAATACTGCTAATGGCGGGAAAATGCCAATACAGTATAAACTGTCTGACGTAGCCGTTTGCTTAGAAGGAACTTGTTTGCAAACAAGTTTTCTCCTTAGCAAAGATATTGCTCAATTAGCAATTCTGGGAACACCTTTTCTCAGCCTATTATATCCATTTCAAGTCAACAGAAATGGCATAATAGCAAAAGAAGGTCTTATAAGACTAAACTTCTCTAATATACCAGAAAAAAGAAATCATGCAGAAAAACAATTCTTATTCACTTTAACAAAAAATTCAAATTCTGGTATTAATAGAGAAACCTCTCCAGGAGGAACAACTTATGCTTTAGTTGAAAGAAGCCTTAAAGAAAGGTTTCAAATGGGAGATCCGGTAGTAGGACCCCTAGGGGAAGATAGAGGACATTTTCAATTCTTGGTTACTTATGGGGAAGGAGAATCAAAATATAAATATAAAAAGATTCCTCTCCCAAAAGCAGCCTTTGAATACTCTACCCCCTCTGTAGAAAGTCCTGATTCGAGTGAAAAAGAATCTTCAAGGTCTCTAATTTAAGAGCACTTTGAAGAAATTTCTAATAAACTAACATCTGTTCATATTTGCAGGACTTTAAAAAAGCTCATCACAGGAAGTTCATCAAGTACTCTTCAAAACACAGTCCCTCAATATAAGGGAAAAACCGACAACTTCAGCAAAATAGGAGAGAAAAGGATTATCATTATTGAAGACATGGACATAGAAAATGAACCTGAAGTTGCTGCAACTAAATTTACGGCGGTACTTTCTCTTTTCCCTGTTGCGCGCCTTCAGTCTTAACTGACCGACAATACCGAGAGCAAATAAAAGTTTTCTCTAAATACCAAATTGTTTTTCTGCATGATTTCTTTTTTTCTGGTATATTAGAGAAGTTTAGTCTTATAAGACCTTCTTTTGCTATTATGCCATTTCTGTTGACTTGAAATGGATATAATAGGCTGAGAAAAGGTGTTCCCAGAATTGCTAATTGAGCAATATCTTTGCTAAGGAGAAAACTTGTTTGCAAACAAGTTCCTTCTAAGCAAACGGCTACGTCAGACAGTTTATACTGTATTGGCATTTTCCCGCCATTAGCAGTATTTAATATTTGTGTAGCCTTTGTGAAGTATTTGCTGGGAATAATACTTTCACTGACACAATTTAGATCAGCACCTGAATCAATAAGGGCTTCAATGGTAATTACGAACTCTTTGGCTATTACCAAAGTAATCCTGGCATACCACTTTTGGTTAATGACTTGGTCCATAGAGTTGATGGACTTTTCTTCCTGAGTGATTAAGGAAGTTGATTGATTTTTATCCAAGATATTTGAAAACTCTTGCTCATCATCTTCTCTATTAGAGGGTTGACCGGGCAATTCCTTGATAAGTTCAAGAAGTTGAACTCGGGTTTTGAGCTCGTTAAGCTCTCTTCTGGTTTCATTGATTTCTGCTTTTAAGTCAGAAATTGTTGGTTCTCTTTTAGACCCTTCTGATTCAATCCTTTTAAGGATTTCTTTCAATGAATACTGTTGAGATTTTTCTTGAAGTTTTTTCTGTATTTTAGGCTGGTAATTTTCCTTGGTAATAAGGATATATTCTTCAAGAGTTTTTTGCTTCTCTTCAGGATTTTCAATTTTATCTATAGCCTTTAAAATGAGGCTGTCTTCCTTTGTGAGAACATTGATACAAAGGCCATTCATATTAAGAATAGCTTTGTAATGATTGCACTCACAATCCTCTTTGGAGTCTTTATTAGACTCAACATCAGATTCTCCAAATAAAATTTGATTAATTTGAGGGTCTTCTTCTTCTTCTTCACTACTCTCATTAGAGTCACTGTTTTCTTCATCACTCTTTGTTAAGAGTTTTTCTTCAATTTGCCTTTTAAGGCTTTCATCAATTTGTAACTCGTTTATTCTTTCTTTAGTCCAGCAAGAGTTGGCGTAATGTCCTATTCTTCCACATTTATGGCAGACTGGACTTTTAGCGTTGAAAATTTTCTCCCTTTTGGCCTTCGCTTTAGGCCTGAAATTTTTTGTTTCTTTTTTATTCTTTCCTCTGGGTTTAAGGAAAGTTGGCCTTATAAGGTTTTTCTTCTTTTTATGAGATTTTTCCAACGTTTGGTTAAATCTAAACTGTTCACAAAAATCTCCTAAGGATTTTTTCCCCAAAATTTTATCTTTTTCAAGCTGTCGTTTAAGCTTGATATCATTGCATAAAGCTAGTCCTTCGGCTACTACTTCAGCAGCTAACTCACCATAAGTATAATGGGAGTATGGAATGTTGCCATTATGTTTAGTTCTTAGCTTAGCTCTAACCCTTTCAGCAAATAAGGGTGGAAAGCCAGATAAGAACTTTTCTTTCCAAAAGTCGTTGTTGCAGTCTTCTCTAGTTAAGACTTTTGACATGAAGACATCTTTGTACCATTTGAAATGAGATAAAGTTGGACATCTCAAATTTAGTAGCTGCTCTTGACTTCGATCAACTTGGATTCTAGTTGATCCCACAAAGTGAAGGAGGATAGTATAAACCAACGTATTGACTACATCAGTGAATACTTCTCCGTTGGCAGTTGTGATCGTGGCAGTCATGATCGCTAGCTTTTTGTCTGGTGCCATATAATGATCCCACCATCCTTGAAGTTGTCCTGTGAACCCTGCTATGATAGCATTAGCTATCTCACGGTCCACATTATTTTTTACTTTACATGCTGAGGCATATATAAGCATGTTTTTTACAACTCTTAGGAGTTGGTACTCTGAGAGACCATCTATATTCCATTCTACGATGGATGTTCCGTCATAAGAAGCACCATGCCAGATCTCGTCTTCATATTGCAAATCAACGGGTGAAGGCCTAGGATAATAAGGCTTCATTTCTGGTTGACTGAACTTTGCTGTAATCTTATTAAGACTAGGTTGATCTTCTTGATTTTGAGAGAGCTGTTTTATAAGCTCTTCCAGTTTATCTCTTGATTCAGAGATAGTGGTTATGGACTTACTTTGTTCGGCTAGATTTAAGCCAGACAATCTGGATATAAGTTCTGATAAGAACTCAGGTTCTTTGGTTAACTTGAACTTGGATATGTCAGGTGGTGGTTTTAGCATGAGTGGTTGAATTGTATTTTTTGGTGAATCTTCTTTTGAAGGCTGAGGATCTGGTTTACATGAATAATTGATCATTTCAATCCTGTTTAGTTGCTTTCCCAAGGTTTGGAGATACAAGTTGGTGTAATTGTTTTGTTCGACTACATGGTTAATGGCACTAAGTGAGACTGGTTCTGACAGGTTTTTTGACACTGACTTGTATGGAACGGCAACTACATCTCTTTGAATTTGGACTGTGGCTTCTGGTGGATGAATGGCTATGACTTTTTCTCCTTTGGCTAGAGTGAATTCTTGACTGATCTTTTCAACTACATTAAGTTGAGGTTCTTCAGGGTTTTCAACTATGTTAAGTTGAGGTTCTTCAGATTTTTCAACTATGTTAAGTTGAGGTTCTTCAGATTTTTCAACTTGGTTAAGTTGAGGCTTTTTGAATTCTGGAACTTTAAGTCCCTTCAGTTCAAAGTAGTCTTTTAGAAATACAAAGAAGTCTAATTCTATCTGGTAAATAGAAATAAACTTATTGTATTTTCTGTGAAGAAAACTCTTTTGCACATCTGTATGAGATGAAAGGAACCATTCTCTAATCTCCTTGTTCTTTTCAGAATCGAACATCTCTTTAAGACGTTCTATTGAAACTTTGGCTACTTCAAGGACACAAATATTTGAGTATCCCATATCAGAGGGTGTTGGACTTGCATGCTGATAGACTGGAATAGAAACTCCTTCTGGGTTTTCTTGACTTCCTATGGCTTGTCTTCCTAGTCTAGACTCAGACCTTCTTGATGGTTCTGTATAGAATGGTGAACAAATCTGACTGGTGACATCAAAATATCTTCCGGGTAACATTTTGACACTTCTGTGGTCATCAAATCGAATTACTACAGATCCATCATCATCCTCAACTATTTGATTGAGTTGAGTATTCTGTTTGATTGGAATTGTGGTGGCTTTTTCTAGGAACCAAGTTTCTGGGAAGGTGATTTCTTTCCAAGGGATTCTTTTAGGAACTGCTAACTTTGACTTTGCTAGATTGGTTTGAAACAAGGTTGTCTCTCCTTTTTTATCCCTTATAAGAGATTTTATATTAATATCAGGACTAATAGTGTTCATGACTTTACAGTATACTCTATAAATAAGAGCTAAATTACTAGTCCCTTCTTCCATGTCAAACCCACATGTTTTAAGATCTACCATTAAGGATTTAATTACATTATTATCATGTAAATGCACAGTAAAATTTGGAAAACAATTAAAATAAATAGGACCTTCACTTAAGGTCGACTCTACACAACCTAAAAGAGAATCAGTGAAGCTTCTATGCCTTTTGTCTCTTATGCATGTGAGAACTGAATTATTAAGACCTTCTAGTTAAGGGTTTAATGGCTACTTGCACAAGACCAAAATGAAGGTAACTGTATTTTTCTCTATATGTTTCAACAAATTTTTTAGAGATTAACGGAACCTCCATAACTTCTCCTGTTATTGGCAAAGCTTCTTCAACAGTTTTAATTATGTAATCTGACTTAAACACAAAAGTATATTTATTATAAACAGACGACACTCCTACTTTAGGTATATCCCAGTTATTTAGATGTTTTTCTACATTTTCTATGGTAACAATTTCTTTATTTTTTGGAGAACTAGACGAAGAGGATACAGAGTTAGATCCTAGAGATACAGAAGAAGACGATCTAGATAGACTTCTAAATACCCTTGACATTGTTGGTACAGTTCAGAGGACTAGGCCAACGACTTACGGCGGTACTTTCTCTTTTCCCTGTTGCGCGCCTTCAGTCTTAACTGACCGACAATACCGAGAGCAAATAAAAGTTTTCTCTAAACAGTCACTCCCTTCTCCCCCAGATTTGGCTCTGATACCAAATCGATACCAGACTCTAAAAAATAGAGAGATTGGGCCCAGAAAATCCAACAACACTTAAAAACTCACCTCGCGCAAAAACTAAGTCCTTGTAACTAGTTTTTCCTAAATCGAGTTTTTAAACGGGTTTTTTGGCTCCGAAGTGACTCTATCAAACTTATTTTGATCCTAAATGAGTATTTGAACCAATAATATATTATAATAAGTCTTAAAGACTCCTTTGGATCTCCAACAAGCCTTAAAATGTCACTTCGCTCAAAAACTAAGTCTTTGTAACTAGTTTTGCCTAAATCGAGCCTTTAGATTGGTTTTTTGGCTCCGAAGTGACTCTAGCGTAGTTGTTTAGGTCCAAATCTGTATTTAATATAATATATTATAATAATTCGTAGGGACTCGTTTTGAGCTCCAACAACACTTATAAACTCAGCCTCGCGCAAAAACTAAGTCCTTATAACTAGTTTTGCCTAAATTGAGCTCTAAAATGGGTATTTTGGTTCGAAGTGACTCTAGCAAAGTTGTTGCGATCCCAAATCAGTATTTGAACATATAATACATTAATATAATTCATACGGACTCATTTTGAGCTCCAACAACACTTAAAACTCACCGTCGCTCAAAAACTAAGTCCTTGTAACTTGTTTTGCCTAAATCGAGTTTTTAAACGGGTTTTTTGGCTCCGAAGTAACTCTAGCAAACTAATTTTGATCCTAAATGAGTATTTGAACATATAATATATTATAATAAGTCTTAGAGACTCGTTCGGAGCTCCAACAAGCCTTATAAGGTCACTTCGCTCAAAAACTAAGTCTTCGTAACTAGTTTTGCCTAAATCGAGCCTTTAGATTGGTTTTTTGGCTCCGAAGTTAACCTAGCGTAGTTGTTTAGGTCCCAAATGTGTAATTTAATATAATATATTATAATAAGTCTTAGGGACTCGTTTTAAGCTAAATCAGTATTTGAACATATAATATATTAAAATAATTCGTAGAGACTCATTTTGAGTTCCAACAACACTTATAAACTCGCCTCGCGCAAAAACTAAGTCCTTATAACTAGTTTTGCCTAAATTGAGCTCTAAAATGGGTATTTTGGATCCGAAGTGACTCTAGCAAAGTTGTTGCGATCCCAAATCAGTATTTGAACATATAATACATTAATATAATTCATAGGGACTCATTTTTAACTCCAACAACACTTAAAAACTCACGTCGCTCAAAAACTAGGTCCTTATAACTTGTTTTGCCTAAATCGAACTTTTAAACGGGTTTTTTGGCTCCGCATTAACTCTAGCAAACTAATTTTGATCCTAAATGAGTATTTGAACATATAATATATTATAATAAGTCTTAGAGACTCGTTTGGAGCTACAACAAGCCTTATAAGGTAACTTCGCACAAAACTAAGTCTTCGTAACTAGTTTTCCCTAAATCGAGCCTTTAGATTGGTTTTTAGCTCCGAAGTGAATCTAGCGAAGTTGTTTAGGTCCTAAATGTATTTTTTAATATAATATATTACAATAAGTCTTAGGGACTAATTTTGAGATCCAACAACACTTAAAAACTCACCTCGCGCAAAAACTAAGTCCTTATAATAGTTTTTCCTAAATCGAGCCTTTCAATGGTATTTTGGCTCCGAAGTGACTCTAGCAAAATTGTTTTGATCATAAATCAGTATTTGAACATATAATATATTAAAATTATTCGTAGGGACTCATTTTGAGTTCCAACCACACTTATAAACTCACCTCGCGCAAAAACTAAGTCCTTATAACTAGTTTCTCCTAAATTGAGCTCTAAAATGGGTATTTTGGATCCGAAGTGACTCTAGCAAAGTTGTTGCGATCCCAAATCAGTATTTGAACATATAATACATTAATATAATTCATAGGGACTCATTTTGAGCGCCAGCAACACTTAAAAACTCACATCGCTCAAAAACTAAGTCCTTATAACATGTTTTGCCTAAATCGAGCTTTTAAACGGGTTTTCTGGCTCCGAATTAACTCTAGCAAACTAATTTTGATCCTAAATGAGTATTTGAACATATAATATATTATAATAAGTCTTAGAGACTCGTTTAGAGCGCCAACAAGCCTTATAAGATAACTTTGCAGAAAAAATAAGTCTTCGTAACTAGTTTTCCCTAAATCGAGCCTTTAGATTGGTTTTTAGCTCCGAAGTGAATCTAGCGAAGTTGTTTAGGTCCTAAATGTGTTTTTCAATGTAATATATTATAATAAGTCTTAGGGACTCATTTTGAGATCCAACAACACTTAAAAACTCACCTCGCGCAAAAACTAAGTCCTTATACTAGTTTTGCCTAAATCGAGCCTTTCAATGGGTATTTTGGCTCCGAAGTGACTCTAGCAAAATTGTTTTGATCCTAAATCAGTATTTGAACATATAATATATTAAAATAATTCGTAGGGACTCATTTTGAGTTCCAACAACACTTATAAACTCGCCTCGCGCAAAAACTAAGTCCTTATAACTAGTTTTGCCTAAATTGAGCTCTAAAATGGGTATTTTGGATCCGAAGTAACTCTAGCAAAGTTGTTGCGATCCCAAATCAGTATTTGAACATATAATACATTAATATAATTCATAGGGACTCATTTTTAACTCCAACAACACTTAAAAACTCACGTCGCTCAAAAACTAGGTCCTTATAACTTGTTTTGCCTAAATCGAGCTTTTAAACGGGTTTTTTGGCTCCGCATTAACTCTAGCAAACTAATTTTGATCCTAAATGAGTATTTGAACAGATAATATATTATAATAAGTCTTAGAGACTCGTTTGGAGCTCCAACAAGCCTTATAAGGTAACTTCGCTCAAAACTAAGTCTTCGTAACTAGTTTTCCCTAAATCGAGCCTTTAGATTGGTTTTTAGCTCCGAAGTGAATCTAGGGAAGTTGTTTAGGTCCTAAATGTGTTTTTTAATATAATATATTACAATAAGTCTTAGGGACTAATTTTGAGATCCAACAACACTTAAAAACTCACCTCGCGCAAAAACTAAGTCCTTATAATAGTTTTGCCTAAATCGAGCCTTTCAATGGTATTTTGGCTCCGAAGTGACTCTAGCAAAATTGTTTTGATCCTAAATCAGTATTTGAACATATAATATATTAAAATAATTCGTAGGGACTCATTTTGAGTTCCAACCACACTTATAAACTCACCTCGCGCAAAAACTAAGTCCTTATAACTAGTTTCTCCTAAATTGAGCTCTAAAATGGGTATTTTGGATCCGAAGTGACTCTAGCAAAGTTGTTGCGACCCCAAATCAGTATTTGAACATATAATACATTAATATAATTCATAGGGACTCATTTTGAGCGCCAGCAACACTTAAAAACTCACATCGCTCAAAAACTAAGTCCTTATAACATGTTTTGCCTAAATCGAGCTTTTAAACGGGTTTTCTGGCTCCGAATTAACTCTAGCAAACTAATTTTGATCCTAAATGAGTATTTGAACATATAATATATTATAATAAGTCTTAGAGACTCGTTTAGAGCGCCAACAAGCCTTATAAGATAACTTTGCACAAAAAATAAGTCTTCGTAACTAGTTTTCCCTAAATCGAGACTTTAGATTGGTTTTTAGCTCCGAAGTGAATCTAGCGAAGTTGTTTAGGTCCTAAATGTGTTTTTCAATGTAATATATTATAATAAGTCTTAGGGACTCATTTTGAGATCCAACAACACTTAAAAACTCACCTCGCGCAAAAACTAAGTCCTTATACTAGTTTTGCCTAAATCGAGCCTTTCAATGGGTATTTTGGCTCCGAAGTGACTCTAGCAAAATTGTTTTGATCCTAAATCAGTATTTGAACATATAATATATTAAAATAATTCGTAGGGACTCATTTTGAGTTCCAACAACACTTATAAACTCGCCTCGCGCAAAAACTAAGTCCTTATAACTAGTTTTGCCTAAATTGAGCTCTAAAATGGGTATTTTGGATCCGAAGTAACTCTAGCAAAGTTGTTGCGATCCCAAATCAGTATTTGAACATATAATACATTAATATAATTCATAGGGACTCATTTTGAGCTCCAACAACACTTAAAAACGCACGTCGCTCAAAAGCTAGGTCCTTATAACTTGTTTTGCCTAAATCGAACTTTTAAACGGATTTTTTGGCTCCGCATTAACTCTAGCAAACTAATTTTGATCCTAAATGAGTATTTGAACAGATAATATATTATAATAAGTCTTAGAGACTCGTTTGGAGCTCCAACAAGCCTTATAAGGTAACTTCGCTCAAAACTAAGTCTTCGTAACTAGTTTTCCCTAAATCGAGCCTTTAGATTGGTTTTTAGCTCCGAAGTGAATCTAGCGAAGTTGTTTAGGTCCTAAATGTGTTTTTTAATATAATATATTACAATAAGTCTTAGGGACTAATTTTGAGATCCAACAACACTTAAAAACTCACCTCGCGCAAAAACTAAGTCCTTATAATAGTTTTGCCTAAATCGAGCCTTTCAATGGTATTTTGGCTCCGAAGTGACTCTAGCAAAATTGTTTTGATCCTAAATCAGTATTTGAACATATAATATATTAAAATAATTCGTAGGGACTCATTTTGAGTTCCAACAACACTTATAAACTCGCCTCGCGCAAAAACTAAGTCCTTATAACTAGTTTTGCCTAAATTGAGCTCTAAAATGGGTATTTTGGATCCGAAGTAACTCTAGCAAAGTTGTTGCGATCCCAAATCAGTATTTGAACATATAATACATTAATATAATTCATAGGGACTCATTTTGAGCTCCAACAACACTTAAAAACGCACGTCGCTCAAAAGCTAGGTCCTTATAACTTGTTTTGCCTAAATCGAACTTTTAAACGGTTTTTTGGCTCCGCATTAACTCTAGCAAACTAATTTTGATCCTAAATGAGTATTTGAACATATAATATATTATAATAAGTCTTAGAGACTCGTTTGGAGCTCCAACAAGCCTTATAAGGTAACTTCGCTCAAAACTAAGTCTTCGTAACTAGTTTTCCCTAAATCGAGCCTTTAGATTGGTTTTTAGCTCCGAAGTGAATCTAGCGAAGTTGTTTAGGTCCTAAATGTGTTTTTTAATATAATATATTACAATAAGTCTTAGGGACTAATTTTGAGATCCAACAACACTTAAAAACTCACCTCGCGCAAAAACTAAGTCCTTATAATAGTTTTGCCTAAATCGAGCCTTTCAATGGTATTTTGGCTCCGAAGTGACTCTAGCAAAATTGTTTTGATCCTAAATCAGTATTTGAACATATAATATATTAAAATAATTCGTAGGGACTCATTTTGAGTTCCAACCACACTTATAAACTCACCTCGCGCAAAAACTAAGTCCTTATAACTAGTTTCTCCTAAATTGAGCTCTAAAATGGGTATTTTGGATCCGAAGTGACTCTAGCAAAGTTGTTGCGATCCCAAATCAGTATTTGAACATATAATACATTAATATAATTCATAGGGACTCATTTTGAGCGCCAGCAACACTTAAAAACTCACATCGCTCAAAAACTAAGTCCTTATAACATGTTTTGCCTAAATCGAGCTTTTAAACGGGTTTTCTGGCTCCGAATTAACTCTAGCAAACTAATTTTGATCCTAAATGAGTATTTGAACATATAATATATTATAATAAGTCTTAGAGACTCGTTTGGAGCGCCAACAAGCCTTATAAGGTAACTTTGCACAAAAAATAAGTCTTCGTAACTAGTTTTCCCTAAATCGAGCCTTTAGATTGGTTTTTAGCTCCGAAGTGAATCTAGCGAAGTTGTTTAGGTCCTAAATGTGTTTTTCAATGTAATATATTATAATAAGTCTTAGGGACTCATTTTGAGATCCAACAACACTTAAAAACTCACCTCGCGCAAAAACTAAGTCCTTATACTAGTTTTGCCTAAATCGAGCCTTTCAATGGTATTTTGGCTCCGAAGTGACTCTAGCAAAATTGTTTTGATCCTAAATCAGTATTTGAACATATAATATATTAAAATAATTCGTAGGGACTCATTTTGAGTTCCAACAACACTTATAAACTCGCCTCGCGCAAAAACTAAGTCCTTATAACTAGTTTTGCCTAAATTGAGCTCTAAAATGGGTATTTTGGATCCGAAGTAACTCTAGCAAAGTTGTTGCGATCCCAAATCAGTATTTGAACATATAATACATTAATATAATTCATAGGGACTCATTTTGAGCTCCAACAACACTTAAAAACTCACGTCGCTCAAAAACTAGGTCCTTATAACTTGTTTTGCCTAAATCGAACTTTTAAACGGGTTTTTTGGCTCCGCATTAACTCTAGCAAACTAATTTTGATCCTAAATGAGTATTTGAATATATAATATATTATAATAAGTCTTAGAGACTCGTTTGGAGCTCCAACAAGCCTTATAAGGTAACTTCGCACAAAACTAAGTCTTCGTAACTAGTTTTCCCTAAATCGAGCCTTTAGATTGGTTTTTAGCTCCGAAGTGAATCTAGCGAAGTTGTTTAGGTCCTAAATGTGTTTTTTAATATAATATATTACAATAAGTCTTAGGGACTAATTTTGAGATCCAACAACACTTAAAAACTCACCTCGCGCAAAAACTAAGTCCTTATAATAGTTTTGCCTAAATCGAGCCTTTCAATGGTATTTTGGCTCCGAAGTGACTCTAGCAAAATTGTTTTGATCCTAAATCAGTATTTGAACATATAATATATTAAAATAATTCGTAGGGACTCATTTTGAGTTCCAACAACACTTATAAACTCACCTCGCGCAAAAACTAAGTCCTTATAACTAGTTTCTCCTAAATTGAGCTCTAAAATGGGTATTTTGGATCCGAAGTGACTCTAGCAAAGTTGTTGCGATCCCAAATCAGTATTTGAACATATAATACATTAATATAATTCATAGGGACTCATTTTGAGCGCCAGCAACACTTAAAAACTCACGTCGCTCAAAAACTAAGTCCTTATAACATGTTTTGCCTAAATCGAGCTTTTAAACGGGTTTTTCTGGCTCCGAATTAACTCTAGCAAACTAATTTTGATCCTAAATGAGTATTTGAACATATAATATATTATAATAAGTCTTAGAGACTCGTTTGGAGCGCCAACAAGCCTTATAAGGTAACTTCGCACAAAAACTAAGTCTTCGTAACTAGTTTTCCCTAAATCGAGCCTTTAGATTGGTTTTTAGCTCCGAAGTGAATCTAGCGAAGTTGTTTAGGTCCTAAATGTGTTTTTCAATGTAATATATTATAATAAGTCTTAGGGACTCATTTTGAGATCCAACAACACTTAAAAACTCACCTCGCGCAAAAACTAAGTCCTTATACTAGTTTTGCCTAAATCGAGCCTTTCAATGGGTATTTTGGCTCCGAAGTGACTCTAGCAAAATTGTTTTGATCCTAAATCAGTATTTGAACATATAATATATTAAAATAATTCGTAGGGACTCATTTGAGTTCCAACAACACTTATAAACTCGCCTCGCGCAAAAACTAAGTCCTTATAACTAGTTTTGCCTAAATTGAGCTCTAAAATGGGTATTTTGGATCCGAAGTAACTCTAGCAAAGTTGTTGCGATCCCAAATCAGTATTTGAACATATAATACATTAATATAATTCATAGGGACTCATTTTGAGCTCCAACAACACTTAAAAACTCACGTCGCTCAAAAACTAGGTCCTTATAACTTGTTTTGCCTAAATCGAACTTTTAAACGGGTTTTTTGGCTCCTGCATTAACTCTAGCAAACTAATTTTGATCCTAAATGAGTATTTGAACATATAATATATTATAATAAGTCTTAGAGACTCGTTTGGAGCTCCAACAAGCCTTATAAGGTAACTTCGCACAAAACTAAGTCTTCGTAACTAGTTTTCCCTAAATCGAGCCTTTAGATTGGTTTTTAGCTCCGAAGTGAATCTAGCGAAGTTGTTTAGGTCCTAAATGTGTTTTTTAATATAATATATTACAATAAGTCTTAGGGACTAATTTTGAGATCCAACAACACTTAAAAACTCACCTCGCGCAAAAACTAAGTCCTTATAATAGTTTTGCCTAAATCGAGCCTTTCAATGGTATTTTGGCTCCGAAGTGACTCTAGCAAAATTGTTTTGATCCTAAATCAGTATTTGAACATATAATATATTAAAATAATTCGTAGGGACTCATTTTGAGTTCCAACAACACTTATAAACTCGCCTCGCGCAAAAACTAAGTCCTTATAACTAGTTTTGCCTAAATTGAGCTCTAAAATGGGTATTTTGGATCCGAAGTGACTCTAGCAAAGTTGTTGCGATCCCAAATCAGTATTTGAACATATAATACATTAATATAATTCATAGGGACTCATTTTGAGCTCCAACAACACTTAAAAACTCACGTCGCTCAAAAACTAAGTCCTTATAACTTGTTTTGCCTAAATCGAGCTTTTAAACGGGTTTTTTGGCTCCGCATTAACTCTAGCAAACTAATTTTGATCCTAAATGAGTATTTGAACATATAATATATTATAATAAGTCTTAGAGACTCGTTTGGAGCGCCAACAAGCCTTATAAGGTAACTTCGCACAAAAACTAAGTCTTCGTAACTAGTTTTCCCTAAATCGAGCCTTTAGATTGGTTTTTAGCTCCGAAGTGAATCTAGCGAAGTTGTTTAGGTCCTAAATGTGTTTTTCAATGTAATATATTATAATAAGTCTTAGGGACTCATTTTGAGATCCAACAACACTTAAAAACTCACCTCGCGCAAAAACTAAGTCCTTATACTAGTTTTGCCTAAATCGAGCCTTTCAATGGGTATTTTGGCTCCGAAGTGACTCTAGCAAAATTGTTTTGATCCTAAATCAGTATTTGAACATATAATATATTAAAATAATTCGTAGGGACTCATTTTGAGTTCCAACAACACTTATAAACTCGCCTCGCGCAAAAACTAAGTCCTTATAACTAGTTTTGCCTAAATTGAGCTCTAAAATGGGTATTTTGGATCCGAAGTAACTCTAGCAAAGTTGTTGCGATCCCAAATCAGTATTTGAACATATAATACATTAATATAATTCATAGGGACTCATTTTGAGCTCCAACAACACTTAAAAACTCACGTCGCTCAAAAACTAGGTCCTTATAACTTGTTTTGCCTAAATCGAACTTTTAAACGGGTTTTTTGGCTCCGCATTAACTCTAGCAAACTAATTTTGATCCTAAATGAGTATTTGAACATATAATATATTATAATAAGTCTTAGAGACTCGTTTGGAGCTCCAACAAGCCTTATAAGGTAACTTCGCACAAAACTAAGTCTTCGTAACTAGTTTTCCCTAAATCGAGCCTTTAGATTGGTTTTTAGCTCCGAAGTGAATCTAGCGAAGTTGTTTAGGTCCTAAATGTGTTTTTTAATATAATATATTACAATAAGTCTTAGGGACTAATTTTGAGATCCAACAACACTTAAAAACTCACCTCGCGCAAAAACTAAGTCCTTATAATAGTTTTGCCTAAATCGAGCCTTTCAATGGTATTTTGGCTCCGAAGTGACTCTAGCAAAATTGTTTTGATCCTAAATCAGTATTTGAACATATAATATATTAAAATAATTCGTAGGGACTCATTTTGAGTTCCAACAACACTTATAAACTCACCTCGCGCAAAAACTAAGTCCTTATAACTAGTTTCTCCTAAATTGAGCTCTAAAATGGGTATTTTGGATCCGAAGTGACTCTAGCAAAGTTGTTGCGATCCCAAATCAGTATTTGAACATATAATACATTAATATAATTCATAGGGACTCATTTTGAGCGCCAGCAACACTTAAAAACTCACATCGCTCAAAAACTAAGTCCTTATAACATGTTTTGCCTAAATCGAGCTTTTAAACGGGTTTTCTGGCTCCGAATTAACTCTAGCAAACTAATTTTGATCCTAAATGAGTATTTGAACATATAATATATTATAATAAGTCTTAGAGACTCGTTTGGAGCGCCAACAAGCCTTATAAGGTAACTTTGCACAAAAATAAGTCTTCGTAACTAGTTTTCCCTAAATCGAGCCTTTAGATTGGTTTTTAGCTCCGAAGTGAATCTAGCGAAGTTGTTTAGGTCCTAAATGTGTTTTTTAATATAATATATTACAATAAGTCTTAGGGACTAATTTTGAGATCCAACAACACTTAAAAACTCACCTCGCGCAAAAACTAAGTCCTTATAATAGTTTTGCCTAAATCGAGCCTTTCAATGGTATTTTGGCTCCGAAGTGACTCTAGCAAAATTGTTTTGATCCTAAATCAGTATTTGAACATATAATATATTAAAATAATTCGTAGGGACTCATTTTGAGTTCCAACAACACTTATAAACTCGCCTCGCGCAAAAACTAAGTCCTTATAACTAGTTTTGCCTAAATTGAGCTCTAAAATGGGTATTTTGGATCCGAAGTGACTCTAGCAAAGTTGTTGCGATCCCAAATCAGTATTTGAACATATAATACATTAATATAATTCATAGGGACTCATTTTGAGCTCCAACAACACTTAAAAACTCACGTCGCTCAAAAGCTAGGTCCTTATAACTTGTTTTGCCTAAATCGAACTTTTAAACGGGTTTTTTGGCTCCGCATTAACTCTAGCAAACTAATTTTGATCCTAAATGAGTATTTGAACATATAATATATTATAATAAGTCTTAGAGACTCGTTTGGAGCTCCAACAAGCCTTATAAGGTAACTTCGCACAAAACTAAGTCTTCGTAACTAGTTTTCCCTAAATCGAGCCTTTAGATTGGTTTTTAGCTCCGAAGTGAATCTAGCGAAGTTGTTTAGGTCCTAAATGTGTTTTTTAATATAATATATTACAATAAGTCTTAGGGACTAATTTTGAGATCCAACAACACTTAAAAACTCACCTCGCGCAAAAACTAAGTCCTTATAATAGTTTTGCCTAAATCGAGCCTTTCAATGGTATTTTGGCTCCGAAGTGACTCTAGCAAAATTGTTTTGATCCTAAATCAGTATTTGAACATATAATATATTAAAATAATTCGTAGGGACTCATTTTGAGTTCCAACAACACTTATAAACTCACCTCGCGCAAAAACTAAGTCCTTATAACTAGTTTCTCCTAAATTGAGCTCTAAAATGGGTATTTTGGATCCGAAGTGACTCTAGCAAAGTTGTTGCGATCCCAAATCAGTATTTGAACATATAATACATTAATATAATTCATAGGGACTCATTTTGAGCGCCAGCAACACTTAAAAACTCACATCGCTCAAAAACTAAGTCCTTATAACATGTTTTGCCTAAATCGAAGCTTTTAAACGGGTTTTCTGGCTCCGAATTAACTCTAGCAAACTAATTTTGATCCTAAATGAGTATTTGAACATATAATATATTATAATAAGTCTTAGAGACTCGTTTGGAGCGCCAACAAGCCTTATAAGGTAACTTCGCACAAAAATAAGTCTTCGTAACTAGTTTTCCCTAAATCGAGCCTTTAGATTGGTTTTTAGCTCCGAAGTGAATCTAGCGAAGTTGTTTAGGTCCTAAATGTGTTTTTCAATGTAATATATTATAATAAGTCTTAGGGACTCATTTTGAGATCCAACAACACTTAAAAACTCACCTCGCGCAAAAACTAAGTCCTTATACTAGTTTTGCCTAAATCGAGCCTTTCAATGGGTATTTTGGCTCCGAAGTGACTCTAGCAAAATTGTTTTGATCCTAAATCAGTATTTGAACATATAATATATTAAAATAATTCGTAGGGACTCATTTTGAGTTCCAACAACACTTATAAACTCGCCTCGCGCAAAAACTAAGTCCTTATAACTAGTTTTGCCTAAATTGAGCTCTAAAATGGGTATTTTGGATCCGAAGTAACTCTAGCAAAGTTGTTGCGATCCCAAATCAGTATTTGAACATATAATACATTAATATAATTCATAGGGACTCATTTTGAGCTCCAACAACACTTAAAAACTCACGTCGCTCAAAAACTAGGTCCTTATAACTTGTTTTGCCTAAATCGAACTTTTAAACGGGTTTTTTGGCTCCGCATTAACTCTAGCAAACTAATTTTGATCCTAAATGAGTATTTGAACATATAATATATTATAATAAGTCTTAGAGACTCGTTTGGAGCTCCAACAAGCCTTATAAGGTAACTTCGCACAAAACTAAGTCTTCGTAACTAGTTTTCCCTAAATCGAGCCTTTAGATTGGTTTTTAGCTCCGAAGTGAATCTAGCGAAGTTGTTTAGGTCCTAAATGTGTTTTTTAATATAATATATTACAATAAGTCTTAGGGACTAATTTTGAGATCCAACAACACTTAAAAACTCACCTCGCGCAAAAACTAAGTCCTTATAATAGTTTTGCCTAAATCGAGCCTTTCAATGGTATTTTGGCTCCGAAGTGACTCTAGCAAAATTGTTTTGATCCTAAATCAGTATTTGAACATATAATATATTAAAATAATTCGTAGGGACTCATTTTGAGTTCCAACAACACTTATAAACTCACCTCGCGCAAAAACTAAGTCCTTATAACTAGTTTCTCCTAAATTGAGCTCTAAAATGGGTATTTTGGATCCGAAGTGACTCTAGCAAAGTTGTTGCGATCCCAAATCAGTATTTGAACATATAATACATTAATATAATTCATAGGGACTCATTTTGAGCGCCAGCAACACTTAAAAACTCACGTCGCTCAAAAACTAAGTCCTTATAACATGTTTTGCCTAAATCGAGCTTTTAAACGGGTTTTCTGGCTCCGAATTAACTCTAGCAAACTAATTTTGATCCTAAATGAGTATTTGAACATATAATATATTATAATAAGTCTTAGAGACTCGTTTGGAGCTCCAACAAGCCTTATAAGGTAACTTCGCACAAAACTAAGTCTTCGTAACTAGTTTTCCCTAAATCGAGCCTTTAGATTGGTTTTTAGCTCCGAAGTGAATCTAGCGAAGTTGTTTAGGTCCTAAATGTGTTTTTCAATGTAATATATTATAATAAGTCTTAGGGACTCATTTTGAGATCCAACAACACTTAAAAACTCACCTCGCGCAAAAACTAAGTCCTTATACTAGTTTTGCCTAAATCGAGCCTTTCAATGGGTATTTTGGCTCCGAAGTGACTCTAGCAAAATTGTTTTGATCCTAAATCAGTATTTGAACATATAATATATTAAAATAATTCGTAGGGACTCATTTTGAGTTCCAACAACACTTATAAACTCGCCTCGCGCAAAAACTAAGTCCTTATAACTAGTTTTGCCTAAATTGAGCTCTAAAATGGGTATTTTGGATCCGAAGTGACTCTAGCAAAGTTGTTGCGATCCCAAATCAGTATTTGAACATATAATACATTAATATAATTCATAGGGACTCATTTTGAGCTCCAACAACACTTAAAAACTCACGTCGCTCAAAAACTAAGTCCTTATAACATGTTTTGCCTAAATCGAGCTTTTAAACGGGTTTTCTGGCTCCGAATTAACTCTAGCAAACTAATTTTGATCCTAAATGAGTATTTGAACATATAATATATTATAATAAGTCTTAGAGACTCGTTTGGAGCGCCAACAAGCCTTATAAGGTAACTTTGCACAAAAAATAAGTCTTCGTAACTAGTTTTCCCTAAATCGAGCCTTTAGATTGGTTTTTAGCTCCGAAGTGAATCTAGCGAAGTTGTTTAGGTCCTAAATGTGTTTTTTAATATAATATATTACAATAAGTCTTAGGGACTAATTTTGAGATCCAACAACACTTAAAAACTCACCTCGCGCAAAAACTAAGTCCTTATAATAGTTTTGCCTAAATCGAGCCTTTCAATGGTATTTTGGCTCCGAAGTGACTCTAGCAAAATTGTTTTGATCCTAAATCAGTATTTGAACATATAATATATTAAAATAATTCGTAGGGACTCATTTTGAGTTCCAACAACACTTATAAACTCACCTCGCGCAAAAACTAAGTCCTTATAACTAGTTTTGCCTAAATTGAGCTCTAAAATGGGTATTTTGGATCCGAAGTAACTCTAGCAAAGTTGTTGCGATCCCAAATCAGTATTTGAACATATAATACATTAATATAATTCATAGGGACTCATTTTGAGCTCCAACAACACTTAAAAACTCACGTCGCTCAAAAACTAGGTCCTTATAACTTGTTTTGCCTAAATCGAACTTTTAAACGGGTTTTTTGGCTCCGCATTAACTCTAGCAAACTAATTTTGATCCTAAATGAGTATTTGAACATATAATATATTATAATAAGTCTTAGAGACTCGTTTGGAGCTCCAACAAGCCTTATAAGGTAACTTTGCACAAAAACTAAGTCTTCGTAACTAGTTTTCCCTAAATCGAGCCTTTAGATTGGTTTTTAGCTCCGAAGTGAATCTAGCGAAGTTGTTTAGGTCCTAAATGTGTTTTTTAATATAATATATTACAATAAGTCTTAGGGACTAATTTTGAGATCCAACAACACTTAAAAACTCACCTCGCGCAAAAACTAAGTCCTTATAATAGTTTTGCCTAAATCGAGCCTTTCAATGGTATTTTGGCTCCGAAGTGACTCTAGCAAAATTGTTTTGATCCTAAATCAGTATTTGAACATATAATATATTAAAATAATTCGTAGGGACTCATTTTGAGTTCCAACAACACTTATAAACTCGCCTCGCGCAAAAACTAAGTCCTTATAACTAGTTTTGCCTAAATTGAGCTCTAAAATGGGTATTTTGGATCCGAAGTGACTCTAGCAAAGTTGTTGCGATCCCAAATCAGTATTTGAACATATAATACATTAATATAATTCATAGGGACTCATTTTGAGCTCCAACAACACTTAAAAACTCACGTCGCTCAAAAACTAGGTCCTTATAACTTGTTTTGCCTAAATCGAACTTTTAAACGGGTTTTTTGGCTCCGCATTAACTCTAGCAAACTAATTTTGATCCTAAATGAGTATTTGAACATATAATATATTATAATAAGTCTTAGAGACTCGTTTGGAGCTCCAACAAGCCTTATAAGGTAACTTCGCACAAAACTAAGTCTTCGTAACTAGTTTTCCCTAAATCGAGCCTTTAGATTGGTTTTTAGCTCCGAAGTGAATCTAGCGAAGTTGTTTAGGTCCTAAATGTGTTTTTTAATATAATATATTACAATAAGTCTTAGGGACTAATTTTGAGATCCAACAACACTTAAAAACTCACCTCGCGCAAAAACTAAGTCCTTATAATAGTTTTGCCTAAATCGAGCCTTTCAATGGTATTTTGGCTCCGAAGTGACTCTAGCAAAATTGTTTTGATCCTAAATCAGTATTTGAACATATAATATATTAAAATAATTCGTAGGGACTCATTTTGAGTTCCAACAACACTTATAAACTCACCTCGCGCAAAAACTAAGTCCTTATAACTAGTTTCTCCTAAATTGAGCTCTAAAATGGGTATTTTGGATCCGAAGTGACTCTAGCAAAGTTGTTGCGATCCCAAATCAGTATTTGAACATATAATACATTAATATAATTCATAGGGACTCATTTTGAGCGCCAGCAACACTTAAAAACTCACGTCGCTCAAAAACTAAGTCCTTATAACATGTTTTGCCTAAATCGAGCTTTTAAACGGGTTTTCTGGCTCCGAATTAACTCTAGCAAACTAATTTTGATCCTAAATGAGTATTTGAACATATAATATATTATAATAAGTCTTAGAGACTCGTTTGGAGCGCCAACAAGCCTTATAAGGTAACTTTGCACAAAAAATAAGTCTTCGTAACTAGTTTTCCCTAAATCGAGCCTTTAGATTGGTTTTTAGCTCCGAAGTGAATCTAGCGAAGTTGTTTAGGTCCTAAATGTGTTTTTTAATATAATATATTACAATAAGTCTTAGGGACTAATTTTGAGATCCAACAACACTTAAAAACTCACCTCGCGCAAAAACTAAGTCCTTATAATAGTTTTGCCTAAATCGAGCCTTTCAATGGTATTTTGGCTCCGAAGTGACTCTAGCAAAATTGTTTTGATCCTAAATCAGTATTTGAACATATAATATATTAAAATAATTCGTAGGGACTCATTTTGAGTTCCAACAACACTTATAAACTCGCCTCGCGCAAAAACTAAGTCCTTATAACTAGTTTTGCCTAAATTGAGCTCTAAAATGGGTATTTTGGATCCGAAGTAACTCTAGCAAAGTTGTTGCGATCCCAAATCAGTATTTGAACATATAATACATTAATATAATTCATAGGGACTCATTTTGAGCTCCAACAACACTTAAAAACTCACGTCGCTCAAAAACTAGGTCCTTATAACTTGTTTTGCCTAAATCGAACTTTTAAACGGGTTTTTTGGCTCCGCATTAACTCTAGCAAACTAATTTTGATCCTAAATGAGTATTTGAACATATAATATATTATAATAAGTCTTAGAGACTCGTTTGGAGCTCCAACAAGCCTTATAAGGTAACTTTGCACAAAAAATAAGTCTTCGTAACTAGTTTTCCCTAAATCGAGCCTTTAGATTGGTTTTTAGCTCCGAAGTGAATCTAGCGAAGTTGTTTAGGTCCTAAATGTGTTTTTTAATATAATATATTACAATAAGTCTTAGGGACTAATTTTGAGATCCAACAACACTTAAAAACTCACCTCGCGCAAAAACTAAGTCCTTATAATAGTTTTGCCTAAATCGAGCCTTTCAATGGTATTTTGGCTCCGAAGTGACTCTAGCAAAATTGTTTTGATCCTAAATCAGTATTTGAACATATAATATATTAAAATAATTCGTAGGGACTCATTTTGAGTTCCAACAACACTTATAAACTCGCCTCGCGCAAAAACTAAGTCCTTATAACTAGTTTTGCCTAAATTGAGCTCTAAAATGGGTATTTTGGATCCGAAGTGACTCTAGCAAAGTTGTTGCGATCCCAAATCAGTATTTGAACATATAATACATTAATATAATTCATAGGGACTCATTTTGAGCTCCAACAACACTTAAAAACTCACGTCGCTCAAAAACTAGGTCCTTATAACTTGTTTTGCCTAAATCGAACTTTTAAACGGGTTTTTTGGCTCCGCATTAACTCTAGCAAACTAATTTTGATCCTAAATGAGTATTTGAACATATAATATATTATAATAAGTCTTAGAGACTCGTTTGGAGCTCCAACAAGCCTTATAAGGTAACTTTGCACAAAAAATAAGTCTTCGTAACTAGTTTTCCCTAAATCGAGCCTTTAGATTGGTTTTTAGCTCCGAAGTGAATCTAGCGAAGTTGTTTAGGTCCTAAATGTGTTTTTTAATATAATATATTACAATAAGTCTTAGGGACTAATTTTGAGATCCAACAACACTTAAAAACTCACCTCGCGCAAAAACTAAGTCCTTATAATAGTTTTGCCTAAATCGAGCCTTTCAATGGTATTTTGGCTCCGAAGTGACTCTAGCAAAATTGTTTTGATCCTAAATCAGTATTTGAACATATAATATATTAAAATAATTCGTAGGGACTCATTTTGAGTTCCAACAACACTTATAAACTCACCTCGCGCAAAAACTAAGTCCTTATAACTAGTTTCTCCTAAATTGAGCTCTAAAATGGGTATTTTGGATCCGAAGTGACTCTAGCAAAGTTGTTGCGATCCCAAATCAGTATTTGAACATATAATACATTAATATAATTCATAGGGACTCATTTTGAGCGCCAGCAACACTTAAAAACTCACATCGCTCAAAAACTAAGTCCTTATAACATGTTTTGCCTAAATCGAGCTTTTAAACGGGTTTTCTGGCTCCGAATTAACTCTAGCAAACTAATTTTGATCCTAAATGAGTATTTGAACATATAATATATTATAATAAGTCTTAGAGACTCGTTTGGAGCGCCAACAAGCCTTATAAGGTAACTTTGCACAAAAAATAAGTCTTCGTAACTAGTTTTCCCTAAATCGAGCCTTTAGATTGGTTTTTAGCTCCGAAGTGAATCTAGCGAAGTTGTTTAGGTCCTAAATGTGTTTTTTAATATAATATATTACAATAAGTCTTAGGGACTAATTTTGAGATCCAACAACACTTAAAAACTCACCTCGCGCAAAAACTAAGTCCTTATAATAGTTTTGCCTAAATCGAGCCTTTCAATGGTATTTTGGCTCCGAAGTGACTCTAGCAAAATTGTTTTGATCCTAAATCAGTATTTGAACATATAATATATTAAAATAATTCGTAGGGACTCATTTTGAGTTCCAACAACACTTATAAACTCGCCTCGCGCAAAAACTAAGTCCTTATAACTAGTTTTGCCTAAATTGAGCTCTAAAATGGGTATTTTGGATCCGAAGTAACTCTAGCAAAGTTGTTGCGATCCCAAATCAGTATTTGAACATATAATACATTAATATAATTCATAGGGACTCATTTTGAGCTCCAACAACACTTAAAAACTGACGTCGCTCAAAAACTAGGTCCTTATAACTTGTTTTGGCTAAATCGAACTTTTAAACGGGTTTTTTGGCTCCGCATTAACTCTAGCAAACTAATTTTGATCCTAAATGAGTATTTGAACATATAATATATTATAATAAGTCTTAGAGACTCGTTTGGAGCTCCAACAAGCCTGATGACGAGGACGTCACTACGCAAGCCCTTGGTGAACGATACATCGTGCCCACGGGTCCAGTCACGAGAGCTCGAGCCAAGCGATTCAAGGAAGAACTCCGAAGTCTAATCACAAAGCTTCAAGATCAAGAACTCGACGCTGCCGAGAAGGAAGCAATCAAAGGAGCGCAACAACAAAGACTCGTGCATGTCATTCAAGCCGAGACGAGTCATCATTAAGAGTTTAGCTAGTAATTCAAGACAATTTTTATGTAATTAGAAGTTAAATAGCTTAAGTTTGGTTTAGGAACATGTTAGAATTGTTTTAGTAGTTTTCGGAATTTAATTGTAATTTTTAGCAATTTGAACCCGAGCCATCGCCGATCGTTCGCCCACTTTCAGCCGAACGATCGCCACAATTGGACATCCAGCGAGAAATCGAGCAGAGGCGTTGCCGATCGTTCGCGAGGTTTCAGCCGATCGATCGCCAGCATCGAGCCAAAACGGACAGACGCATCGCCGATCGATCGCGGGATTCTAGCCGATCGATCGCGCACACTGCCGATCGTTCGCCCAGTTCCAGCCGATCGATCGCCAAAGCGATTAATTTTCGGCAGACTTTATTTTGACGCGTTTTCTTAGTTATTTTTAGTAAATTTCGAATAGTTAGGGTAATTTCCGAATTCTTAAGTCTATTTAGGGTTGTAAAACTTATGAGCCTATTTAAAGGCCAACTTTGATCAATAAAATCATCAGACGTATTATTCAGAAAACCTTGTGTGTTTTGAGAGCATTCTCTCCTCTTGAGTTCTTCGAAGAACTTACCTCGGATTTACCAAAGTGCCAAAGGATTTACCTTGGACGACGAACATAGGCGAGAATTTATCTCGTTGACACAAGAATTTATCTTGTGGCGTTCACCCGGCTTATCGAACGGACTTTCCGCAATCGTTCGAGCACCATTCGATCCACCTTCGTTCCTAATTCCGTAGACGATCCGTAAACAAACCGTGAATCACGAGCACAACGCGCGGGGTTCATATCAGTTGGTATCAGAGCACAGCTTCTACGAATTAGGTTTGCCTATCCTTTAATTTTTGTTTCGTAATTTTCTTAGAGTCAAAAAAAAAAAAACAAAATTCGGTTCCAATCAATCTAGTGGTGTCGTGCCTCTTCTTCTTCTTCGTTTAGTATCGAGTCTTTTTCTTCGTCGGCGTTAATCCCTCATTGACGCCTATCACAAAAAAAAAAAAAAAAAAAAAAAAAAAAACGTCACCATCATATTATAAAAAAAAAAAAAAAAGGAACCTTAGTCGTTATCTCATTATATCATTGTTGGATTGAGTTTCAATTTTTCTCGAATTATTGTGTTGAGTTCTTTGGTGAGTCTTGTGAATTGCTACTCGAGCGTTCTTGTGGGCGTGGTTAGTTCGATAAGAACCGAAAGAGGATTGAACGAGTGGTAAAAGGCAGAGTGTGTGAGTTTAACAGAGGGTAAAAGCCAATTAATCTTATACACGAGTGATTGAGTTATATTTGGAGCGAAACACGTAAGGGAGTGATTTGGTGAGGTTCTATTTTCTGTTATCTAACCTTGTTTTGCAGCAAATATGTCTAATCAAAGTAGTGAGGAGGAACAAGGAGGGATGGACCAGAAATTAACAATGGAGGCATTGTTAGGGGAGATGAGGCGAATGACTACGAGCTTCAACGACGTGCGCGAAAGGCTCGAAAGAGTCGAGAACGCCCATCAAGCGCCTCAACCACAAGTCTACAATGAAGCTCGGAGAGAACGGGTTCATCGAAGAGACGTTGAGGAGGAATTTGACCCTTTCGTTGGGAATGCTTTTGAAGAGGAGGAAATTGGAGGATATGGGGGTAATGCTCGAAGATTTCAAGGGGGTAGAGGAGATAGGAATCGGGAAGATGGGAATATTGGGGGTATCAAGTTGAAGGTGCCGTCATTCCAGGGGAAGAGTGACCCCGAGGCCTATTTTGAGTGGGAGACGAAGGCACAATTTGTCTTCGAATGCCACAATTATACCGACGATAAGAAGGTAAAGCTTGCCGCCGCCGAATTCACCGACTATGCGGTAGTATGGTGGGATCAGTTGGTCACAAGTCGACGGCGAGCCGGAGAGAGGCCCATAACTACGTGGGACGAGATGAAGGCGGTTATGAAGAAGCGATTTGTTCCTCGCCACTATTATCGTGAATTGTACAAGAAGCTTCAACAGCTTAGGCAAGGTGGAAGGAGCGTGGAGGAGTATCACCGTGAGATGGAGGTGGCTATGATTAGAGCCAATGTTGAGGAGGATCGAGAGGCTACCATGGCGAGATTCTTGGCGGGTTTGAATGTTGAGATTGCTAATCAAGTTGAGTTGCAACACTATGTGGAGATGGAGGACATGTTACACATGGCAATCAAGATAGAGCGGCAACTCAAGACGAGGGGTAGTGCACGATTTACTCGCTATCCGGAGCAATCAAGTTGGAAGAAGCCGTTTCCCAAAGACGACAAACAAGGAGGAAAACCCAAGTTCGAATCCAAGCCAACTTCTTCAACCTCACAAGCGACAAGCAAGCCCGAGGCTTCAACAACACGTAGTCGGGACATAAAGTGCTACAAATGTCAAGGTTTGGGGCACATATCTACCAATTGTCCGAACAAGAGGAGTATGGTACTTCTAGACAATGGAGAAATAGTAAGTGAAGGAGACGAGGATGATGATGCCATGCCACCTTTGGACGACGTCTCGGATGGCGAAGCTGCAGTAGGTACAACCGTCACATTAGTTGCACGACGAGCTTTAAACGTGCATGCTAAGGAGGAAGTTGACGATGAGCAACGGGAGAATATCTTCCATACCCGATGTCAAGTCCGTGATAAGATTTGTAGCATGATTATCGATGGCGGTAGCTGCACGAATGTCGCAAGCACCACAATGGTCAACAAACTCGGACTTCCAATGACTAATCACCCTCGCCCGTACAAGCTTCAATGGTTCAATGATGGGGGCGAAATTCGGGTTACTCGACAGGTGTTAGTTTCGTTTCGCATCGGAAAATATGAAGACGAGGTGTTGTGTGATGTTGCTCCCATGGATGCGGGGCATATTCTTCTTGGGAGACCTTGGCAATTCGACCGACGGGTGGTACATGATGGCTACACCAACAAGTATTCACTCATGCGAAACAACCGGACCATTACTCTTGTACCTTTGACGCCGCAGCAAGTTCATGAAGATCAAATGAAGCTACAACAAGATAGAGTGAAACAAAAAGAGAGTATGAGAGAAAAAGAACATGAGCGACAAAAGAAAACAAAAGAGATACAAAAGAAGAGTGAAAAGGTGAGTTGTGAGGAAAAACAAGAGTGTCCACAAAAGAAAAGTGAGGGCAAACACGAGAGTTCAAAAAAGAATTTCTTTGTGGGAGCAAGAGAAGTGCGGAGAGCTTTCTTAACAAACAAGCCAATGATTTTACTTTTGTATAAGGAGGCTACACTTTTAACTAACTCTAGTGGCAAGGTTCTACCTAGTGCCATTGATGCTCTTTTGCAGAAATTTCAAGATGTGGTCGTGGAAGACATGCCCGCGGGATTACCACCAATCCGCGGCATTGAGCACCAAATCGACCTTGTACCCGGCGCCTCGTTACCAAACAGGCCGGCTTACCGTACCAACCCGGAGGAGACAAAGGAGTTGCAACGGCAAGTCGAAGAGCTATTGGCGAAGGGGTACATTCGAGAAAGCATGAGTCCATGCGCCGTTCCGGTGTTACTCGTTCCAAAGAAGGATGGTTCTTCACGGATGTGCGTTGATTGTCGGGCAATCAACAACATCACGGTAAAGTATCGTTTTCCCATTCCTCGTTTGGATGACATGTTAGATGAATTGCATGGTGCATGTATTTTCTCGAAAGTTGATTTAAAAAGTGGATACCACCAAATTAGAATGAAAGAGGGAGATGAATGGAAAACTACTTTTAAAACTAAACATGGGTTGTATGAATGGTTAGTGATGCCTTTTGGTTTAACTAACGCCCCTAGTACATTCATGCGACTTATGAACCATGTCTTACGTCCGTTCATAGGGAAGTTTGTGGTGGTTTACTTTGATGATATTTTGATTTATAGCAAAACCTTAGAGGAACATGTTTTACACTTGAGAGAAGTTTTTATTGTTCTACAACGTGAGAAATTATATGCTAACTTTAACAAGTGTCATTTTTGCACCGATCACGTTGTTTTCTTGGGTTTTGTTGTAAGTTCTAAAGGAGTGCAGGTGGATGAGGAGAAGGTGTAAGCCATTAGAGATTGGCCCACACCTACAAATGCAGCACAAGTGCGAAGCTTTCATGGCCTAGCGGGATTCTATCGCCGCTTCGTGAAGGACTTTAGCACCGTCGCAGCCCCGCTTACCGATGTTATGAAGAAACATGTGAGCTTCAAATGGGGGCGTGCACAAGAGGAGGCGTTCCAAGCTATCAAGCACAAGTTGATCAATCCTCCTTTGCTAGCGTTGCCAAACTTCGACAAACCATTCGAAGTTGAATGCGATGCTTCCGGCGTGGGAATTGGAGCGGTTCTCATGCAAGACAAGAGGCCGATCGCGTACTTCAGCGAGAAACTAAGTGGGGGACCCCTCAATTACCCTACTTATGATAAGGAGATGTACGCATTGGTAAGGGCGTTGGAAACGTGGCAACACTATCTTTTGCCGCGGGAGTTTGTGGTCCACACCGACCATGAGTCGCTAAAACATCTGAAGGCGCAACACAAGCTCAACAAGCGACATGGGCAATGGATGGAGTTCCTCGAACCATTTCCGTACGTCATCAAATACAAGCAAGGTAAGGAGAATGTGGTCGCCGATGCCCTTTCTCGCAGGTATACCTTACTTTCTACTCTTGATGCTAAACTACTTGGTTTTGAACAAATTAAAGATTTATATCCATTAGACCAAGATTTTAGTGAATTGTATTCGGCATGTGAAAAGGTTGCTTTTGGGGACTATTATAGGCATGAAGGGTTTTTGTTTCGAAAGAGTAAATTGTGTGTGCCACATAGTTCACTAAGAGAGTTGTTAGTTAGGGAGGCACATGGTGGAGGCCTAATGGGACACTTTGGGGTAGCCAAAACTCTAGGTATTCTCCAAGAACACTTTTACTGGCCCCGCCTAAAGAGAGATATAGAGCGAATTTGTGCTAGATGTGTCACTTGTCGACAAGCCAAGTCTCGAGTCCAAGCACATGGCTTGTATACACCACTTCCTATTCCCACTGCACCTTGGGTAGACATTTCCATGGATTTTGTACTAGGTTTACCAAGGACTAAGAAAGGTCGAGATTCAATCTATGTGGTGGTGGATAGATTTTCTAAGATGGCACATTTCATCCCTTGTCACAAAACTGATGATGCTACTCATGTTGCAGATTTGTTCTTTCGGGAGATTGTTAGGTTACATGGTATGCCTAGGACGATCGTTTCCGATAGAGATGCTAAGTTCTTAAGTTACTTTTGGAAGACCCTTTGGAGTAAGTTAGGTACTAAGTTGTTGTTCTCAACCACTTGTCACCCACAAACTGATGGTCAAACCGAAGTAGTCAATAGGACTTTGTCTACCTTGTTGAGGGCAATCATTAAGAAAAATATAAAAACTTGGGAAGATTGTTTGCCACATGTTGAGTTTGCTTACAATCGTTCAATTCATTCTTCTACTAAATTCTCACCGTTTGAAATTGTTTATGGGTTTAATCCACTTACTCCTTTGGATTTATCACCTTTACCTATGTCTGAGCGTGTGAATTTAGATGGTGCCAAGAAAGCGGAACTTGTCAAGCAGATTCATGAGACGGCAAGACTCAACATTGAGCGGCGGACTGAGCAATACGCCAAACACGCCAACAAGGGCCGGACTAAAGTAGTCTTTGAGCCAGGCGATTGGGTATGGTTACATATGCGAAAGGAGCGTTTTCCTGAGCAAAGACGTTCGAAATTGCTTCCCCGCGGTGATGGACCGTTTCAAGTTCTCGAGCGCATTAATGACAATGCCTACAAATTGGATCTACCTGGTGAGTACAATGTCAGTGCTACTTTCAATGTTTCTGATCTATCTTTTTTTGATGCAGGTGACGATTTGAGGGCAAATCCTTTTCAAGACGAGGGGAATGATGAGGACGTCACTACGCAAGCCCTTGGTGAACGATACATCGTGCCCACGGGTCCAGTCACGAGAGCTCGAGCCAAGCGATTCAAGGAAGAACTCCGAAGTCTAATCACAAAGCTTCAAGATCAAGAACTCGACGTTGCCGAGAAGGAAGCAATCAAAGGAGCGCAACAACAAAGACTCGTGCATGTCATTCAAGCCGAGACGAGTCATCATTAAGAGTTTAGCTAGTAATTCAAGACAATTTTTATGTAATTAGAAGTTAAATAGCTTAAGTTTGGTTTAGGAACATGTTAGAATTGTTTTAGTAGTTTTCGGAATTTAATTGTAATTTTTAGCAATTTGAACCCGAGCCATCGCCGATCGTTCGCCCACTTTCAGCCGAACGATCGCCACAATTGGACATCCAGTGAGAAATCGAGCAGAGGCGTTGCCGATCGTTCGCGAGGTTTCAGCCGATCGATCGCCAGCATCGAGCCAAAACGGACAGACGCATCGCCGATCGATCGCGGGATTCTAGCCGATCGATCGCGCACACTGCCGATCGTTCGCCCAGTTCCAGCCGATCGATCGCCAAAGCGATTAATTTTCGGCAGACTTTATTTTGACGCGTTTTCTTAGTTATTTTTAGTAAATTTCGAATAGTTAGGGTAATTTCCGAATTCTTAAGTCTATTTAGGGTTGTAAAACTTATGAGCCTATTTAAAGGCCAACTTTGATCAATAAAATCATCAGACGTATTATTCAGAAAACCTTGTGTGTTTTGAGAGCATTCTCTCCTCTTGAGTTCTTCGAAGAACTTACCTCGGATTTACCAAAGTGCCAAAGGATTTACCTTGGACGACGAACATAGGCGAGAATTTATCTCGTTGACACAAGAATTTATCTTGTGGCGTTCACCCGGCTTATCGAACGGACTTTCCGCAATCGTTCGAGCACCATTCGATCCACCTTCGTTCCTAATTCCGTAGACGATCCGTAAACAAACCGTGAATCACGAGCACAACGCGCGGGGTTCATATCACCTGATAAGGTAACTTCGCACAAAACTAAGTCTTCGTAACTAGTTTTCCCTAAATCGAGCCTTCAGATTGGTTTTTAGCCCCGAAGTGAATCTAGCGAAGTTGTTTAGGTCCTAAATGTGTTTTTCAATGTAATATATTATAATAAGTCTTAGGGACTCATTTTGAGATCCAACAACACTTAAAAACTCACCTCGCGCAAAAACTAAGTCCTTATACTAGTTTTGCCTAAATCGAGCCTTTCAATGGGTATTTTGGCTCCGAAGTGACTCTAGCAAAATTGTTTTGATCCTAAATCAGTATTTGAACATATAATATATTAAAATAATTCGTAGGGACTCATTTTAAGTTCCAACAACACTTATAAACTCGCCTCGCGCAAAAACTAAGTCCTTATAACTAGTTTTGCCTAATTTGAGCTCTAAAATGGGTATTTTGGATCCGAAGTAACTCTAGCAAAGTTGTTGCGATCCCAAATCAGTATTTGAACATATAATACATTAATATAATTCATAGGGACTCATTTTGAGCTCCAACAACACTTAAAAACTCACGTCGCTCAAAAACTAGGTCCTTATAACTTGTTTTGCCTAAATCGAACTTTTAAACGGGTTTTTTGGTTCCGCATTAACTCTAACAAACTAATTTTGATCCTAAATGAGTATTTGAACATATAATATATTATAATAAGTCTTAGAGACTCGTTTGGAGCTCCAACAAGCCTTATAAGGTAACTTCGCACAAAACTAAGTCTTCGTAACTAGTTTTCCCTAAATCGAGCCTTTAGATTGGTTTTTAGCTCCGAAGTGAATCTAGCGAAGTTGTTTAGGTCCTAAATGTGTTTTTTAATATAATATATTACAATAAGTCTTAGGGACTAATTTTGAGATCCAACAACACTTAAAAACTCACCTCGCGCAAAAACTAAGTCCTTACAATGGTTTTGCCTAAATCGAGCCTCTCAATGGTATTTTGGCTCCGAAGTGACTCTAGCAAAATTGTTTTGATCCTAAATCAGTATTTGAACATATAATATATTGAAATAATTCGTAGGGACTCATTTTGAGTTCCAACAACACTTATAAACTCACCTCGCGCAAAAACTAAGTCCTTAGAACTAGTTTCTCCTAAATTGAGCTCTAAAATGGGTATTTTGGATCCGAAGTGACTCTAGCAAAGTTGTTGCGATCCCAAATCAGTATTTGAACATATAATACATTAATATAATTCATAGGGACTCATTTTGAGCGCCAGCAATACTTAAAAACTCACGTCGATCAAAAACTAAGTCCTTATAACATGTTTTGCCTAAATCGAGCTTTTAAACGGGTTTTCTGGCTCCGAATTAACTCTAGCAAACTAATTTTGATCCTAAATAAGTATTTGAACATATAATATATTATAATAAGTCTTAGAGACTCGTTTGGAGCGCCAACAAGCCTCATAAGGTAACTTTGCACAAAAAATAAGTCTTCGTAACTAGTTTTCCTTAAATCGAGCCTTTAGATTGGTTTTTAGCTCCGAAGTGAATCTAGCGAAGTTGTTTAGGTCCTAAATGTGTTTTTCAATGTAATATATTAAAATAAGTCTTAGGGACTCATTTTGAGATCCAACAACACTTAAAAACTCACCTCGCGCAAAAACTAAGTCCTTATACTAGTTTTGCCTAAATCGAGCCTTTCAATGGGTATTTTGGCTCCGAAGTGACTCTAGCAAAATTGTTTTGATCCTAAATCAGTATTTGAACATATAATATATTAAAATAATTCGTAGGGACTCATTTTGAGTTCCAACAACTCTTACAAACTCGCCTCGCGCAAAAACTAAGTCCTTATAACTAGTTTTGCCTAAATTGAGCTCTAAAATGGGTATTTTGGATCCGAAGTAACTCTAGCAAAGTTGTTGCGATCCCAAATCAGTATTTGAACATATAATACATTAATATAATTCATAGGGACTCATTTTGAGCTCCAACAACACTTAAAAACTCACGTCGCTCAAAAACTAGGTCCTTATAACTTGTTTTGCCTAAATCGAACTTTTAAACGGGTTTTTTGGCTCCGCATTAACTCTAGCAAACTAATTTTGATCCTAAATGAGTATTTGAACATATAATATATTATAATAAGTCTTAGAGACTCGTTTGGAGCTCCAACAAGCCTTATAAGGTAACTTCGCACAAAACTAAGTCTTCGTAACTAGTTTTCCCTAAATCGAGCCTTTAGATTGGTTTTTAGCTCCGAAGTGAATCTAGCGAAGTTGTTTAGGTCCTAAATGTGTTTTTTAATATAATATATTACAATAAGTCTTAGGGACTAATTTTGAGATCCAACAACACTTAAAAACTCACCTCGCGCAAAAACTAAGTCCTTATAATAGTTTTGCCTAAATCGAGCCTTTCAATGGTATTTTGGCTCCGAAGTGACTCTAGCAAAATTGTTTTGATCCTAAATCAGTATTTGAACATATAATATATTAAAATAATTCGTAGGGACTCATTTTGAGTTCCAACAACACTTATAAACTCGCCTCGCGCAAAAACTAAGTCCTTATAACTAGTTTTGCCTAAATTGAGCTCTAAAATGGGTATTTTGGATCCGAAGTAACTCTAGCAAAGTTGTTGCGATCCCAAATCAGTATTTGAACATATAATACATTAATATAATTCATAGGGACTCATTTTGAGCTCCAACAACACTTAAAAACTCACGTCGCTCAAAAACTAGGTCCTTATAACTTGTTTTGCCTAAATCGAACTTTTAAACGGGTTTTTTGGCTCCGCATTAACTCTAGCAAACTAATTTTGATCCTAAATGAGTATTTGAACATATAATATATTATAATAAGTCTTAGAGACTCGTTTGGAGCTCCAACAAGCCTTATAAGGTAACTTTGCACAAAACTAAGTCTTCGTAACTAGTTTTCCCTAAATCGAGCCTTTAGATTGGTTTTTAGCTCCGAAGTGAATCTAGCGAAGTTGTTTAGGTCCTAAATGTGTTTTTTAATATAATATATTACAATAAGTCTTAGGGACTAATTTTGAGATCCAACAACACTTAAAAACTCACCTCGCGCAAAAACTAAGTCCTTATAATAGTTTTGCCTAAATCGAGCCTTTCAATGGTATTTTGGCTCCGAAGTGACTCTAGCAAAATTGTTTTGATCCTAAATCAGTATTTGAACATATAATATATTAAAATAATTCGTAGGGACTCATTTTGAGTTCCAACAACACTTATAAACTCACCTCGCGCAAAAACTAAGTCCTTATAACTAGTTTTCCCTAAATTGAGCTCTAAAATGGGTATTTTGGATCCGAAGTGACTCTAGCAAAGTTGTTGCGATCCCAAATCAGTATTTGAACATATAATACATTAATATAATTCATAGGGACTCATTTTGAGCGCCAGCAACACTTAAAAACTCACGTCGCTCAAAAACTAAGTCCTTATAACATGTTTTGCCTAAATCGAGCTTTTAAACGGGTTTTCTGGCTCCGAATTAACTCTAGCAAACTAATTTTGATCCTAAATGAGTATTTGAACATATAATATATTATAATAAGTCTTAGAGACTCGTTTGGAGCGCCAACAAGCCTTATAAGGTAACTTCGCACAAAACTAAGTCTTCGTAACTAGTTTTCCCTAAATCGAGCCTTTAGATTGGTTTTTAGCTCCGAAGTGAATCTAGCGAAGTTGTTTAGGTCCTAAATGTGTTTTTCAATGTAATATATTATAATAAGTCTTAGGGACTCATTTTGAGATCCAACAACACTTAAAAACTCACCTCGCGCAAAAACTAAGTCCTTATACTAGTTTTGCCTAAATCGAGCCTTTCAATGGGTATTTTGGCTCCGAAGTGACTCTAGCAAAATTGTTTTGATCCTAAATCAGTATTTGAACATATAATATATTAAAATAATTCGTAGGGACTCATTTTGAGTTCCAACAACACTTATAAACTCGCCTCGCGCAAAAACTAAGTCCTTATAACTAGTTTTGCCTAAATTGAGCTCTAAAATGGGTATTTTGGATCCGAAGTGACTCTAGCAAAGTTGTTGCGATCCCAAATCAGTATTTGAACATATAATACATTAATATAATTCATAGGGACTCATTTTGAGCTCCAACAACACTTAAAAACTCACGTCGCTCAAAAACTAAGTCCTTATAACATGTTTTGCCTAAATCGAGCTTTTAAACGGGTTTTCTGGCTCCGAATTAACTCTAGCAAACTAATTTTGATCCTAAATGAGTATTTGAACATATAATATATTATAATAAGTCTTAGAGACTCGTTTGGAGCGCCAACAAGCCTTATAAGGTAACTTTGCACAAAAACTAAGTCTTCGTAACTAGTTTTCCCTAAATCGAGCCTTTAGATTGGTTTTTAGCTCCGAAGTGAATCTAGCGAAGTTGTTTAGGTCCTAAATGTGTTTTTCAATGTAATATATTATAATAAGTCTTAGGGACTCATTTTGAGATCCAACAACACTTAAAAACTCACCTCGCGCAAAAACTAAGTCCTTATACTAGTTTTGCCTAAATCGAGCCTTTCAATGGGTATTTTGGCTCCGAAGTGACTCTAGCAAAATTGTTTTGATCCTAAATCAGTATTTGAACATATAATATATTAAAATAATTCGTAGGGACTCATTTTGAGTTCCAACAACACTTATAAACTCGCCTCGCGCAAAAACTAAGTCCTTATAACTAGTTTTGCCTAAATTGAGCTCTAAAATGGGTATTTTGGATCCGAAGTAACTCTAGCAAAGTTGTTGCGATCCCAAATCAGTATTTGAACATATAATACATTAATATAATTCATAGGGACTCATTTTGAGCTCCAACAACACTTAAAAACTCACGTCGCTCAAAAACTAGGTCCTTATAACTTGTTTTGCCTAAATCGAACTTTTAAACGGGTTTTTTGGCTCCGCATTAACTCTAGCAAACTAATTTTGATCCTAAATGAGTATTTGAACATATAATATATTATAATAAGTCTTAGAGACTCGTTTGGAGCTCCAACAAGCCTTATAAGGTAACTTCGCACAAAACTAAGTCTTCGTAACTAGTTTTCCCTAAATCGAGCCTTTAGATTGGTTTTTAGCTCCGAAGTGAATCTAGCGAAGTTGTTTAGGTCCTAAATGTGTTTTTTAATATAATATATTACAATAAGTCTTAGGGACTAATTTTGAGATCCAACAACACTTAAAAACTCACCTCGCGCAAAAACTAAGTCCTTATAATAGGTTTTGCCTAAATCGAGCCTTTCAATGGTATTTTGGCTCCGAAGTGACTCTAGCAAAATTGTTTTGATCCTAAATCAGTATTTGAACATATAATATATTAAAATAATTCGTAGGGACTCATTTTGAGTTCCAACAACACTTATAAACTCAGCCTCGCGCAAAAACTAAGTCCTTATAACTAGTTTCTCCTAAATTGAGCTCTAAAATGGGTATTTTGGATCCGAAGTGACTCTAGCAAAGTTGTTGCGATCCCAAATCAGTATTTGAACATATAATACATTAATATAATTCATAGGGACTCATTTTGAGCGCCAAGCAACACTTAAAAACTCACGTCGCTCAAAAACTAAGTCCTTATAACATGTTTTGCCTAAATCGAGCTTTTAAACGGGTTTTCTGGCTCCGAATTAACTCTAGCAAACTAATTTTGATCCTAAATGAGTATTTGAACATATAATATATTATAATAAGTCTTAGAGACTCGTTTGGAGCGCCAACAAGCCTTATAAGGTAACTTCGCACAAAACTAAGTCTTCGTAACTAGTTTTCCCTAAATCGAGCCTTTAGATTGGTTTTTAGCTCCGAAGTGAATCTAGCGAAGTTGTTTAGGTCCTAAATGTGTTTTTCAATGTAATATATTACAATAAGTCTTAGGGACTCATTTTGAGATCCAACAACACTTAAAAACTCACCTCGCGCAAAAACTAAGTCCTTATAATAGTTTTGCCTAAATCGAGCCTTTCAATGGGTATTTTGGCTCCGAAGTGACTCTAGCAAAATTGTTTTGATCCTAAATCAGTATTTGAACATATAATATATTAAAATAATTCGTAGGGACTCATTTTGAGTTCCAACAACACTTATAAACTCGCCTCGCGCAAAAACTAAGTCCTTATAACTAGTTTTGCCTAAATTGAGCTCTAAAATGGGTATTTTGGATCCGAAGTAACTCTAGCAAAGTTGTTGCGATCCCAAATCAGTATTTGAACATATAATACATTAATATAATTCATAGGGACTCATTTTGAGCTCCAACAACACTTAAAAACTCACGTCGCTCAAAAACTAGGTCCTTATAACTTGTTTTGCCTAAATCGAACTTTTAAACGGGTTTTTTGGCTCCGCATTAACTCTAGCAAACTAATTTTGATCCTAAATGAGTATTTGAACATATAATATATTATAATAAGTCTTAGAGACTCGTTTGGAGCTCCAACAAGCCTTATAAGGTAACTTCGCACAAAACTAAGTCTTCGTAACTAGTTTTCCCTAAATCGAGCCTTTAGATTGGTTTTTAGCTCCGAAGTGAATCTAGCGAAGTTGTTTAGGTCCTAAATGTGTTTTTTAATATAATATATTACAATAAGTCTTAGGGACTAATTTTGAGATCCAACAACACTTAAAAACTCACCTCGCGCAAAAACTAAGTCCTTATAATAGTTTTGCCTAAATCGAGCCTTTCAATGGTATTTTGGCTCCGAAGTGACTCTAGCAAAATTGTTTTGATCCTAAATCAGTATTTGAACATATAATATATTAAAATAATTCGTAGGGACTCATTTTGAGTTCCAACAACACTTATAAACTCGCCTCGCGCAAAAACTAAGTCCTTATAACTAGTTTTGCCTAAATTGAGCTCTAAAATGGGTATTTTGGATCCGAAGTAACTCTAGCAAAGTTGTTGCGATCCCAAATCAGTATTTGAACATATAATACATTAATATAATTCATAGGGACTCATTTTGAGCTCCAACAACACTTAAAAACTCACGTCGCTCAAAAACTAGGTCCTTATAACTTGTTTTGCCTAAATCGAACTTTTAAACGGGTTTTTTGGCTCCGCATTAACTCTAGCAAACTAATTTTGATCCTAAATGAGTATTTGAACATATAATATATTATAATAAGTCTTAGAGACTCGTTTGGAGCTCCAACAAGCCTTATAAGGTAACTTCGCACAAAAACTAAGTCTTCGTAACTAGTTTTCCCTAAATCGAGCCTTTAGATTGGTTTTTAGCTCCGAAGTGAATCTAGCGAAGTTGTTTAGGTCCTAAATGTGTTTTTTAATATAATATATTACAATAAGTCTTAGGGACTAATTTTGAGATCCAACAACACTTAAAAACTCACCTCGCGCAAAAACTAAGTCCTTATAATAGTTTTGCCTAAATCGAGCCTTTCAATGGTATTTTGGCTCCGAAGTGACTCTAGCAAAATTGTTTTGATCCTAAATCAGTATTTGAACATATAATATATTAAAATAATTCGTAGGGACTCATTTTGAGTTCCAACAACACTTATAAACTCGCCTCGCGCAAAAACTAAGTCCTTATAACTAGTTTTGCCTAAATTGAGCTCTAAAATGGGTATTTTGGATCCGAAGTGACTCTAGCAAAGTTGTTGCGATCCCAAATCAGTATTTGAACATATAATACATTAATATAATTCATAGGGACTCATTTTGAGCTCCAACAACACTTAAAAACTCACGTCGCTCAAAAACTAGGTCCTTATAACTTGTTTTGCCTAAATCGAACTTTTAAACGGGTTTTTTGGCTCCGCATTAACTCTAGCAAACTAATTTTGATCCTAAATGAGTATTTGAACATATAATATATTATAATAAGTCTTAGAGACTCGTTTGGAGCTCCAACAAGCCTTATAAGGTAACTTCGCACAAAACTAAGTCTTCGTAACTAGTTTTCCCTAAATCGAGCCTTTAGATTGGTTTTTAGCTCCGAAGTGAATCTAGCGAAGTTGTTTAGGTCCTAAATGTGTTTTTTAATATAATATATTACAATAAGTCTTAGGGACTAATTTTGAGATCCAACAACACTTAAAAACTCACCTCGCGCAAAAACTAAGTCCTTATAATAGTTTTGCCTAAATCGAGCCTTTCAATGGTATTTTGGCTCCGAAGTGACTCTAGCAAAATTGTTTTGATCCTAAATCAGTATTTGAACATATAATATATTAAAATAATTCGTAGGGACTCATTTTGAGTTCCAACAACACTTATAAACTCACCTCGCGCAAAAACTAAGTCCTTATAAAGTCCTTCTGGAGCGTTCTCCTCGGAGCTGACTCTGAACTTAAGTTTTGACTCAATAACTTCTCGTCACAATGGCTCAACATATAGATATCTTTATTCTTTTACTTACCTTTGTCTAGGATCCACCGATGGTCATCGCAATATCAATTGCGTTTAGGCGGGAAGAAGGCCAATCTCCCAGCAGTCTCACGGACTTCATTCCACACCCAATCGACTGGCTTAGTGTGGAGGATGCTCTCTCTCTTGGAGCAGGGCTCTCTACTCTTGGAGCCTGAAGTTCCATCGACATTTTTATAATTTTTTATCATTAACCTCTTGTCTACTTGCTTTGAGGACTGAGGTTTATTTCAGATGCTTACCCGTAATACTCTTACAAAGAAGACTAGGATTTCCATCTATTCTTTATCCCTTTCAGTTTCACACAGTAGACTGAGATTTATTGTTCTTTACCCCATTCTCAGATCACAGACTGGGATTTTCCCTGTTATTTATCCCTTGTCAACTCGTTAAGAGGACTGGGATATTGCAAGAGGCCTTAGATTTCTATTAGATTTAATAATCATTATTGTTAACACAACTAATGGACTACTCACGAGCCCCAAACTTTTGGCCTCTTGCGTTTTGGTTCGAGAACCCTTAATTATCCCGTTTAAGAATTTCACAATAAATGCAAACAACATGGCTCGGTGAGGTTTTGATTCTAACTCTAATTTTACTTTTACTATCTCATTTTATTCTCTTATAATTATTCACTGGAAAGGCTTGGGTTAGAACCCGAATTAGATTTCCTGCACGGGCTAATACCCGGCTTCGTCTTCTTGCACGGATCGAAACCCAATGATCATTTCTACACGGATCGAGGTTCGTTTCTTTAATATGTCTTATTCACATTTTATTCATATACAAAGACTTATCTCAGTTTGTCTATAATATTTTCCTCGTCCCTTTATATCTCACTTCGAGGGTTTTCATCCGGCTTTTTATCCAATTTTAATGTCACACAGCATATAATATAGACACAGAGTCTTTAACTGGGAATTCCAATACAAACCCTAACAAACAAGCACAAACAAATAAACAAGCTCGTTGCCGTAGGTGCATCGCCACTTACTTGTGCGAGCTTCGCGACTGTTCTAAGATCACCCTGGAAGCTTGCTCCGAGCTCCGACCACTTTCATATTGATTCGTCCTTAAATAACATAAAGACACGGTCTCGTCAGTTTGCTTGTCTCGTCACATCAAGAGCGAACCTATTTTATAAATATAACACTTAACTGCTCGGGTGTCCTAAGTTTTCCTTCAACATAATGGGGCTGACTTAGACACTACATAAGGTTAAACAAACCTTAAATAGGTCCGTTGGCTAATCTGATACCCCAATGAGCGTTCCCGTGCACCTCAGGGCTTTTCGAGCTACTCCAAGGGTCGTTTCGGGCTATAATTGATTCTTAAGATTGGGAACTAGTCTAATATGATGTTTGTCCATTTCCCTAGGACTATTATAAAATATAAGACTATATTAAAACGTAATGTGTATGCAAGGTAGTCCGAGTCTACGTTTTACTTGTTTAGCTTATTTTAACTTCCAATGTCCTCATCTCAATGTGTTAGGATTGGACACATGTCCATTTAAGTTACAATACCCATTTTATACAATTTCAAGATTTAATCGAACTCCTAGTTGTGGTTTAACTTGAAAACATCGTTTTGAGTTTTAACTTTCTATTTCTTTTATTGTAAAAACATTTAAGGGCAGCAACTTCTAAGTTTTGAAAGGAGATTATTCCTTAATTTTAAACCTTCATCAAAGTGTTGAAAACAACCATGATACTCAAGTTTGCAAAACAAGACGTTTTCACACCCAGTTTTACGATTTCTCGTGAAATCGTCGTTTTAAGCTAAACATCATCTTTACTTCTACAAAACTAAGAAAATAATATTAATACAGTAGCTTCTAGGTTCTAAGGAGGTTTTTAACTCCATGTTGTGACCTTTCATTGAAGCTTTAAGCTTATACAAAACCGATCACAAAGTTGTTAACTTTTGAACTAATCTCGCAGTTTTGCCCAAGACACTCTTGTCATTGTGTCCTTTCGGTTACCACTTGGTTATTAACTCAAAATATATTTGGAAACAGTAAAAAATGAATCAAAAGGAAGTTCAAAAGTCCCTATTAACTCAACCAAGCATTAAGGTTCCAATCTTTGAGAAAACTACTAAGTTTTTATCTTTTCTTAGTGGCTAAACACTTCGGTCTGTTGGAAACCGTTGTGGGGGTTCGTTTAAAACCATTTTCATATTAAAACACAAAACTACGGCCATGCAAACATGAAAAATAAAATAAATAGAAGAAGAAGAGCCACGGCCAAGGGTAGCCAAAGCTCTAGTGCAAACAAAGACAACTCGCCAAACACAAGTTTGCAATATCCGAAAGCTAGCCTCTCTAGCTTCCATCAACTTGTGTTTGGCTTCCTCTTAACAAACAAAGGCCATGCAACTAACTATTACAACAAATCATCACAGAATACATTCATGGTTATATTAATAAACCTAGAACTTAAAGAAAACTCAACAACTCACAAAGTTAGAGGTATATAGCTAAGCTCACGGTTAGAGCTTTTCTCGTCGTGCTAGCTTACTTGGCCGACTCCTTCCCAAGGCTCGTCTTAAAAAACCACGTCTTGGTGGTTCTTGACTTCCTAGGGCAGAGAATAAAGAAGGGTTTAGGGTGGTTTTTGAAAGGTAAAACAAGGAGACAACTAGTGTAGAGGCACGGTTTTACCTTAGTGGAAGCTAGGGTTTCCGAGCCTTCCTTCTTCTCTCCTTCTTCCTTCTTGTGTTCGGTCTCTCTCTCTCTCTACCTCTCAAACTTTTGTTTCTCTTCTTCTCTCTATCTTCCATGAATTCTCTCTCTCAGATTCTCTCTAAAATTCTAAAATGAGAGTAAAAGTGTGAGCCTAAGGGTTAAGGACCATATTGTAGAGAGTTTGGAAAAGCTTGGTGAGCAAGCTAAAAAAAACCACTCTCTCTCTCTCTTTCTTGTCGTGCTCCCTCTCTCTCTCCTCTCACTTTCTATTTTTTTTTCATAATATTAATAAATAATATTCAATATCCAAGTTTCATCTCAGCGCTTGATGGTCTTAGTCTTATTCCATCATATGGTCAACGTTAATCAGGAGCACAAGGCTTTTCCTTTTTCTAAACCCTCATCATTGCTTCCACAACTTCCAAGAAGCACTAATTACAATTCTCTCTCTCTCTCTCTCTCTCTCTCTCTCTCTCTCTCTCTCTCTCTCTCTCTTACTCAATGGCTGAATACTAGGCTCTCTCTCTCTCATCCTTGGTATTTGTTTCCAATAAATAAAATGTTAATTATCAAATAGGACTAATCTCAGCCCTTGTTTTTGCCTTAATGGTTAAGTATTCTTAATCCAATGGCTAGGATTAAACAAGACTAATAATACTAATAACTTTTCATATTCCCCTCTCTCTTCTAAATTGGCACCCATTATTGTCCAATTTCTGATTGGTTCATTCAAACCAACCACCAATGAAAACATTCTTGGATTTATTTCAATGGTCAACTACTAATCTCTTAATTAACAAAAACATTAAATACTTATGCTGCATGCCACATAGGCTCACGGTTGGGATTCAAATTGAGCCTAAGATTACTTTCTTAAGCAAGGCACATTTAGTTACTGAGAGAGGGTCGGCATTAGGCTGGTTTAGGGGTCAGAAATAATTCCCTAGGCCCGTTCTTGCATACGATAACCAAAATACTCTTTTTCGATCCAACGTTCACAGTTTTGACCTAATTTAAATTCTATTGAACCCGATACTTTATGGGACCTATCTAGGTCACAAATATCTTCTAAAATACAGTTTAGAAAACATTAAAGTGGTAGTGGTCGTTTCGAGCTCGTTCTATTCTTTAACCACATTTACACGGTTATTCTTGACTTTTCCGAGTTTATATCGTTCTGGCTTCGTTCTAACTCGGAATGACTTCAAATTTGAAACAAAGACTCACTATATGATTATAATCCATATTGTGGCCTTAAAAACATATACAACCCAAAAAAATGTTATTTTTCTAAATTTGGGCCAAATATATAATTATTTACAAGATCAGGGACTCACAACGCAACTTGCGCTGTAAGGAGTCAAATTCATATCTCATGGCCATTGAAATTTAAGGATAAATCTTCCAATAATAAATTGGATAATGCAATAATGAGGATGAGTTCTAATGACGAGATGATATATAAACTTAATTATCAGAGGGTCGATAATACAATGTCGCTTATCTAGCTCTATCGAGGAAGTATAATAAAAACATATGAGGGGTTACAGCTTGGTCGTTTGTCTGCAGGTCGTAGGCCATGCACATTTTGTGTGTAACTCCATATTTCTTCACAAGGGCCTCAATGGAGCGGTTGTAGAAGTGAGTGCCCTGATAACTTATAACACACAAAAAAGGGGCCCATGAAATCTATGCCCCAAACATCGAAGATTTCAACGATTAAGATTGGAAGCTGGGGCATTTGATTACTATGGCCTACATTACCTATACATGGCATCGATCACATGCCTTGCAGAAGAGGTAGGCGTACTTGAATAAAGTCGGCTAAAAGAACCACATGACCCTACATGTCGTTCTCTTTGAACTAAATGACCTCCATAAGCTTTAGAGTGACATACGATTAGGATAGAATGAAAGCCAGTATCGCGTAGCCACCTTCGTATCGCTTAGTCGGGACAACTCTTGAAAAAATGTGAATTTAATTTATATTCTTGTATATTTCTTGTATTCCCATGTTTGATTTTGCCTTTTATCAAAAAGGAAAAAAAATCATAGCTTGGATTCATATTTTCAATTAAGGACTTTTGGTATAAAAGAAAATTTAAATTAAAATTCCAATTTATTTTTTATATTCTTGGATTTTTCATCTAAAAATTTATAAAGCTTGTTTAGTATAATTTCCATCTGTTGAAGTATTGTTCACTTTCAAACCCTATTCATTTGTATGTGAATTTGATTTATATTCATGTATATGTTTTATATTCCTCGATTTGATTTTGCGGCATTGTGAGTTTTAGCGCTAATAATATGTGTGTTTGATTTGTATAGCTTGTATCGATTTATGAGAATTTGTTTAAAAGTAATAAATGACAAGTAAACATTTTGGAATTTCCTTTTCAAACTTGGTTTTGGACACAATGTGAATTTATGTTATAATCTTTGTTTTTTTATCCCATATTCATTGTTTTTTAGGGTTCAAATGAATATTGCAAATGATAGTTAGGGTTTTTGTTTTTAAATTTTGTGATTTAGAGTTTTTCATTTTTAAATTGGATAATTTTGGTACGTATGAATTTATTTTATATAGAGACTCATTTTGAGCGCCAGCAACACTTAAAAACTCACATCGCTCAAAAAGTAAGTCCTTATAACATGTTTTGCCTAAATCGAGCTTTTAAACGGGTTTTCTGGCTCCGAATTAACTCTAGCAAACTAATTTTGATCCTAAATGAGTATTTGAACATATAATATATTATAATAAGTCTTAGAGACTCGTTTGGAACGCCAACAAGCCTTATAAGGTAACTTTGCACAAAAAATAAGTCGTCGTAACTAGTTTTCCCTAAATCGAGCCTTTAGATTGGTTTTTAGCTCCGAAGTGAATCTAGCGAAGTTGTTTAGGTCCTAAATGTTTTTTTTAATATAATATATTACAATAAGTCTTAGGGACTAATTTTGAGATCCAACAACACTTAAAAACTCACCTCGCGCAAAAACTAAGTCCTTATAATGGTTTTGCCTAAATCGAGCCTTTCAATGGTATTTTGGCTCCGAAGTGACTCTAGCAAAATTATTTTGATCCTAAATCAGTATTTGAACATATAATATATTAAAATAATTCGTAGGGACTCATTTTGAGTTCCAACAACACTTATAAACTCACCTCGCGCAAAAACTAAGTCCTTATAACTAGTTTCTCCTAAATTGAGCTCTAAAATGGGTATTTTGGATCCGAAGTGACTCTAGCAAAGTTGTTGCGATCCCAAATCAGTATTTGAGTATATAATACATTAATATAATTCATAGGGACTCATTTTGAGCGCCAGCAACACTTAAAAACTCACGTCGATCAAAAACTAAGTCCTTATAACATGTTTTGCCTAAATCGAGCTTTTAAACGGGTTTTCTGGCTCCGAATTAACTCTAGCAAACTAATTTTGATCCTAAATGAGTATTTGAACATATAATATATTATAATAAGTCTTAGAGACTCGTTTGGAGCGCCAACAAGCCTCATAAGGTAACTTTGCACAAAAAATAAGTCTTCGTAACTAGTTTTCCCTAAATCGAGCCTTTAGATTGGTTTTTAGCTCCGAAGTGAATCTAGCGAAGTTGTTTAGGTCCTAAATGTGTTTTTCAATGTAATATATTATAATAAGTCTTAGGGACCCATTTTGAGATCCAACAACACTTAAAAACTCACCTCGCGCAAAAACTAAGTCCTTATACTAGTTTTGCCAAAATCGAGCCTTTCAATGGGGTATTTTGGCTTCGAAGTGACTCTAGCAAAATTGTTTTGATCCTAAATCAGTATTTGAACATATATTATATTAAAATAATTCGTAGGGACTCATTTTGAGTTCCAACAACACTTATAAACTCGCCTCGCGCAAAAACTAAGTCCTTATAACTAGTTTTGCCTAAATTGAGCTCTAAAATGGGTATTTTGGATTCGAAGTAACTCTAACAAAGTTGTTGCGATCCCAAATCAGTATTTGAACATATAATACATTAATATAATTCATAGGGACTCATTTTGAGCTCCAACAACACTTAAAAACTCACGTCGCTCAAAAACTAGGTCCTTATAACTTGTTTTGCCTAAATCGAACTTTTAAACGGGTTTTTTGGCTCCGCATTAACTCTAGCAAACTAATTTTGATCCTAAATGAGTATTTGAACATATAATATATTATAATAAGTCTTAGAGACTCGTTTGGAGCTCCAACAAGCCTTATAAGGTAACTTCGCATAAAAACTAAGTCTTCGTAACTAGTTTTCCCTAAATCGAGCCTTTAGATTGGTTTTTAGCTCCGAAGTGAATCTAGCGAAGTTGTTTAGGTCCTAAATGTGTTTTTTAATATAATATATTATAATAAGTCTTAGGGACTCATTTTGAGATCCAACAACACTTAAAAACTCACCTCGCGCAAAAACTAAGTCCTTATAATAGTTTTGCCTAAATCGAGCCTTTCAATGGTATTTTGGCTCCGAAGTGACTCTAGCAAAATTGTTTTGATCCCAAATCAGTATTTGAACATATAATATATTAAAATAATTCGTAGGGACTCATTTTGAGTTCCAACAACACTTATAAACTCGCCTCGCGCAAAAACTAAGTCCTTATAACTAGTTTTGCCTAAATTGAACTCTAAAATGGGTATTTTGGATCCGAAGTGACTCTAGCAAAGTTGTTGCGATCCCAAATCAGTATTTGAACATATAATACATTAATATAATTCATAGGGACTCATTTTGAGCGCCAGCAACACTTAAAAACTCACATCGCTCAAAACTAAGTCCTTATAACATGTTTTGTCTAAATCGAGCTTTTAAACGGGTTTTCTGGCTCCGAATTAACTCTAGCAAACTAATTTTGATCCTAAATGAGTATTTGAACATATAATATATTATAATAAGTCTTAGAGACTCGTTTGGAGCTCCAACAAGCCTTATAAGGTAACTTCGCACAAAACTAAGTCTTCGTAACTAGTTTTCCCTAAATCGAGCCTTTAGATTGGTTTTTAGCTCCGAAGTGAATCTAGCGAAGTTGTTTAGGTCCTAAATGTGTTTTTTAATATAATATATTACAATAAGTCTTAGGGACTAATTTTGAGATCCAACAACACTTAAAAACTCACCTCGCGCAAAAACTAAGTCCTTATAATAGTTTTGCCTGAATCGAGCCTTTCAATGGTATTTTGGCTCCGAAGTGACTCTAGCAAAATTGCTTTGATCCTAAATCAGTATTTGAACATATAATATATTAAAATAATTCGTAGGGACTCATTTTGAGTTCCAACAACACTTATAAACTCACCTCGCGCAAAAACTAAGTCCTTATAACTAGTTTCTCCTAAATTGAGCTCTAAAATGGGTATTTTGGATCCGAAGTGACTCTAGCAAAGTTGTTGCGATCCCAAATCAGTATTTGAACATATAATACATTAATATAATTCATAGGCTCATTTTGAGCGCCAGCAACACTTAAAAACTCACATCGCTCAAAAACTAAGTCCTTATAACATGTTTTGCCTAAATCGAGCTTTTAAACGGGTTTTCTGGCTCCAAATAAACTCTAGCAAACTAATTTTGATCCTAAATGAGTATTTGAACATATAATATATTATAATAAGTCTTAGAGACTCGTTTGGAGCGCCAACAAGACTTATAAGGTAACTTTGCACAAAAAATAAGTCGTCGTAACTAGTTTTCCCTAAATCGAGCCTTTAGATTGGTTTTTTGCTCCGAAGTGAATCTAGCGAAGTTGTTTAGGTCCTAAATGTGTTTTTCAATGTAATATATTATAATAAGTCTTAGGGACTCATTTTGAGATCCAACAACACTTAAAAACTCACCTCGCCCAAAAACTAAGTCCTTATACTAGTTTTGCCTAAATCGAGCCTTTCAATGGGTATTTTGGCTCCGAAGTGACTCTAGCAAAATTGTTTTGATCCTAAATCAGTATTTGAACATATAATATATTAAAATAATTCGTAGGGACTCATTTTGAGTTCCAACAACACTTATAAACTCACCTCGCGCAAAAACTAAGTCCTTATAACTAGTTTCTCCTAAATTGAGCTCTAAAATGGGTATTTTGGATCCGAAGTGACTCTAGCAAAGTTGTTGCGATCCCAAATCAGTATTTGAACATATAATACATTAATATAATTCATAGAGACTCATTTTGAGCGCCAGCAACACTTAAAAACTCACATCGCTCAAAAAGTAAGTCCTTATAACATGTTTTGCCTAAATCGAGCTTTTAAACGGGTTTTCTGGCTCCGAATTAACTCTAGCAAACTAATTTTGATCCTAAATGAGTATTTGAACATATAATATATTATAATAAGTCTTAGAGACTCGTTTGGAACGCCAACAAGCCTTATAAGGTAACTTTGCACAAAAAATAAGTCTTCGTAACTAGTTTTCCCTAAATCGAGCCTTTAGATTGGTTTTTAGCTCCGAAGTGAATCTAGCGAAGTTGTTTAGGTCCTAAATGTGTTTTTTAATATAATATATTACAATAAGTCTTAGGGACTAATTTTGAGATCCAACAACACTTAAAAACTCACCTCGCGCAAAAACTAAGTCCTTATAATAGTTTTGCCTGAATCGAGCCTTTCAATGGTATTTTCGCTCCGAAGTGACTCTAGCAAAATTGTTTTGATCCTAAATCAGTATTTGAACATATAATATATTAAAATAATTCGTAGGGACTCATTTTGAGTTCCAACAACACTTATAAACTCACCTCGCGCAAAAACTAAGTCCTTATAACTAGTTTCTCCTAAATTGAGCTCTAAAATGGGTATTTTGGATCCGAAGTGACTCTAGCAAAGTTGTTGCGATCCCAAATCAGTATTTGAACATATAATACATTAATATAATTCATAGGGACTCATTTTGAGCGCCAGCAACACTTAAAAACTCACGTCGCTCAAAAACTAAGTCCTTATAACATGTTTTGCCTAAATCGAGCTTTTAAACGGGTTTTCTGGCTCCGAATTAACTCTAGCAAACTAATTTTGATCCTAAATGAGTATTTGAACATATAATATATTATAATAAGTCTTAGAGACTCGTTTGGAGCTCCAACAAGCCTTATAAGGTAACTTCGCACAAAACTAAGTCTTCGTAACTAGTTTTCCCTAAATCGAGCCTTTAGATTGGTTTTTAGCTCCGAAGTGAATCTAGCGAAGTTGTTTAGGTCCTAAATGTGTTTTTTAATATAATATATTACAATAAGTCTTAGGGACTAATTTTGAGATCCAACAACACTTAAAAACTCACCTCGCGCAAAAACTAAGTCCTTATAATAGTTTTGCCTGAATCGAGCCTTTCAATGGTATTTTGGCTCCGAAGTGACTCTAGCAAAATTGTTTTGATCCTAAATCAGTATTTGAACATATAATATATTAAAATAATTCGTAGGGACTCATTTTGAGTTCCAACAACACTTATAAACTCGCCTCGCGCAAAAACTAAGTCCTTATAACTAGTTTTGCCTAAATTGAGCTCTAAAATGGGTATTTTGGATCCGAAGTAACTCTAGCAAAGTTGTTGCGATCCCAAATCAGTATTTGAACATATAATACATTAATATAATTCATAGGGACTCATTTTGAGCTCCAACAACACTTAAAAACTCACGTCGCTCAAAAACTAGGTCCTTATAACTTGTTTTGCCTAAATCGAACTTTTAAACGGGTTTTTTGGCTCCGCATTAACTCTAGCAAACTAATTTTGATCCTAAATGAGTATTTGAACATATAATATATTATAATAAGTCTTAGAGACTCGTTTGGAGCTCCAACAAGCCTTATAAGGTAACTTCGCACAAAAACTAAGTCTTCATAACTAGTTTTCCCTAAATCGAGCCTTTAGATTGGTTTTTAGCTCCGAAGTGAATCTAGCGAAGTTGTTTAGGTCCTAAATGTGTTTTTTAATATAATATATTACACTAAGTCTTAGGGACTAATTTTGAGATCCAACAACACTTAAAAACTCACCTCGCGCAAAAACTAAGTCCTTATAATAGTTTTGCCTAAATCGAGCCTTTCAATGGTATTTTGGCTCCGAAGTGACTCGAGCAAAATTGTTTTGATCCCAAATCAGTATTTGAACATATAATAAATTAAAATAATTCGTAGGGACTCATTTTGAGTTCCAACAACACTTATAAACTCGCCTCGCGCAAAAACTAAGTCCTTATAACTAGTTTTGCCTAAATTGAGCTCTAAAATGGGTATTTTGGATCCGAAGTAACTCTAGCAAAGTTGTTGCGATCCCAAATCTGTATTTGAACATATAATACATTAATATAATTCATAGGGACTCATTTTGAGCTCCAACAACACTTAAAAACTCACGTCGCTCAAAAACTAGGTCCTTATAACTTGTTTTGCCTAAATCGAACTTTTAAACGGGTTTTTTGGCTCCGCATTAACTCTAGCAAACTAATTTTGATCCTAAATGAGTATTTGAACATATAATATATTATAATAAGTCTTAGAGACTCGTTTGGAGCTCCAACAAGCCTTATAAGGTAACTTCGCACAAAAACTAAGTCTTCATAACTAGTTTTCCCTAAATCGAGCCTTTAGATTGGTTTTTAGCTCCGAAGTGAATCTAGCGAAGTTGTTTAGGTCCTAAATGTGTTTTTTAATATAATATATTACAATAAGTCTTAGGGACTAATTTTGAGATCCAACAACACTTAAAAACTCACCTCGCGCAAAAACTAAGTCCTTATAATAGTTTTGCCTAAATCGAGCCTTTCAATGGTATTTTGGCTCCGAAGTGACTCGAGCAAAATTGTTTTGATCCAAATCAGTATTTGAACATATAATATATTAAAATAATTCGTAGGGACTCATTTTGAGTTCCAACAACACTTATAAACTCGCCTCGCGCAAAAACTAAGTCCTTATAACTAGTTTTGCCTAAATTGAGCTCTAAAATGGGTATTTTGGATCCGAAGTAACTCTAGCAAAGTTGTTGCGATCCCAAATCAGTATTTGAACATATAATACATTAATATAATTCATAGGGACTCATTTTGAGCTCCAACAACACTTAAAAACTCACGTCGCTCAAAAACTAGGTCCTTATAACTTGTTTTGCCTAAATCGAACTTTTAAACGGGTTTTTTGGCTCCGCATTAACTCTAGCAAACTAATTTTGATCCTAAATGAGTATTTGAACATATAATATATTATAATAAGTCTTAGAGACTCGTTTGGAGCTCCAACAAGCCTTATAAGGTAACTTCGCACAAAAACTAAGTCTTCATAACTAGTTTTCCCTAAATCGAGCCTTTAGATTGGTTTTTAGCTCCGAAGTGAATCTAGCGAAGTTGTTTAGGTCCTAAATGTGTTTTTTAATATAATATATTACACTAAGTCTTAGGGACTAATTTTGAGATCCAACAACACTTAAAAACTCACCTCGCGCAAAAACTAAGTCCTTATAATAGTTTTGCCTAAATCGAGCCTTTCAATGGTATTTTGGCTCCGAAGTGACTCGAGCAAAATTGTTTTGATCCCAAATCAGTATTTGAACATATAATAAATTAAAATAATTCGTAGGGACTCATTTTGAGTTCCAACAACACTTATAAACTCGCCTCGCGCAAAAACTAAGTCCTTATAACTAGTTTTGCCTAAATTGAGCTCTAAAATGGGTATTTTGGATCCGAAGTAACTCTAGCAAAGTTGTTGCGATCCCAAATCTGTATTTGAACATATAATACATTAATATAATTCATAGGGACTCATTTTGAGCTCCAACAACACTTAAAAACTCACGTCGCTCAAAAACTAGGTCCTTATAACTTGTTTTGCCTAAATCGAACTTTTAAACGGGTTTTTTGGCTCCGCATTAACTCTAGCAAACTAATTTTGATCCTAAATGAGTATTTGAACATATAATATATTATAATAAGTCTTAGAGACTCGTTTGGAGCTCCAACAAGCCTTATAAGGTAACTTCGCACAAAAACTAAGTCTTCGTAACTAGTTTTCCCTAAATCGAGCCTTTAGATTGGTTTTTAGCTCCGAAGTGAATCTAGCGAAGTTGTTTAGGTCCTAAATGTGTTTTTTAATATAATATATTACAATAAGTCTTAGGGACTAATTTTGAGATCCAACAACACTTAAAAACTCACCTCGCGCAAAAACTAAGTCCTTATAATAGTTTTGCCTAAATCGAGCCTTTCAATGGTATTTTGGCTCCGAAGTGACTCTAGCAAAATTGTTTTGATCCTAAATCAGTATTTGAACATATAATATATTAAAATAATTCGTAGGGACTCATTTTGAGTTCCAACAACACTTATAAACTCACCTCGCGCAAAAACTAAGTCCTTATAACTAGTTTCTCCTAAATTGAGCTCTAAAATGGGTATTTTGGATCCGAAGTGACTCTAGCAAAGTTGTTGCGATCCCAAATCAGTATTTGAACATATAATACATTAATATAATTCATAGGGACTCATTTTGAGCGCCAGCAACACTTAAAAACTCACGTCGCTCAAAAACTAAGTCCTTATAACATGTTTTGCCTAAATCGAGCTTTTAAACGGGTTTTCTGGCTCCGAATTAACTCTAGCAAACTAATTTTGATCCTAAATGAGTATTTGAACATATAATATATTATAATAAGTCTTAGAGACTCGTTTGGAGCGCCAACAAGCCTTATAAGGTAACTTTGCACAAAAAATAAGTCTTCGTAACTAGTTTTCCCTAAATCGAGCCTTTAGATTGGTTTTTAGCTCCGAAGTGAATCTAGCGAAGTTGTTTAGGTCCTAAATGTGTTTTTCAATGTAATATATTATAATAAGTCTTAGGGACTCATTTTGAGATCCAACAACACTTAAAAACTCACCTCGCGCAAAAACTAAGTCCTTATACTAGTTTTGCCTAAATCGAGCCTTTCAATGGGTATTTTGGCTCCGAAGTGACTCTAGCAAAATTGTTTTGATCCTAAATCAGTATTTGAACATATAATATATTAAAATAATTCGTAGGGACTCATTTTGAGTTCCAACAACACTTATAAACTCGCCTCGCGCAAAAACTAAGTCCTTATAACTAGTTTTGCCTAAATTGAGCTCTAAAATGGGTATTTTGGATCCGAAGTAACTCTAGCAAAGTTGTTGCGATCCCAAATCAGTATTTGAACATATAATACATTAATATAATTCATAGGGACTCATTTTGAGCTCCAACAACACTTAAAAACTCACGTCGCTCAAAAACTAGGTCCTTATAACTTGTTTTGCCTAAATCGAACTTTTAAACGGGTTTTTTGGCTCCGCATTAACTCTAGCAAACTAATTTTGATCCTAAATGAGTATTTGAACATATAATATATTATAATAAGTCTTAGAGACTCGTTTGGAGCTCCAACAAGCCTTATAAGGTAACTTCGCACAAAAACTAAGTCTTCATAACTAGTTTTCCCTAAATCGAGCCTTTAGATTGGTTTTTAGCTCCGAAGTGAATCTAGCGAAGTTGTTTAGGTCCTAAATGTGTTTTTTAATATAATATATTACAATAAGTCTTAGGGACTAATTTTGAGATCCAACAACACTTAAAAACTCACCTCGCGCAAAAACTAAGTCCTTATAATAGTTTTGCCTAAATCGAGCCTTTCAATGGTATTTTGGCTCCGAAGTGACTCTAGCAAAATTGTTTTGATCCTAAATCAGTATTTGAACATATAATATATTAAAATAATTCGTAGGGACTCATTTTGAGTTCCAACAACACTTATAAACTCGCCTCGCGCAAAAACTAAGTCCTTATAACTAGTTTTGCCTAAATTGAGCTCTAAAATGGGTATTTTGGATCCGAAGTAACTCTAGCAAAGTTGTTGCGATCCCAAATCAGTATTTGAACATATAATACATTAATATAATTCATAGGGACTCATTTTGAGCTCCAACAACACTTAAAAACTCACGTCGCTCAAAAACTAGGTCCTTATAACTTGTTTTGCCTAAATCGAACTTTTAAACGGGTTTTTTGGCTCCGCATTAACTCTAGCAAACTAATTTTGATCCTAAATGAGTATTTGAACATATAATATATTATAATAAGTCTTAGAGACTCGTTTGGAGCTCCAACAAGCCTTATAAGGTAACTTCGCACAAAAACTAAGTCTTCGTAACTAGTTTTCCCTAAATCGAGCCTTTAGATTGGTTTTTAGCTCCGAAGTGAATCTAGCGAAGTTGTTTAGGTCCTAAATGTGTTTTTTAATATAATATATTACACTAAGTCTTAGGGACTAATTTTGAGATCCAACAACACTTAAAAACTCACCTCGCGCAAAAACTAAGTCCTTATAATAGTTTTGCCTAAATCGAGCCTTTCAATGGTATTTTGGCTCCGAAGTGACTCCAGCAAAATTGTTTTGATCCCAAATCAGTATTTGAACATATAATATATTAAAATAATTCGTAGGGACTCATTTTGAGTTCCAACAACACTTATAAACTCGCCTCGCGCAAAAACTAAGTCCTTATAACTAGTTTTGCCTAAATTGAGCTCTAAAATGGGTATTTTGGATCCGAAGTAACTCTAGCAAAGTTGTTGCGATCCCAAATCAGTATTTGAACATATAATACATTAATATAATTCATAGGGACTCATTTTGAGCTCCAACAACACTTAAAAACTCACGTCGCTCAAAAACTAGGTCCTTATAACTTGTTTTGCCTAAATCGAACTTTTAAACGGGTTTTTTGGCTCCGCATTAACTCTAGCAAACTAATTTTGATCCTAAATGAGTATTTGAACATATAATATATTATAAGAAGTCTTAGAGACTCGTTTGGAGCTCCAACAAGCCTTATAAGGTAACTTCGCACAAAACTAAGTCTTCGTAACTAGTTTTCCCTAAATCGAGCCTTTAGATTGGTTTTTAGCTCCGAAGTGAATCTAGCGAAGTTGTTTAGGTCCTAAATGTGTTTTTTAATATAATATATTACAATAAGTCTTAGGGACTAATTTTGAGATCCAACAACACTTAAAAACTCACCTCGCGCAAAAACTAAGTCCTTATAATGGTTTTGCCTAAATCGAGCCTTTCAATGGTATTTTGGCTCCGAAGTGACTCTAGCAAAATTATTTTGATCCTAAATCAGTATTTGAACATATAATATATTAAAATAATTCGTAGGGACTCATTTTGAGTTCCAACAACACTTATAAACTCACCTCGCGCAAAAACTAAGTCCTTATAAAGTCCTTCTGGAGCGTTCTCCTCAGAGCTGACTCTGAACTTAAGTTTTGACTCAATAACTTCTCGTCACAATGGCTCAACATATAGATATCTTTATTCTTTTACTTACCTTTGTCTAGGATCCACCGATGGTCATCGCAATATCAATTGCGTTTAGGCGGGAAGAAGGCCAATCTCCCAGCAGTCTCACGGACTTCATTCCACACCCAATCGACTGGCTTAGTGTGGAGGATGCTCTCTCTCTTGGAGCAGGGCTCTCTACTCTTGGAGCCTGGAAGTTCCATCGACATTTTTATAATTTTTTATCATTAACCTCTTGTCTACTTGCTTTGAGGACTGAGGTTTATTTCAGATGCTTACCCGTAATACTCTTACAAAGAAGACTAGGATTTCCATCTATTCTTTATCCCTTTCAGTTTCACACAGTAGACTGAGATTTTATTGTTCTTTACCCCATTCTCAGATCACAGACTGGGATTTTCCTGTTATTTATCCCTTGTCAACTCGTTAAGAGGACTGGGATATTGCAAGAGGCCTTAGATTTCTATTAGATTTAATAATCATTATTGTTAACACAACTAATGGACTACTCACGAGCCCCAAACTTTTGGCCTCTTGCGTTTTGGGTTCGAGAACCCTTAATTATCCCGTTTAAGAATTTCACAATAAATGCAAACAACATGGCTCGGTGAGGTTTTGATTCTAACTCTAATTTTACTTTTACTATCTCATTTTATTCTCTTATAATTATTCACTGGAAAGGCTTGGGTTAGAACCCGAATTAGATTTCCTGCACGGGCTAATACCCGGCTTCGTCTTCTTGCACGGATCGAAACCCAATGATCATTTCTACACGGATCGAGGTTCGTTTCTTTAATATGTCTTATTCACATTTTATTCATATACAAAGACTTATCTCAGTTTGTCTATAATATTTTCCTCGTCCCTTTATATCTCACTTCGAGGGTTTTCATCCGGCTTTTATCCAATTTTAATGTCACACAGCATATAATATAGACACAGAGTCTTTAACTGGGAATTCCAATACAAACCCTAACAAACAAGCACAAACAAATAAACAAGCTCGTTGCCGTAGGTGCATCGCCACTTACTTGTGCGAGCTTCGCGACTGTTCTAAGATCACCCTGGAAGCTTGCTCCGAGCTCCGACCACTTTCATATTGATTCGTCCTTAAATAACATAAAGACACGGTCTCGTCAGTTTGCTTGTCTCGTCACATCAAGAGCGAACCTATTTTATAAATATAACACTTAACTGCTCGGGTGTCCTAAGTTTTCCTTCAACATAATGGGGCTGACTTAGACACTACATAAGGTTAAACAAACCTTAAATAGGTCCGTTGGCTAATCTGATACCCCAATGAGCGTTCCCGTGCACCTCAGGGCTTTTCGAGCTACTCCAAGGGTCGTTTCGGGCTATAATTGATTCTTAAGATTGGGAACTAGTCTAATATGATGTTTGTCCATTTCCCTAGGACTATTATAAAATATAAGACTATATTAAAACGTAATGTGTATGCAAGGTAGTCCGAGTCTACGTTTTACTTGTTTAGCTTATTTTAACTTCCAATGTCCTCATCTCAATGTGTTAGGATTGGACACATGTCCATTTAAGTTACAATACCCATTTTATACAATTTCAAGATTTAATCGAACTCCTAGTTGTGGTTTAACTTGAAAACATCGTTTTGAGTTTTAACTTTCTATTTCTTTTATTGTAAAAACATTTAAGGGCAGCAACTTCTAAGTTTTGAAAGGAGATTATTCCTTAATTTTAAACCTTCATCAAAGTGTTGAAAACTACCATGATACTCAAGTTTGCAAAACAAGACGTTTTCACACCCAGTTTTACGATTTCTCGTGAAATCGTCGTTTTAAGCTAAACATCATCTTTACTTCTACAAAACTAAGAAAATAATATTAATACAGTAGCTTCTAGGTTCTAAGGAGGTTTTTAACTCCATGTTGTGACCTTTCATTGAAGCTTTAAGCTTATACAAAACCGATCACAAAGTTGTTAACTTTTGAACTAATCTCGCAGTTTTGCCCAAGACACTCTTGTCATTGTGTCCTTTCGGTTACCACTTGGTTATTAACTCAAAATATATTTGGAAACAGTAAAAAATGAATCAAAAGGAAGTTCAAAAGTCCCTATTAACTCAACCAAGCATTAAGGTTCCAATCTTTGAGAAAACTACTAAGTTTTTATCTTTTCTTAGTGGCTAAACACTTCGGTCTGTTGGAAACCGTTGTGGGGGTTCGTTTAAAACCATTTTCATATTTAAAACACAAAACTACGGCCATGCAAACATGAAAAATAAAATAAATAGAAGAAGAAGAGCCACGGCCAAGGTAGCCAAAGCTCTAGTGCAAACAAAGACAACTCGCCAAACACAAGTTTGCAATATCCGAAAGCTAGCCTCTCTAGCTTCCATCAACTTGTGTTTGGCTTCCTCTTAACAAACAAAGGCCATGCAACTAACTATTACAACAAATCATCACAGAATACATTCATGGTTATATTAATAAACCTAGAACTTAAAGAAAACTCAACAACTCACAAAGTTAGAGGTATATAGCTAAGCTCACGGTTAGAGCTTTTCTCGTCGTGCTAGCTTACTTGGCCGACTCCTTCCCAAGGCTCGTCTTAAAAAACCACGTCTTGGTGGTTCTTGACTTCCTAGGGCAGAGAATAAAGAAGGGTTTAGGGTGGTTTTTGAAAGGTAAAACAAGGAGACAACTAGTGTAGAGGCACGGTTTTACCTTAGTGGAAGCTAGGGTTTCCGAGCCTTCCTTCTTCTCTCCTTCTTCCTTCTTGTGTTCGGTCTCTCTCTCTCTCTACCTCTCAAACTTTTGTTTCTCTTCTTCTCTCTATCTTCCATGAATTCTCTCTCTCAGATTCTCTCTAAAATTCTAAAATGAGAGTAAAAGTGTGAGCCTAAGGGTTAAGGACCATATTGTAGAGAGTTTGGAAAAGCTTGGTGAGCAAGCTAAAAAAAACCACTCTCTCTCTCTCTTTCTTGTCGTGCTCCCTCTCTCTCTCCTCTCACTTTCTATTTTTTTTTCATAATATTAATAAATAATATTCAATATCCAAGTTTCATCTCAGCGCTTGATGGTCTTAGTCTTATTCCATCATATGGTCAACGTTAATCAGGAGCACAAGGCTTTTCCTTTTTCTAAACCCTCATCATTGCTTCCACAACTTCCAAGAAGCACTAATTACAATTCTCTCTCTCTCTCTCTCTCTCTCTCTCTCTCTCTCTCTCTCTCTCTCTTACTCAATGGCTGAATACTAGGCTCTCTCTCTCTCATCCTTGGTATTTGTTTCCAATAAATAAAATGTTAATTATCAAATAGGACTAATCTCAGCCCTTGTTTTTGCCTTAATGGTTAAGTATTCTTAATCCAATGGCTAGGATTAAACAAGACTAATAATACTAATAACTTTTCATATTCCCCTCTCTCTTCTAAATTGGCACCCATTATTGTCCAATTTCTGATTGGTTCATTCAAACCAACCACCAATGAAAACATTCTTGGATTTATTTCAATGGTCAACCACTAATCTCTTAATTAACAAAAACATTAAATATTTATGCTGCATGCCACATAGGCTCACGGTTGGGATTCAAATTGAGCCTAAGATTATTTTCTTAAGCAAGGCCCATTTAGTTACTGAGAGAGGGTCGGCATTAGGCTGGTTTAGGAGTCGGAAATAATTTCCGAGGCCTGTTCTTGCGTACGATAACCAAAATACTATTTTTCGATCCAACGTTCACAGTTTTGACCTAATTTAAATTCTATTGAACCCGATACTTTATGAGACCTATCTAGGTCACAAATAACTTCTAAAATACAGTTTAGAAGTTAACTTTAAAGTGGTAGTGGTCGTTTCGAGCTCGTTCTATTCTTTAACAACATTTACACGGTTATTCTTGACTTTTCCGAGTTTATATCGTTCTGGCTTCGTTCTAACTCGGAATGACTTCAAATTTGAAACAAAGACTCACTATATGATTATAAATCATATTGTGGCCTTAAAAACATATACAACCCAAAAAAATGTTATTTTTCTAAATTTGGGCCAAATATATAATTATTTACAAGATCAGGGACTCACAACGCAACTTGCGCTGTAAGGAGTCAAATTCAAATCTCATGGCCATTGAAATTTAAGGATAAATCTTCCAATAATAAATTGGATAATGCAATAATGAGGATGAGTTCTAATGACGAGATGATATATAAACTTAACTATCAGAGGGTCGATAATACAATGTCGCTTATCTAGCTCTATCGAGGAAGTACAATAAAAACATATGAGGGGTTACAGCTTGGTCGTTTGTCTGCAGGACGTAGGCCATGCACATTTTGTGTGTAACTCCATATTTCTTCACAAGGGCCTCAATGGAGCGGTTGTAGAAGTAAGTGCCCCGATAACTTATAACACACAAAAAAAGGGCCCATGAAATCTATGCCCCAAACATTGAAGATTTCAATGATTAAGATTGGAAGCTGGGGCATTTGATTGCTATGGCCTACATTACCTATACATGGCATCGATCACATGCCTTGCAGAAGAGGTAGGCGTACTTGAATAAAGTCGGCTAAAAGAACCACAGGACCCTACATGTCGTTCTCTTTGAACTAAATGACCTCCATAAGCTTTAGAGTGACATACGATTAGGATAGAATGAAAGCCAGTATCGCGTAGCCACCTTCGTATCGCTTAGTCGGGACAACTCTTGAAAAAATGTGAATTTAATTTATATTCTTGTATATTTCTTATATTCCCATGTTTGATTTTGCCTTTTATCAAAAAAAAAATCATAGCTTGGATTCATATTTTCAATTAAGGACTTTTGGTATAAAAGAAAATTTAAATTAAAATTCCAATTTATTTTTTATATTCTTGGATTTTTCATCTAAAAATTTATAAAGCTTGTTTAGTATAATTTCCATCTGTTGAACTATTGTTCACTTTCAAACCCTATTCATTTGTATGTGAATTTGATTTATATACATGTATATGTTATATATTCCTCGATTTGATTTTGCGGCATTGTGAGTTTTAGCGCTAATAATATGTGTGTTTGATTTGTATAGCTTGTATCGATTTATGAGAATTTGTTTAAAAGTAATAAATGACAAGTTTGAAAACATTTTGGAATTTCCTTTTCAAACTTGGTTTTGGACACAATGTGAATTTATGTTATAATCTTTGTTTTTTTATCCCATATTCATTGTTTTTTAGGGTTCAAATGAATATTGCAAATGATAGTTAGGGTTTTTGTTTTTAAATTTTGTGATTTAGAGTTTTTCATTTTTAAATTGGATAATTTTGGTACGTATGAATTTATTTTATATAGAGACTCATTTTGAGCGCCAGCAACACTTAAAAACTCACATCGCTCAAAAAGTAAGTCCTTATAACATGTTTTGCCTAAATCGAGCTTTTAAACGGGTTTTCTGGCTCCGAATTAACTCTAGCAAACTAATTTTGATCCTAAATGAGTATTTGAACATATAATATATTATAATAAGTCTTAGAGACTCGTTTGGAGCGCCAACAAGCCTTATAAGGTAACTTTGCACAAAAAATAAGTCTTCGTAACTAGTTTTCCCTAAATCGAGCCTTTAGATTGGTTTTTAGCTCCGAAGTGAATCTAGCGAAGTTGTTTAGGTCCTAAATGTGTTTTTTAATATAATATATTACAATAAGTCTTAGGGACTAATTTTGAGATCCAACAACACTTAAAAACTCACCTCGCGCAAAAACTAAGTCCTTATAATAGTTTTGCCTAAATCGAGCCTTTCAATGGTATTTTGGCTCCGAAGTGACTCTAGCAAAATTGTTTTGATCCTAAATCAGTATTTGAACATATAATATATTAAAATAATTCGTAGGGACTCATTTTGAGTTCCAACAACACTTATAAACTCACCTCGCGCAAAAACTAAGTCCTTATAACTAGTTTCTCCTAAATTGAGCTCTAAAATGGGTATTTTGGATCCGAAGTGACTCTAGCAAAGTTGTTGCGATCCCAAATCAGTATTTGAATATATAATACATTAATATAATTCATAGGGACTCATTTTGAGCGCCAGCAACACTTAAAAACTCACGTCGCTCAAAAACTAAGTCCTTATAACATGTTTTGCCTAAATCGAGCTTTTAAACGGGTTTTCTGGCTCCGAATTAACTCTAGCAAACTAATTTTGATCCTAAATGAGTATTTGAACATATAATATATTATAATAAGTCTTAGAGACTCGTTTGGAGCGCCAACAAGCCTTATAAGGTAACTTTGCACAAAAAATAAGTCTTCGTAACTAGTTTTCCCTAAATCGAGCCTTTAGATTGGTTTTTAGCTCCGAAGTGAATCTAGCGAAGTTGTTTAGGTCCTAAATGTGTTTTTCAATGTAATATATTATAATAAGTCTTAGGGACTCATTTTGAGATCCAACAACACTTAAAAACTCACCTCGCGCAAAAACTAAGTCCTTATACTAGTTTTGCCTAAATCGAGCCTTTCAATGGGTATTTTGGCTCTAGCAAAATTGTTTTGATCCTAAATCAGTATTTGAACATATAATATATAAAATAATTCGTAGGGACTCATTTTGAGTTCCAACAACACTTATAAACTCGCCTCGCGCAAAAACTAAGTCCTTATAACTAGTTTTGCCTAAATTGAGCTCTAAAATGGGTATTTTGGATCCGAAGTAACTCTAGCAAAGTTGTTGCGATCCCAAATCAGTATTTGAACATATAATACATTAATATAATTCATAGGGACTCATTTTGAGCTCCAACAACACTTAAAAACTCACGTCGCTCAAAAACTAGGTCCTTATAACTTGTTTTGCCTAAATCGAACTTTTAAACGGGTTTTTTGGCTCCGCATTAACTCTAGCAAACTAATTTTGATCCTAAATGAGTATTTGAACATATAATATATTATAATAAGTCTTAGAGACTCGTTTGGAGCTCCAACAAGCCTTATAAGGTAACTTCGCACAAAAACTAAGTCTTCGTAACTAGTTTTCCCTAAATCGAGCCTTTAGATTGGTTTTTAGCTCCGAAGTGAATCTAGCGAAGTTGTTTAGGTCCTAAATGTGTTTTTTAATATAATATATTATAATAAGTCTTAGGGACTCATTTTGAGATCCAACAACACTTAAAAACTCACCTCGCGCAAAAACTAAGTCCTTATAATAGTTTTGCCTAAATCGAGCCTTTCAATGGTATTTTGGCTCCGAAGTGACTCTAGCAAAATTGTTTTGATCCTAAATCAGTATTTGAACATATAATATATTAAAATAATTCGTAGGGACTCATTTTGAGTTCCAACAACACTTATAAACTCGCCTCGCGCAAAAACTAAGTCCTTATAACTAGTTTTGCCTAAATTGAGCTCTAAAATGGGTATTTTGGATCCGAAGTGACTCTAGCAAAGTTGTTGCGATCCCAAATCAGTATTTGAACATATAATACATTAATATAATTCATAGGGACTCATTTTGAGCGCCAGCAACACTTAAAAACTCACATCGCTCAAAAACTAAGTCCTTATAACATGTTTTGCCTAAATCGAGCTTTTAAACGGGTTTTCTGGCTCCGAATTAACTCTAGCAAACTAATTTTGATCCTAAATGAGTATTTGAACATATAATATATTATAATAAGTCTTAGAGACTCGTTTGGAGCTCCAACAAGCCTTATAAGGTAACTTCGCACAAAACTAAGTCTTCGTAACTAGTTTTCCCTAAATCGAGCCTTTAGATTGGTTTTTAGCTCCGAAGTGAATCTAGCGAAGTTGTTTAGGTCCTAAATGTGTTTTTTAATATAATATATTACAATAAGTCTTAGGGACTAATTTTGAGATCCAACAACACTTAAAAACTCACCTCGCGCAAAAACTAAGTCCTTATAATAGTTTTGCCTAAATCGAGCCTTTCAATGGTATTTTGGCTCCGAAGTGACTCTAGCAAAATTGTTTTGATCCTAAATCAGTATTTGAACATATAATATATTAAAATAATTCGTAGGGACTCATTTTGAGTTCCAACAACACTTATAAACTCACCTCGCGCAAAAACTAAGTCCTTATAACTAGTTTCTCCTAAATTGAGCTCTAAAATGGGTATTTTGGATCCGAAGTGACTCTAGCAAAGTTGTTGCGATCCCAAATCAGTATTTGAACATATAATACATTAATATAATTCATAGGGACTCATTTTGAGCGCCAGCAACACTTAAAAACTCACGTCGCTCAAAAACTAAGTCCTTATAACATGTTTTGCCTAAATCGAGCTTTTAAACGGGTTTTCTGGCTCCGAATTAACTCTAGCAAACTAATTTTGATCCTAAATGAGTATTTGAACATATAATATATTATAATAAGTCTTAGAGACTCGTTTGGAGCGCCAACAAGCCTTATAAGGTAACTTTGCACAAAAAATAAGTCTTCGTAACTAGTTTTCCCTAAATCGAGCCTTTAGATTGGTTTTTAGCTCCGAAGTGAATCTAGCGAAGTTGTTTAGGTCCTAAATGTGTTTTTCAATGTAATATATTATAATAAGTCTTAGGGACTCATTTTGAGATCCAACAACACTTAAAAACTCACCTCGCGCAAAAACTAAGTCCTTATACTAGTTTTGCCTAAATCGAGCCTTTCAATGGGTATTTTGGCTCCGAAGTGACTCTAGCAAAATTGTTTTGATCCTAAATCAGTATTTGAACATATAATATATTAAAATAATTCGTAGGGACTCATTTTGAGTTCCAACAACACTTATAAACTCACCTCGCGCAAAAACTAAGTCCTTATAACTAGTTTCTCCTAAATTGAGCTCTAAAATGGGTATTTTGGATCCGAAGTGACTCTAGCAAAGTTGTTGCGATCCCAAATCAGTATTTGAACATATAATACATTAATATAATTCATAGGGACTCATTTTGAGCGCCAGCAACACTTAAAAACTCACATCGCTCAAAAACTAAGTCCTTATAACATGTTTTGCCTAAATCGAGCTTTTAAACGGGTTTTCTGGCTCCGAATTAACTCTAGCAAACTAATTTTGATCCTAAATGAGTATTTGAACATATAATATATTATAATAAGTCTTAGAGACTCGTTTGGAGCGCCAACAAGCCTTATAAGGTAACTTTGCACAAAAAATAAGTCTTCGTAACTAGTTTTCCCTAAATCGAGCCTTTAGATTGGTTTTTAGCTCCGAAGTGAATCTAGCGAAGTTGTTTAGGTCCTAAATGTGTTTTTTAATATAATATATTACAATAAGTCTTAGGGACTAATTTTGAGATCCAACAACACTTAAAAACTCACCTCGCGCAAAAACTAAGTCCTTATAATAGTTTTGCCTAAATCGAGCCTTTCAATGGTATTTTGGCTCCGAAGTGACTCTAGCAAAATTGTTTTGATCCTAAATCAGTATTTGAACATATAATATATTAAAATAATTCGTAGGGACTCATTTTGAGTTCCAACAACACTTATAAACTCACCTCGCGCAAAAACTAAGTCCTTATAACTAGTTTCTCCTAAATTGAGCTCTAAAATGGGTATTTTGGATCCGAAGTGACTCTAGCAAAGTTGTTGCGATCCCAAATCAGTATTTGAACATATAATACATTAATATAATTCATAGGGACTCATTTTGAGCGCCAGCAACACTTAAAAACTCACATCGCTCAAAAACTAAGTCCTTATAACATGTTTTGCCTAAATCGAGCTTTTAAACGGGTTTTCTGGCTCCGAATTAACTCTAGCAAACTAATTTTGATCCTAAATGAGTATTTGAACATATAATATATTATAATAAGTCTTAGAGACTCGTTTGGAGCGCCAACAAGCCTTATAAGGTAACTTTGCACAAAAAATAAGTCTTCGTAACTAGTTTTCCCTAAATCGAGCCTTTAGATTGGTTTTTAGCTCCGAAGTGAATCTAGCGAAGTTGTTTAGGTCCTAAATGTGTTTTTTAATATAATATATTACAATAAGTCTTAGGGACTAATTTTGAGATCCAACAACACTTAAAAACTCACCTCGCGCAAAAACTAAGTCCTTATAATAGTTTTGCCTAAATCGAGCCTTTCAATGGTATTTTGGCTCCGAAGTGACTCTAGCAAAATTGTTTTGATCCTAAATCAGTATTTGAACATATAATATATTAAAATAATTCGTAGGGACTCATTTTGAGTTCCAACAACACTTATAAACTCACCTCGCGCAAAAACTAAGTCCTTATAACTAGTTTCTCCTAAATTGAGCTCTAAAATGGGTATTTTGGATCCGAAGTGACTCTAGCAAAGTTGTTGCGATCCCAAATCAGTATTTGAACATATAATACATTAATATAATTCATAGGGACTCATTTTGAGCGCCAACAACACTTAAAAACTCACGTCGCTCAAAAACTAAGTCCTTATAACATGTTTTGCCTAAATCGAGCTTTTAAACGGGTTTTCTGGCTCCGAATTAACTCTAGCAAACTAATTTTGATCCTAAATGAGTATTTGAACATATAATATATTATAATAAGTCTTAGAGACTCGTTTGGAGCGCCAACAAGCCTTATAAGGTAACTTTGCACAAAAAATAAGTCTTCGTAACTAGTTTTCCCTAAATCGAGCCTTTAGATTGGTTTTTAGCTCCGAAGTGAATCTAGCGAAGTTGTTTAGGTCCTAAATGTGTTTTTCAATGTAATATATTATAATAAGTCTTAGGGACTCATTTTGAGATCCAACAACACTTAAAAACTCACCTCGCGCAAAAACTAAGTCCTTATACTAGTTTTGCCTAAATCGAGCCTTTCAATGGGTATTTTGGCTCCGAAGTGACTCTAGCAAAATTGTTTTGATCCTAAATCAGTATTTGAACATATAATATATTAAAATAATTCGTAGGGACTCATTTTGAGTTCCAACAACACTTATAAACTCACCTCGCGCAAAAACTAAGTCCTTATAACTAGTTTTGCCTAAATTGAGCTCTAAAATGGGTATTTTGGATCCGAAGTGACTCTAGCAAAGTTGTTGCGATCCCAAATCAGTATTTGAACATATAATACATTAATATAATTCATAGGGACTCATTTTGAGCGCCAGCAACACTTAAAAACTCACGTCGCTCAAAAACTAAGTCCTTATAACATGTTTTGCCTAAATCGAGCTTTTAAACGGGTTTTCTGGCTCCGAATTAACTCTAGCAAACTAATTTTGATCCTAAATGAGTATTTGAACATATAATATATTATAATAAGTCTTAGAGACTCGTTTGGAGCGCCAACAAGCCTTATAAGGTAACTTTGCACAAAAAATAAGTCTTCGTAACTAGTTTTCCCTAAATCGAGCCTTTAGATTGGTTTTTAGCTCCGAAGTGAATCTAGCGAAGTTGTTTAGGTCCTAAATGTGTTTTTTAATATAATATATTACAATAAGTCTTAGGGACTAATTTTGAGATCCAACAACACTTAAAAACTCACCTCGCGCAAAAACTAAGTCCTTATAATAGTTTTGCCTAAATCGAGCCTTTCAATGGTATTTTGGCTCCGAAGTGACTCTAGCAAAATTGTTTTGATCCTAAATCAGTATTTGAACATATAATATATTAAAATAATTCGTAGGGACTCATTTTGAGTTCCAACAACACTTATAAACTCACCTCGCGCAAAAACTAAGTCCTTATAACTAGTTTTGCCTAAATTGAGCTCTAAAATGGGTATTTTGGATCCGAAGTGACTCTAGCAAAGTTGTTGCGATCCCAAATCAGTATTTGAACATATAATACATTAATATAATTCATAGGGACTCATTTTGAGCGCCAACAACACTTAAAAACTCACGTCGCTCAAAAACTAAGTCCTTATAACATGTTTTGCCTAAATCGAGCTTTTAAACGGGTTTTCTGGCTCCGAATTAACTCTAGCAAACTAATTTTGATCCTAAATGAGTATTTGAACATATAATATATTATAATAAGTCTTAGAGACTCGTTTGGAGCGCCAACAAGCCTTATAAGGTAACTTTGCACAAAAAATAAGTCTTCGTAACTAGTTTTCCCTAAATCGAGCCTTTAGATTGGTTTTTAGCTCCGAAGTGAATCTAGCGAAGTTGTTTAGGTCCTAAATGTGTTTTTCAATGTAATATATTATAATAAGTCTTAGGGACTCATTTTGAGATCCAACAACACTTAAAAACTCACCTCGCGCAAAAACTAAGTCCTTATAATAGTTTTGCCTAAATCGAGCCTTTCAATGGGTATTTTGGCTCCGAAGTGACTCTAGCAAAATTGTTTTGATCCTAAATCAGTATTTGAACATATAATATATTAAAATAATTCGTAGGGACTCATTTTGAGTTCCAACAACACTTATAAACTCACCTCGCGCAAAAACTAAGTCCTTATAACTAGTTTTGCCTAAATTGAGCTCTAAAATGGGTATTTTGGATCCGAAGTGACTCTAGCAAAGTTGTTGCGATCCCAAATCAGTATTTGAACATATAATACATTAATATAATTCATAGGGACTCATTTTGAGCGCCAGCAACACTTAAAAACTCACGTCGCTCAAAAACTAAGTCCTTATAACATGTTTTGCCTAAATCGAGCTTTTAAACGGGTTTTCTGGCTCCGAATTAACTCTAGCAAACTAATTTTGATCCTAAATGAGTATTTGAACATATAATATATTATAATAAGTCTTAGAGACTCGTTTGGAGCGCCAACAAGCCTTATAAGGTAACTTTGCACAAAAAATAAGTCTTCGTAACTAGTTTTCCCTAAATCGAGCCTTTAGATTGGTTTTTAGCTCCGAAGTGAATCTAGCGAAGTTGTTTAGGTCCTAAATGTGTTTTTTAATATAATATATTACAATAAGTCTTAGGGACTAATTTTGAGATCCAACAACACTTAAAAACTCACCTCGCGCAAAAACTAAGTCCTTATAATAGTTTTGCCTAAATCGAGCCTTTCAATGGTATTTTGGCTCCGAAGTGACTCTAGCAAAATTGTTTTGATCCTAAATCAGTATTTGAACATATAATATATTAAAATAATTCGTAGGGACTCATTTTGAGTTCCAACAACACTTATAAACTCACCTCGCGCAAAAACTAAGTCCTTATAACTAGTTTTGCCTAAATTGAGCTCTAAAATGGGTATTTTGGATCCGAAGTGACTCTAGCAAAGTTGTTGCGATCCCAAATCAGTATTTGAACATATAATACATTAATATAATTCATAGGGACTCATTTTGAGCGCCAGCAACACTTAAAAACTCACGTCGCTCAAAAACTAAGTCCTTATAACATGTTTTGCCTAAATCGAGCTTTTAAACGGGTTTTCTGGCTCCGAATTAACTCTAGCAAACTAATTTTGATCCTAAATGAGTATTTGAACATATAATATATTATAATAAGTCTTAGAGACTCGTTTGGAGCGCCAACAAGCCTTATAAGGTAACTTTGCACAAAAAATAAGTCTTCGTAACTAGTTTTCCCTAAATCGAGCCTTTAGATTGGTTTTTAGCTCCGAAGTGAATCTAGCGAAGTTGTTTAGGTCCTAAATGTGTTTTTTAATATAATATATTACAATAAGTCTTAGGGACTAATTTTGAGATCCAACAACACTTAAAAACTCACCTCGCGCAAAAACTAAGTCCTTATAATAGTTTTGCCTAAATCGAGCCTTTCAATGGTATTTTGGCTCCGAAGTGACTCTAGCAAAATTGTTTTGATCCTAAATCAGTATTTGAACATATAATATATTAAAATAATTCGTAGGGACTCATTTTGAGTTCCAACAACACTTATAAACTCACCTCGCGCAAAAACTAAGTCCTTATAACTAGTTTCTCCTAAATTGAGCTCTAAAATGGGTATTTTGGATCCGAAGTGACTCTAGCAAAGTTGTTGCGATCCCAAATCAGTATTTGAACATATAATACATTAATATAATTCATAGGGACTCATTTTGAGCTCCAACAACACTTAAAAACTCACGTCGCTCAAAAACTAAGTCCTTATAACATGTTTTGCCTAAATCGAGCTTTTAAACGGGTTTTCTGGCTCCGAATTAACTCTAGCAAACTAATTTTGATCCTAAATGAGTATTTGAACATATAATATATTATAATAAGTCTTAGAGACTCGTTTGGAGCTCCAACAAGCCTTATAAGGTAACTTTGCACAAAAACTAAGTCTTCGTAACTAGTTTTCCCTAAATCGAGCCTTTAGATTGGTTTTTAGCTCCGAAGTGAATCTAGCGAAGTTGTTTAGGTCCTAAATGTGTTTTTTAATATAATATATTATAATAAGTCTTAGGGACTAATTTTGAGATCCAACAACACTTAAAAACTCACCTCGCGCAAAAACTAAGTCCTTATAATAGTTTTGCCTAAATCGAGCCTTTCAATGGTATTTTGGCTCCGAAGTGACTCTAGCAAAATTGTTTTGATCCTAAATCAGTATTTGAACATATAATATATTAAAATAATTCGTAGGGACTCATTTTGAGTTCCAACAACACTTATAAACTCACCTCGCGCAAAAACTAAGTCCTTATAACTAGTTTTGCCTAAATTGAGCTCTAAAATGGGTATTTTGGATCCGAAGTGACTCTAGCAAAGTTGTTGCGATCCCAAATCAGTATTTGAACATATAATACATTAATATAATTCATAGGGACTCATTTTGAGCGCCAACAACACTTAAAAACTCACGTCGCTCAAAAACTAAGTCCTTATAACATGTTTTGCCTAAATCGAGCTTTTAAACGGGTTTTCTGGCTCCGAATTAACTCTAGCAAACTAATTTTGATCCTAAATGAGTATTTGAACATATAATATATTATAATAAGTCTTAGAGACTCGTTTGGAGCTCCAACAAGCCTTATAAGGTAACTTTGCACAAAAACTAAGTCTTCGTAACTAGTTTTCCCTAAATCGAGCCTTTAGATTGGTTTTTAGCTCCGAAGTGAATCTAGCGAAGTTGTTTAGGTCCTAAATGTGTTTTTTAATATAATATATTACAATAAGTCTTAGGGACTAATTTTGAGATCCAACAACACTTAAAAACTCACCTCGCGCAAAAACTAAGTCCTTATAATAGTTTTGCCTAAATCGAGCCTTTCAATGGTATTTTGGCTCCGAAGTGACTCTAGCAAAATTGTTTTGATCCTAAATCAGTATTTGAACATATAATATATTAAAATAATTCGTAGGGACTCATTTTGAGTTCCAACAACACTTATAAACTCACCTCGCGCAAAAACTAAGTCCTTATAACTAGTTTTGCCTAAATTGAGCTCTAAAATGGGTATTTTGGATCCGAAGTGACTCTAGCAAAGTTGTTGCGATCCCAAATCAGTATTTGAACATATAATACATTAATATAATTCATAGGGACTCATTTTGAGCACCAACAACACTTAAAAACTCACGTCGCTCAAAAACTAAGTCCTTATAACATGTTTTGCCTAAATCGAGCTTTTAAACGGGTTTTCTGGCTCCGAATTAACTCTAGCAAACTAATTTTGATCCTAAATGAGTATTTGAACATATAATATATTATAATAAGTCTTAGAGACTCGTTTGGAGCTCCAACAAGCCTTATAAGGTAACTTCGCACAAAAACTAAGTCTTCGTAACTAGTTTTCCCTAAATCGAGCCTTTAGATTGGTTTTTAGCTCCGAAGTGAATCTAGCGAAGTTGTTTAGGTCCTAAATGTGTTTTTTAATATAATATATTACAATAAGTCTTAGGGACTAATTTTGAGATCCAACAACACTTAAAAACTCACCTCGCGCAAAAACTAAGTCCTTATAATAGTTTTGCCTAAATCGAGCCTTTCAATGGTATTTTGGCTCCGAAGTGACTCTAGCAAAATTGTTTTGATCCTAAATCAGTATTTGAACATATAATATATTAAAATAATTCGTAGGGACTCATTTTGAGTTCCAACAACACTTATAAACTCACCTCGCGCAAAAACTAAGTCCTTATAACTAGTTTTGCCTAAATTGAGCTCTAAAATGGGTATTTTGGATCCGAAGTGACTCTAGCAAAGTTGTTGCGATCCCAAATCAGTATTTGAACATATAATACATTAATATAATTCATAGGGACTCATTTTGAGCGCCAACAACACTTAAAAACTCACGTCGCTCAAAAACTAAGTCCTTATAACATGTTTTGCCTAAATCGAGCTTTTAAACGGGTTTTCTGGCTCCGAATTAACTCTAGCAAACTAATTTTGATCCTAAATGAGTATTTGAACATATAATATATTATAATAAGTCTTAGAGACTCGTTTGGAGCGCCAACAAGCCTTATAAGGTAACTTTGCACAAAAAATAAGTCTTCGTAACTAGTTTTCCCTAAATCGAGCCTTTAGATTGGTTTTTAGCTCCGAAGTGAATCTAGCGAAGTTGTTTAGGTCCTAAATGTGTTTTTCAATGTAATATATTATAATAAGTCTTAGGGACTAATTTTGAGATCCAACAACACTTAAAAACTCACCTCGCGCAAAAACTAAGTCCTTATAATAGTTTTGCCTAAATCGAGCCTTTCAATGGGTATTTTGGCTCCGAAGTGACTCTAGCAAAATTGTTTTGATCCTAAATCAGTATTTGAACATATAATATATTAAAATAATTCGTAGGGACTCATTTTGAGTTCCAACAACACTTATAAACTCACCTCGCGCAAAAACTAAGTCCTTATAACTAGTTTTGCCTAAATTGAGCTCTAAAATGGGTATTTTGGATCCGAAGTGACTCTAGCAAAGTTGTTGCGATCCCAAATCAGTATTTGAACATATAATACATTAATATAATTCATAGGGACTCATTTTGAGCGCCAACAACACTTAAAAACTCACGTCGCTCAAAAACTAAGTCCTTATAACATGTTTTGCCTAAATCGAGCTTTTAAACGGGTTTTCTGGCTCCGAATTAACTCTAGCAAACTAATTTTGATCCTAAATGAGTATTTGAACATATAATATATTATAATAAGTCTTAGAGACTCGTTTGGAGCGCCAACAAGCCTTATAAGGTAACTTTGCACAAAAAATAAGTCTTCGTAACTAGTTTTCCCTAAATCGAGCCTTTAGATTGGTTTTTAGCTCCGAAGTGAATCTAGCGAAGTTGTTTAGGTCCTAAATGTGTTTTTAATATAATATATTACAATAAGTCTTAGGGACTAATTTTGAGATCCAACAACACTTAAAAACTCACCTCGCGCAAAAACTAAGTCCTTATAATAGTTTTGCCTAAATCGAGCCTTTCAATGGTATTTTGGCTCCGAAGTGACTCTAGCAAAATTGTTTTGATCCTAAATCAGTATTTGAACATATAATATATTAAAATAATTCGTAGGGACTCATTTTGAGTTCCAACAACACTTATAAACTCACCTCGCGCAAAAACTAAGTCCTTATAACTAGTTTTGCCTAAATTGAGCTCTAAAATGGGTATTTTGGATCCGAAGTGACTCTAGCAAAGTTGTTGCGATCCCAAATCAGTATTTGAACATATAATACATTAATATAATTCATAGGGACTCATTTTGAGCTCCAACAACACTTAAAAACTCACGTCGCTCAAAAACTAAGTCCTTATAACTTGTTTTGCCTAAATCGAGCTTTTAAACGGGTTTTCTGGCTCCGCATTAACTCTAGCAAACTAATTTTGATCCTAAATGAGTATTTGAACATATAATATATTATAATAAGTCTTAGAGACTCGTTTGGAGCTCCAACAAGCCTTATAAGGTAACTTTGCACAAAAACTAAGTCTTCGTAACTAGTTTTCCCTAAATCGAGCCTTTAGATTGGTTTTTAGCTCCGAAGTGAATCTAGCGAAGTTGTTTAGGTCCTAAATGTGTTTTTCAATGTAATATATTACAATAAGTCTTAGGGACTCATTTTGAGATCCAACAACACTTAAAAACTCACCTCGCGCAAAAACTAAGTCCTTATACTAGTTTTGCCTAAATCGAGCCTTTCAATGGGTATTTTGGCTCCGAAGTGACTCTAGCAAAATTGTTTTGATCCTAAATCAGTATTTGAACATATAATATATTAAAATAATTCGTAGGGACTCATTTTGAGTTCCAACAACACTTATAAACTCACCTCGCGCAAAAACTAAGTCCTTATAACTAGTTTTGCCTAAATTGAGCTCTAAAATGGGTATTTTGGATCCGAAGTGACTCTAGCAAAGTTGTTGCGATCCCAAATCAGTATTTGAACATATAATACATTAATATAATTCATAGGGACTCATTTTGAGCTCCAACAACACTTAAAAACTCACGTCGCTCAAAAACTAAGTCCTTATAACATGTTTTGCCTAAATCGAGCTTTTAAACGGGTTTTCTGGCTCCGAATTAACTCTAGCAAACTAATTTTGATCCTAAATGAGTATTTGAACATATAATATATTATAATAAGTCTTAGAGACTCGTTTGGAGCTCCAACAAGCCTTATAAGGTAACTTCGCACAAAACTAAGTCTTCGTAACTAGTTTTCCCTAAATCGAGCCTTTAGATTGGTTTTTAGCTCCGAAGTGAATCTAGCGAAGTTGTTTAGGTCCTAAATGTGTTTTTTAATATAATATATTACAATAAGTCTTAGGGACTAATTTTGAGATCCAACAACACTTAAAAACTCACCTCGCGCAAAAACTAAGTCCTTATACTAGTTTTGCCTAAATCGAGCCTTTCAATGGTATTTTGGCTCCGAAGTGACTCTAGCAAAATTGTTTTGATCCTAAATCAGTATTTGAACATATAATATATTAAAATAATTCGTAGGGACTCATTTTGAGTTCCAACAACACTTATAAACTCACCTCGCGCAAAAACTAAGTCCTTATAACTAGTTTCTCCTAAATTGAGCTCTAAAATGGGTATTTTGGATCCGAAGTGACTCTAGCAAAGTTGTTGCGATCCCAAATCAGTATTTGAACATATAATACATTAATATAATTCATAGGGACTCATTTTGAGCGCCAACAACACTTAAAAACTCACGTCGCTCAAAAACTAAGTCCTTATAACATGTTTTGCCTAAATCGAGCTTTTAAACGGGTTTTCTGGCTCCGAATTAACTCTAGCAAACTAATTTTGATCCTAAATGAGTATTTGAACATATAATATATTATAATAAGTCTTAGAGACTCGTTTGGAGCTCCAACAAGCCTTATAAGGTAACTTTGCACAAAAACTAAGTCTTCGTAACTAGTTTTCCCTAAATCGAGCCTTTAGATTGGTTTTTAGCTCCGAAGTGAATCTAGCGAAGTTGTTTAGGTCCTAAATGTGTTTTTTAATATAATATATTACAATAAGTCTTAGGGACTAATTTTGAGATCCAACAACACTTAAAAACTCACCTCGCGCAAAAACTAAGTCCTTATACTAGTTTTGCCTAAATCGAGCCTTTCAATGGTATTTTGGCTCCGAAGTGACTCTAGCAAAATTGTTTTGATCCTAAATCAGTATTTGAACATATAATATATTAAAATAATTCGTAGGGACTCATTTTGAGTTCCAACAACACTTATAAACTCACCTCGCGCAAAAACTAAGTCCTTATAACTAGTTTCTCCTAAATTGAGCTCTAAAATGGGTATTTTGGATCCGAAGTGACTCTAGCAAAGTTGTTGCGATCCCAAATCAGTATTTGAACATATAATACATTAATATAATTCATAGGGACTCATTTTGAGCTCCAACAACACTTAAAAACTCACGTCGCTCAAAAACTAAGTCCTTATAACATGTTTTGCCTAAATCGAGCTTTTAAACGGGTTTTCTGGCTCCGAATTAACTCTAGCAAACTAATTTTGATCCTAAATGAGTATTTGAACATATAATATATTATAATAAGTCTTAGAGACTCGTTTGGAGCTCCAACAAGCCTTATAAGGTAACTTCGCACAAAACTAAGTCTTCGTAACTAGTTTTCCCTAAATCGAGCCTTTAGATTGGTTTTTAGCTCCGAAGTGAATCTAGCGAAGTTGTTTAGGTCCTAAATGTGTTTTTTAATATAATATATTACAATAAGTCTTAGGGACTAATTTTGAGATCCAACAACACTTAAAAACTCACCTCGCGCAAAAACTAAGTCCTTATAATAGTTTTGCCTAAATCGAGCCTTTCAATGGTATTTTGGCTCCGAAGTGACTCTAGCAAAATTGTTTTGATCCTAAATCAGTATTTGAACATATAATATATTAAAATAATTCGTAGGGACTCATTTTGAGTTCCAACAACACTTATAAACTCACCTCGCGCAAAAACTAAGTCCTTATAACTAGTTTCTCCTAAATTGAGCTCTAAAATGGGTATTTTGGATCCGAAGTGACTCTAGCAAAGTTGTTGCGATCCCAAATCAGTATTTGAACATATAATACATTAATATAATTCATAGGGACTCATTTTGAGCGCCAGCAACACTTAAAAACTCACGTCGCTCAAAAACTAAGTCCTTATAACATGTTTTGCCTAAATCGAGCTTTTAAACGGGTTTTCTGGCTCCGAATTAACTCTAGCAAACTAATTTTGATCCTAAATGAGTATTTGAACATATAATATATTATAATAAGTCTTAGAGACTCGTTTGGAGCGCCAACAAGCCTTATAAGGTAACTTTGCACAAAAAATAAGTCTTCGTAACTAGTTTTCCCTAAATCGAGCCTTTAGATTGGTTTTTAGCTCCGAAGTGAATCTAGCGAAGTTGTTTAGGTCCTAAATGTGTTTTTTAATATAATATATTACAATAAGTCTTAGGGACTAATTTTGAGATCCAACAACACTTAAAAACTCACCTCGCGCAAAAACTAAGTCCTTATAATAGTTTTGCCTAAATCGAGCCTTTCAATGGTATTTTGGCTCCGAAGTGACTCTAGCAAAATTGTTTTGATCCTAAATCAGTATTTGAACATATAATATATTAAAATAATTCGTAGGGACTCATTTTGAGTTCCAACAACACTTATAAACTCACCTCGCGCAAAAACTAAGTCCTTATAACTAGTTTCTCCTAAATTGAGCTCTAAAATGGGTATTTTGGATCCGAAGTGACTCTAGCAAAGTTGTTGCGATCCCAAATCAGTATTTGAACATATAATACATTAATATAATTCATAGGGACTCATTTTGAGCGCCAGCAACACTTAAAAACTCACGTCGCTCAAAAACTAAGTCCTTATAACATGTTTTGCCTAAATCGAGCTTTTAAACGGGTTTTCTGGCTCCGAATTAACTCTAGCAAACTAATTTTGATCCTAAATGAGTATTTGAACATATAATATATTATAATAAGTCTTAGAGACTCGTTTGGAGCGCCAACAAGCCTTATAAGGTAACTTTGCACAAAAAATAAGTCTTCGTAACTAGTTTTCCCTAAATCGAGCCTTTAGATTGGTTTTTAGCTCCGAAGTGAATCTAGCGAAGTTGTTTAGGTCCTAAATGTGTTTTTTAATATAATATATTACAATAAGTCTTAGGGACTAATTTTGAGATCCAACAACACTTAAAAACTCACCTCGCGCAAAAACTAAGTCCTTATAATAGTTTTGCCTAAATCGAGCCTTTCAATGGTATTTTGGCTCCGAAGTGACTCTAGCAAAATTGTTTTGATCCTAAATCAGTATTTGAACATATAATATATTAAAATAATTCGTAGGGACTCATTTTGAGTTCCAACAACACTTATAAACTCACCTCGCGCAAAAACTAAGTCCTTATAACTAGTTTTGCCTAAATTGAGCTCTAAAATGGGTATTTTGGATCCGAAGTGACTCTAGCAAAGTTGTTGCGATCCCAAATCAGTATTTGAACATATAATACATTAATATAATTCATAGGGACTCATTTTGAGCACCAACAACACTTAAAAACTCACGTCGCTCAAAAACTAAGTCCTTATAACTTGTTTTGCCTAAATCGAGCTTTTAAACGGGTTTTTTGGCTCCGAATTAACTCTAGCAAACTAATTTTGATCCTAAATGAGTATTTGAACATATAATATATTATAATAAGTCTTAGAGACTCGTTTGGAGCTCCAACAAGCCTTATAAGGTAACTTTGCACAAAAACTAAGTCTTCGTAACTAGTTTTCCCTAAATCGAGCCTTTAGATTGGTTTTTAGCTCCGAAGTGAATCTAGCGAAGTTGTTTAGGTCCTAAATGTGTTTTTTAATATAATATATTACAATAAGTCTTAGGGACTAATTTTGAGATCCAACAACACTTAAAAACTCACCTCGCGCAAAAACTAAGTCCTTATAATAGTTTTGCCTAAATCGAGCCTTTCAATGGTATTTTGGCTCCGAAGTGACTCTAGCAAAATTGTTTTGATCCTAAATCAGTATTTGAACATATAATATATTAAAATAATTCGTAGGGACTCATTTTGAGTTCCAACAACACTTATAAACTCACCTCGCGCAAAAACTAAGTCCTTATAACTAGTTTTGCCTAAATTGAGCTCTAAAATGGGTATTTTGGATCCGAAGTGACTCTAGCAAAGTTGTTGCGATCCCAAATCAGTATTTGAACATATAATACATTAATATAATTCATAGGGACTCATTTTGAGCTCCAACAACACTTAAAAACTCACGTCGCTCAAAAACTAAGTCCTTATAACATGTTTTGCCTAAATCGAGCTTTTAAACGGGTTTTCTGGCTCCGAATTAACTCTAGCAAACTAATTTTGATCCTAAATGAGTATTTGAACATATAATATATTATAATAAGTCTTAGAGACTCGTTTGGAGCTCCAACAAGCCTTATAAGGTAACTTTGCACAAAAACTAAGTCTTCGTAACTAGTTTTCCCTAAATCGAGCCTTTAGATTGGTTTTTAGCTCCGAAGTGAATCTAGCGAAGTTGTTTAGGTCCTAAATGTGTTTTTAATATAATATATTACAATAAGTCTTAGGGACTAATTTTGAGATCCAACAACACTTAAAAACTCACCTCGCGCAAAAACTAAGTCCTTATACTAGTTTTGCCTAAATCGAGCCTTTCAATGGTATTTTGGCTCCGAAGTGACTCTAGCAAAATTGTTTTGATCCTAAATCAGTATTTGAACATATAATATATTAAAATAATTCGTAGGGACTCATTTTGAGTTCCAACAACACTTATAAACTCGCCTCGCGCAAAAACTAAGTCCTTATAACTAGTTTTGCCTAAATTGAGCTCTAAAATGGGTATTTTGGATCCGAAGTGACTCTAGCAAAGTTGTTGCGATCCCAAATCAGTATTTGAACATATAATACATTAATATAATTCATAGGGACTCATTTTGAGCTCCAACAACACTTAAAAACTCACGTCGCTCAAAAACTAAGTCCTTATAACTTGTTTTGCCTAAATCGAGCTTTTAAACGGGTTTTTTGGCTCCGCATTAACTCTAGCAAACTAATTTTGATCCTAAATGAGTATTTGAACATATAATATATTATAATAAGTCTTAGAGACTCGTTTGGAGCTCCAACAAGCCTTATAAGGTAACTTCGCACAAAACTAAGTCTTCGTAACTAGTTTTCCCTAAATCGAGCCTTTAGATTGGTTTTTAGCTCCGAAGTGAATCTAGCGAAGTTGTTTAGGTCCTAAATGTGTTTTTTAATATAATATATTACAATAAGTCTTAGGGACTAATTTTGAGATCCAACAACACTTAAAAACTCACCTCGCGCAAAAACTAAGTCCTTATAATAGTTTTGCCTAAATCGAGCCTTTCAATGGTATTTTGGCTCCGAAGTGACTCTAGCAAAATTGTTTTGATCCTAAATCAGTATTTGAACATATAATATATTAAAATAATTCGTAGGGACTCATTTTGAGTTCCAACAACACTTATAAACTCGCCTCGCGCAAAAACTAAGTCCTTATAACTAGTTTTGCCTAAATTGAGCTCTAAAATGGGTATTTTGGATCCGAAGTGACTCTAGCAAAGTTGTTGCGATCCCAAATCAGTATTTGAACATATAATACATTAATATAATTCATAGGGACTCATTTTGAGCGCCAACAACACTTAAAAACTCACGTCGCTCAAAAACTAAGTCCTTATAACTTGTTTTGCCTAAATCGAGCTTTTAAACGGGTTTTCTGGCTCCGAATTAACTCTAGCAAACTAATTTTGATCCTAAATGAGTATTTGAACATATAATATATTATAATAAGTCTTAGAGACTCGTTTGGAGCTCCAACAAGCCTTATAAGGTAACTTTGCACAAAAACTAAGTCTTCGTAACTAGTTTTCCCTAAATCGAGCCTTTAGATTGGTTTTTAGCTCCGAAGTGAATCTAGCGAAGTTGTTTAGGTCCTAAATGTGTTTTTTAATATAATATATTACAATAAGTCTTAGGGACTAATTTTGAGATCCAACAACACTTAAAAACTCACCTCGCGCAAAAACTAAGTCCTTATAATAGTTTTGCCTAAATCGAGCCTTTCAATGGTATTTTGGCTCCGAAGTGACTCTAGCAAAATTGTTTTGATCCTAAATCAGTATTTGAACATATAATATATTAAAATAATTCGTAGGGACTCATTTTGAGTTCCAACAACACTTATAAACTCGCCTCGCGCAAAAACTAAGTCCTTATAACTAGTTTTGCCTAAATTGAGCTCTAAAATGGGTATTTTGGATCCGAAGTGACTCTAGCAAAGTTGTTGCGATCCCAAATCAGTATTTGAACATATAATACATTAATATAATTCATAGGGACTCATTTTGAGCTCCAACAACACTTAAAAACTCACGTCGCTCAAAAACTAAGTCCTTATAACATGTTTTGCCTAAATCGAGCTTTTAAACGGGTTTTCTGGCTCCGAATTAACTCTAGCAAACTAATTTTGATCCTAAATGAGTATTTGAACATATAATATATTATAATAAGTCTTAGAGACTCGTTTGGAGCTCCAACAAGCCTTATAAGGTAACTTTGCACAAAAACTAAGTCTTCGTAACTAGTTTTCCCTAAATCGAGCCTTAGATTGGTTTTTAGCTCCGAAGTGAATCTAGCGAAGTTGTTTAGGTCCTAAATGTGTTTTTTAATATAATATATTACAATAAGTCTTAGGGACTAATTTTGAGATCCAACAACACTTAAAAACTCACCTCGCGCAAAAACTAAGTCCTTATAATAGTTTTGCCTAAATCGAGCCTTTCAATGGTATTTTGGCTCCGAAGTGACTCTAGCAAAATTGTTTTGATCCTAAATCAGTATTTGAACATATAATATATTAAAATAATTCGTAGGGACTCATTTTGAGTTCCAACAACACTTATAAACTCGCCTCGCGCAAAAACTAAGTCCTTATAACTAGTTTTGCCTAAATTGAGCTCTAAAATGGGTATTTTGGATCCGAAGTGACTCTAGCAAAGTTGTTGCGATCCCAAATCAGTATTTGAACATATAATACATTAATATAATTCATAGGGACTCATTTTGAGCTCCAACAACACTTAAAAACTCACGTCGCTCAAAAACTAAGTCCTTATAACTTGTTTTGCCTAAATCGAAGTTTTAAACGGGTTTTTTGGCTCCGCATTAACTCTAGCAAACTAATTTTGATCCTAAATGAGTATTTGAACATATAATATATTATAATAAGTCTTAGAGACTCGTTTGGAGCTCCAACAAGCCTTATAAGGTAACTTCGCACAAAACTAAGTCTTCGTAACTAGTTTTCCCTAAATCGAGCCTTTAGATTGGTTTTTAGCTCCGAAGTGAATCTAGCGAAGTTGTTTAGGTCCTAAATGTGTTTTTTAATATAATATATTACAATAAGTCTTAGGGACTAATTTTGAGATCCAACAACACTTAAAAACTCACCTCGCGCAAAAACTAAGTCCTTATAATAGTTTTGCCTAAATCGAGCCTTTCAATGGTATTTTGGCTCCGAAGTGACTCTAGCAAAATTGTTTTGATCCTAAATCAGTATTTGAACATATAATATATTAAAATAATTCGTAGGGACTCATTTTGAGTTCCAACAACACTTATAAACTCACCTCGCGCAAAAAACTAAGTCCTTATAACTAGTTTCTCCTAAATTGAGCTCTAAAATGGGTATTTTGGATCCGAAGTGACTCTAGCAAAGTTGTTGCGATCCCAAATCAGTATTTGAACATATAATACATTAATATAATTCATAGGGACTCATTTTGAGCGCCAACAACACTTAAAAACTCACGTCGCTCAAAAACTAAGTCCTTATAACATGTTTTGCCTAAATCGAGCTTTTAAACGGGTTTTCTGGCTCCGAATTAACTCTAGCAAACTAATTTTGATCCTAAATGAGTATTTGAACATATAATATATTATAATAAGTCTTAGAGACTCGTTTGGAGCGCCAACAAGCCTTATAAGGTAACTTTGCACAAAAATAAGTCTTCGTAACTAGTTTTCCCTAAATCGAGCCTTTAGATTGGTTTTTAGCTCCGAAGTGAATCTAGCGAAGTTGTTTAGGTCCTAAATGTGTTTTTTAATATAATATATTACAATAAGTCTTAGGGACTAATTTTGAGATCCAACAACACTTAAAAACTCACCTCGCGCAAAAACTAAGTCCTTATAATAGTTTTGCCTAAATCGAGCCTTTCAATGGTATTTTGGCTCCGAAGTGACTCTAGCAAAATTGTTTTGATCCTAATCAGTATTTGAACATATAATATATTAAAATAATTCGTAGGGACTCATTTTGAGTTCCAACAACACTTATAAACTCGCCTCGCGCAAAAACTAAGTCCTTATAACTAGTTTTGCCTAAATTGAGCTCTAAAATGGGTATTTTGGATCCGAAGTGACTCTAGCAAAGTTGTTGCGATCCCAAATCAGTATTTGAACATATAATACATTAATATAATTCATAGGGACTCATTTTGAGCTCCAACAACACTTAAAAACTCACGTCGCTCAAAAACTAAGTCCTTATAACTTGTTTTGCCTAAATCGAAGTTTTAAACGGGTTTTTTGGCTCCGCATTAACTCTAGCAAACTAATTTTGATCCTAAATGAGTATTTGAACATATAATATATTATAATAAGTCTTAGAGACTCGTTTGGAGCTCCAACAAGCCTTATAAGGTAACTTCGCACAAAACTAAGTCTTCGTAACTAGTTTTCCCTAAATCGAGCCTTTAGATTGGTTTTTAGCTCCGAAGTGAATCTAGCGAAGTTGTTTAGGTCCTAAATGTGTTTTTTAATATAATATATTACAATAAGTCTTAGGGACTAATTTTGAGATCCAACAACACTTAAAAACTCACCTCGCGCAAAAACTAAGTCCTTATAATAGTTTTGCCTAAATCGAGCCTTTCAATGGTATTTTGGCTCCGAAGTGACTCTAGCAAAATTGTTTTGATCCCTAATCAGTATTTGAACATATAATATATTAAAATAATTCGTAGGGACTCATTTTGAGTTCCAACAACACTTATAAACTCGCCTCGCGCAAAAACTAAGTCCTTATAACTAGTTTCTCCTAAATTGAGCTCTAAAATGGGTATTTTGGATCCGAAGTGACTCTAGCAAAGTTGTTGCGATCCCAAATCAGTATTTGAACATATAATACATTAATATAATTCATAGGGACTCATTTTGAGCGCCAGCAACACTTAAAAACTCACGTCGCTCAAAAACTAAGTCCTTATAACATGTTTTGCTAAATCGAGCTTTTAAACGGGTTTTCTGGCTCCGAATTAACTCTAGCAAACTAATTTTGATCCTAAATGAGTATTTGAACATATAATATATTATAATAAGTCTTAGAGACTCGTTTGGAGCGCCAACAAGCCTTATAAGGTAACTTT
>JACWIL010000018.1:234417-315153 GCA_018132145.1 Boehmeria nivea var. tenacissima | reverse complement strand
AAGATATACTTTAAAGAAAATCAAGAAAGGATTTAAAGAGACTTTCAGTTCTCACTGAATGAACTTTGAAAAACGACAAATTAAAGAAAACGACAGAAACACTAAAGAACAACAAATATCTCAGTAACGATATCTTATGTGAGGAACTTGAAACGACATCTGAGTTATAAACGACTTTGTTAAAAACGACAGGGAATAGGAAAACCGATAGATATACTGAAAAAGACAGATATTTGAGAACGACATCTGAGATTAGAAAACGACAACTAAAATGAAAACGACATATAAGATAATCAAGGACTAGGAAAAACAACAAGATCAATGAAAAACATCAAATATCTGAAAAGGTGATACCTAAGCTGAGGAAAAGACAACTAAACTGAAGAATGAAAGTATACTTTGAAAACGACAAATTATTTAAAATAGGCCAAACTAACCCAAAAAATATATATTAATTATGAGATAATTATATGTGATCAGGGAATAGAAAAAATAACAAGATCACTAAAGAACGACAAATTAATACATGAGAAAGTGATAGCTGTGTATTCAATAATTCATCAATCGATCGAAATCTCATTATTGTATAGTAGTCCTTTAGCGCGAAGAACAATGATTAGCAATATATCATTATTATTTGAAAAATATGATAAAGAGCTCTCATTGATACTCTTCACCTTTTATCTCTCTTTCTTTCACTTGGCAAGAAAGGAGAAAAATAACCATAAAAAGAAAACAAAGCAGTGATTTGTTTTCTCTTTTCTTTCTCGATTCGTATATTTGGATTTCGTTAGTGCCATGTAAAGTAGGAGGGAATTCAATTCGATCAAGGCCAAAAGTTCTAAAGAGGAGACAGGACGAAGCTAGCCCTATTAATAGGTAATATTTCTACAAAAATATAATTATAACAGAGAAGGGGCCAGAGAAGCGACATAATAACAAAAATTAACAAGAAATCTTGCTCTTGTTGACATCTATTAATTTCTGTTACATCACTCTTCTCCGCCTTCTTTGTCATAACAATAATTTTATTGGAATATCATCTATTAATATGGCTATAGCTTCGTCCTGTCTGCTCTTTAGCATAAGGTTGAATTTTGAAAGTACTTTCGGTCGTGATCGAATTGGATTCTCGCCTACTAATTCCATCGCACTAACAAATTCCATATTAACAAATCGAAGAAAGAACTAATATAAGTATTTTTTTTTCCGTTTCAAGAGAAAAGAAAAAAAGATAACAAAACAAAAGTATCCAGGAAATCTCTATCGTAAGTTATGAGATAGAGCACATTCCGACAAACTTGGCGTCGTTTCGATTCAAGACCCGATGAGGCCTTCTTAGTTGCGATCAGCATGCCAGAGTCGTTTTCAAAAGTCAAGAATCATAAAATATATATATATATATATATATAATTAGCATTGAAGAACATATATGAAAGGACATTGGAAAATAAGAAGAAAAAAGAAAGAAGAAGAGATAAAAGAAAGAGAGTAGAATGTAGATAGAGAGAGAAAAAAAACCTGGATTGTCTTCTTGTTTTTGCCGAACTTTCGTCGTTTTAGCTTTCTTAGCTTCGAGTTCTTGTCGTGAAGCCGGCTATCAACATCTTCTTGGTTGTTGAAATATTTTTGTTTTTTAATATTGATTTTTATTTATTTTTTAGTTTTAAGAGTATAGAGATAGGTATATATAGAAGAGTGTGGTTAGGAGAGAAGAGGTTAGATTAGATTTAGGAAGGTTTCTAATTTGAGTATAACGATAAAAGCGTTTAAAGAATTTAATTTTGTCTTAGCAGTTAATGTATATATTAAAAAATGTAGATAAGATACAGAGTTAATTAAAAAAAAATTAAAAAAAAAAGCAAAAAAAAAAAAAAACGGATAAGCAAGGGATAATCAATAATGGATTTGAAAGTATCAACCTTTCTCTTTTAAGATATATTCATAGTTTTCATATATTTTTTTGATAACAAATAATCTACATTTGTGGATAATATATAAAATGTATATTACTAATAAGACTGCGCTACTTATATAAATCAAGAAATTAAATTGTATCATCACAATTTTTTAAATTAATATAGTTTTTTTGGTCAAATACTAAAAAATATTATGAGATGGAGGTTTACGTAATTCATATTTTGATTTCCCAACAGGTGCGAAAAAAGTTGTAATTCCTCTTCTTTTGGAGAGAGGAGAATATGAGACCCGTTTTTCTCCTCTAAATATGTCAAACTAGTGTTTTGTAAGTTTTTAGGAAAGAAGATTGAGAAGAATAAAATTATGAAAGTAGTGATTTAATTGAAAAAGAGAAGACTTAAAGAAGAAGAATAATGAGTGGAAATTTCAAGAGAAAAGTTGAGAGAAGAGGAGGAAGAATTATATTAGTGTGGCATAACCTTCTATTTATAATAACAATGTGAAAATAAAATCCTAATTGGACTCAAACTTATTCTTAATCTAATAATTGAAATATCTTATTGGACAATTATTGACTAAAATTTAAATAAAACAAATTAAAAATAACTCTACGACTCAAATGAATATACAACTTATCTCATATTTAATTAGATAAACTTTGCGGAATATACATTCTCTAAGATATCTGTTGGCTCCGTAAATCTCCATCAGTTGCTGGAGGCAGAGCTAATGACATTTCTCCAGAACTCAGAAAACGACAAATTAAAGAAAACGACAGAAAAACAGATGAACAAAAAATATCTCAGGAACGACATGTAAAAAACAACTGAACTTGAAACGACATCTGAGTCAAAAACAACTTTGATGAAAACGACAGGAAATAAGAAAACGACAGGAATACTGAAAAACACATATTTCAGAACGTCGACTGAGTTGAGGAAACGACAACTAAAATGGAAACAACATATGAGATAATCAAGGAGGAAAAAAAACAAGATCAACGAAAAACGACAAATATCTGAAAAGGTGATACCTAAGCTGATGAAACGACAACTAAACTGAAGAGTGACAGGAGACTTTGAAAACGACAGATTATGTAAAATAGGCCAAATTAACCCAAAAAAAAAAAAAAAAACAGTTATGATATAACAGTATAACTATATATGAATTACGCTTTAATCAGGGAGTAGGAAAAAGAACAAGACCACTAAAGAACGACTGAAAAGGTGATACCCGAGCTGAGAAAACGACAACTAAACTGAAAAATGACACGGGACTTGAAAACGACAGATTATGTAAAAATAGGCCCAATTACTCCAAAAATCATTTATGATATAACGATATATGAAATATACTAAAACTATATAGGAAATATACTTTCCTATATGATATAACTATATAGGAAATTTTGGTAAGTGCTTTATTTTTAGTGCATATTTTAAAAAAAATCCACAACTTTTTAGTTTTTATTTTAGAAAACTTAAGTTCTTTGTTTGTTTGTTTGTTTGTTTTTTTTTTTTTGGGAACAACTTGGTTTTTAGTTCTTGCTAAGCCATATGGGTAGTAAAATGGAACTTCTTGAGGACTATATATTGTTGTCGACAAATATGTCCACAACAATTTAATGGACAAAACGACGATAAAACATTATAGTGTACTATTGAACAAAACATGAGAAAATATCATATCATTTTTTTCTAAACTATATTTTTTGTTGACCAAAGAGTGTATTTTACACAAATGACTAAAATGCTCTGATTATCATATAGATAATATTCTTGTTAAATACTGCCACTTATAAACATTCTTGCGAGAATTATAATAAATATATATTAAAAAATAGACGCTATTTTGGTCAACAAAATGTATATTTTTTGTGGGTTTTAAAAAAAAAGTAGTGCGTTTTATATTTGAAAAATATAGAAGAAGATTGTGGTATTTTAAACAAATAAAAGGTAAGATTATGGTATCTTCTTAAACAAAAAATAATAGGGCCAAATGAATTTGTATGAAAATAAAAGAGGAGATATTAATTGAAATAAGAGGAAAATTTGTATGAGAAATTATAATGAATACCCAATTTTTAAAACTTAATGTAAGTTATTACCCAATCTTTTGAAAAATGTAACCAATTACCCAAAAGATGGAATTACTTACACAATGATAAGTGGTGGTAATTCACTTTGTTACCAAAAGCATGTGCAAGTAATTCACAAATTGACTAGAAACTCAATTACTTCAAAAGTTTGGGTATTTATTTTTATTGTTATATAAATTCTGGATATTTGCCTACTTCACCCAATTTGTAATTGGCCTCACTACCAGTATCGGCAACAACAATTTCAATAATAATATTTTATCGTCACCAATGTTAATATTTGGGGACGATCTGTCGTCGTAAAAAATAAACAGTGATAACATTAGAAATTTTTTTTCCACAAAAAACGCAACAACAATGACATGTTGTCGTTGTTGATTTTGGCAAGAAAAATTCTTGCCTACTAAAAATACATGTCGTCTTTGATAAAAGTTTGGTGGGGATTTTTGGGGAGAAATGTAGACACAATCATCACCGTTGCAAAATTTCCCCCCGAGACCCCGTTACATGTCAAAATTAGGGTTTTCAATCAACAACGACAACAATAAGCATAGGCGGTGACATTTTTCGTTGCCAATAACTTTCAGTGACAGACCACGACATATCTAGTTGCCATTTTTTTTGTTTTTGGCGACAACTTCGGGCCTTTTGGCAACAATATTTGTTGTTGCCGATGACCATATAATAGATGACAAAAAATTAACTTTAATGAAATAATTTTAGCCAAAAAAAAAAACTTTTATGGGCTAATAAAGTAAATAATGTGGTTAAATATAATTCATTAAATGTTTTCTGGCGGGCATGCTATGTTTTGTTGTTGTAGTTAATTTTTTTTTTTATTAAACTATCAATTTATATATACTACTTTATTAGCTTCGTTGTTAGTTGGAGAAGCGAAAAACAGAGGAAGCTACCGACACATTTTGTGTGTGCGCTTGAAAATAACTCATGTAACAACTGGTGGTGTAGTTGCAAAATAGCTTCATTTTTAAAATTTTAAAAGAAATAAAGGTGAATCGTTTTCTTTTTGGGGGTGGCAATTCATGTCGTGGGTCGTGTTGTATTCCTGTCACGAAATTTTGACTAGACCCAAACACGACCTATTTATTAATCATGTCTAGAATGAAGACCAAGACACAGCTGATTTATTTTTTAACAGACCCATACACGATCCATTAAGGCACGGTTACTATTTATATCTTAACGGGTCGTGCAGACCCACGAATCTATTTATTTAAATGGGCACAAATGAGTCACAAAATTCATTTTTACATGAGTTTAAACGGGTCTTGAACCCAATAAGATTCATTTTTCCAAAAATGAATTAACTATAAAAAAACACTTAAAAATTAACTGATTAATACACCTAAAATATAATTATAGTCTATCAATATTAAACATAGCCACAAGTTAATCCCTTAAACATAAATAAACAAATAACAATACATCAAGCAAAATCATAAAACATAAAATAATCCATCAAACAAAACCATACTCAAACCTATGCCACAACAATCCATCAAACAAAACCATAATAAAACCTAAGTGCTTAAAAAAATAAAAAAAGAAAAAGAAAAAACATCAAAATATTAAGAAATATAATAAACGTGGCGTAATCGTGTCTACCCATTAAAACTCATTTAGAAAACGTGTCTTAACGGGTCTTATTGTGTCGTAATCGTGTCTACCCATTTAATACCTAATTATTAATAATGTCTAATTGAGTCTAATCGTGTTTGCAGGTTTGTGCCGTGTTCACCCATTATTTAATCATGTTGGACCCGGTTAGACCCAGATCCATTAAAAAAGGACTCAAACCCGCTTAAGTTGTGTCGTGTCTCGTGTCTGGACCCAGATTGCCGGCCTTTCTTTTTGCCTTTTGAGTAAGACATAAGATTCAAAAAAAAAAAAACACTAAATGAGAGCACCTATGGTCGCTTTTTTTCTTTTGAGGTGTGCTATTTGTATTAATTCCTACTATACTTTTAGTGTAATGCAAGAAAAAGTTAAAAAAAAAAAAAAAACAATACGACACGACAGAAATTAATAAAGAAGAAGTGATTGAGAAAAAAAAAAAGAAGAGGAAGGCTGGTTTTGGGGCCGTTTTATTGTGTAGATTGTAAGTTTGAAACCTAAAAAACAAATGGGAAACCAAAGGCTAACGATAAATCAAAGTCCCACATGAAAATTGCAAGCGGAGTAATTGGGGGATTTTCAAGAGAATGTGAGGCTATATGGTATTAATTGTGTATAACTGCCGATTGGGCATTTAGGACGCGCGGAAGCGTAGGACCGATTTTCTTTTTTTATGATATTGTTTCTTGATTAAAAATATGGATCAGTGTTGATGTTTTAAGCTTTCTTCAACACGTTCACAGCTGGCAGGATACAAAAGGCATCTTTAGAAAATTTCCACCGTACAAATAGAGTCACCATATACACTCAAATATACTAAATAAATAAAATGAAAAAAGAAACAAAAAAAAAAAGGATAAAATCATGCAAATCTAATGAGATCTAAGAAAATCATTCAACAAGAAAAGATAAAATGATTCTTTTCTCATGTTTTATGGCTTCATTAATTCTCTTCTTTGGTTCTTAAACCACTTCTTACGCTCTCTCTTTTACTTTAGCCTTTAATTTACATTTATATATATATATATACATATATATACCTTTCTCTTCGTTGTTGACGTGCTTAAACCAATTCTGCACCTCTTCGTTCATATTTCTCATATATATATATATATATATATATATATGTCTCACTCTGATCAATTGACCTTATCAAACTTGTCTCTCAGCTTTCTCTTTCATTCGATATTTCATTCTCTGATATATTATCTTGATAAAGTTATCACCGCCAAGTACGGCATCTATCAGGTCAATACCTATTTATCTCTCTCTCTCTCTCTCTTTTACAATGACAATCTCTGAAATATTTATACATATTACATTTATTCTGTTTTCAATTTGAAACACGCGTGCTAATATGCGATATGTATATATATGTTCAAGATCATTAATACTATTAAAATGTGGGCAATCAAGTATATATGTTTCAAAAATGTTTGTAAAAGTTTTATTATATATACATTTATAGTGCACACACATTTGTAGACTTGTAGGCGGTGTTTCTTCTTTAATGGGATATTTACACATTTATAGGTACCTTAATTTTAATAGTATGGTTGCCGGCACGTAGTTACAATTATCTTTAAGTGCATGAAAATTGTGAGTTGCTGTTTATTCCATTGTAAGATGTAACTTAATTATTTCCTTTTTTTTTTTTTTTGTTATTGAAAAAAACTAATTATTCCATTGGGTCTTTATTCAATATGCCAGGTGTATTGGTCCGCATAAAGAAAAAGTTATAAAATCAAAATTGATTTTGACGAATTTAATGCACATTTAATATACCTTGTTACAATCACTCACCTTTTGTTATTTTATCTTTTGAATCCACTACTTTGTTGTTATACAACAAATGTACTGAATAAAAACCATATTACATTTTATAGTTGAATCTTAATTTTTAATTATCATTCTTTGTGTATATAATTATATAGATAAAAGGCTTTTTATTCGGTTACCGATATAAAACTGTAACGGTCAACCGTTACCGCCGATAACAATTTCGGTACCGGTTACCGAATTTACACCTCTAGTATACTGAATAAAGATCTAAACAAAATAACCTCTTTCTTTTTTCTTTTTTTTTTTTAACTTGTAGACTTTTTGGGCATTCGAGCTAATGTCAGAGGTGTGAAAGTTTATGATTAAAAAAATAAAAACAAAAAATAAAATATATAGTTCATGCTCACAATATTTTTCATAAAATAACTCCTAAGTTAAAAAAAAAATTGCTAATATCAATTCCCTTGGTTCTCATAAATGAAAAATCAGTTATGATAACAATTTTTTTGTTCTAGTACGGCGATTTTATCCTTGTAGAAATTCTAAGCTTATCTTCAAACTATATATATTTTTAAATATATTCTCTTTTGTATATAAAATTGATCAGCTTACGTTGTTTATTCTTTGTTTTCCCTCGATGTAGTTTGTTTGTTTGAATTCTGTTTTTAACAACTACACATAATTACATATTAAAGTGTTCAATTATAAGTCAAACGATAGACCTTAATCTCAATTCTAATATTTCTATTTATTTTTCTCTTCTCTAGATGTTTCTTTTTTTTTTCTCCCCTTGACACATATTTCACATAGAAAATTTTCTTATTATCCATCATTATATCTTTATTTTATAATTTGTTGATATTTGTTTTACGTTAGCTCTTTAATTTTAGCATTTTAAATCAATTTTTAACAATGGGTATTGTTGGTCCGCATGATAATTTAGAAGTTATAAGTAAAACGACACATATTATATTTACAGTGAGTGAATTAAAAATATATACGTACACACGGTGACAGAGAGTACATATAATTGAATGTGCATATGAAGGAACATATTTAATTTTGATGTTATTGTGAGGATAATTTTAACGTTCTCATATTCAATATTAGCGCTTGTCGACGTGTGTCATGTGCTTAGGTGAGAGAAATGAAGATTAATTGGTGCTTTAGGGACGGTGATCATCCTCTGATCCTGAGAGAGAAGAAGATGAATGAGAATGAGAATGAGCAAGCCGAGATAATTATTTGTCGAATATGCACTCGTACTATATCCGAAGCTTCTTTCTACGCTTGCGATGAGTGCGAATATTATCTCCACAATTCATGCACCGAGCTGCCCCACGAGATCAATGACTCTCTTCATCATCCCCACCCTCTAAAGTTGGTTGAGCGGGGATACGGTCGGTGCAACAGTTGTTGCGATCTCTTCCATGATGCTCTGCTTTACCGTTGTCTCGGTCCTGGATGCATATTCAGAATGGACGTGGAATGCGCGCTGATGCCCGTGATATCAACGCCGTGCGGGGAAGGCGAAGCACGGCGCAGCATTCTACATTTTAGTCATAAGCATTCTCTTTTGCTTGTTGATCTTCACACCGATGATAAAGATGTAGAGATGATCGAGTGCTACGGGTGTAGGTCGACTTGCTCAGGTCTCGCTTATGGCTGCACCAAGTGTAACATCTTCTTGCACAAATCATGCGCCGAGCTTCCTCGAAAAATCCAGCATCCTCTTCACGTAGGCCACGGCTTTCTCTCTCTCCGTTTCGGGATTAATTATGGCAATTGTTTCTTATGTGAGAGATACAATCCGCACTACCAGGATGCCTTCTTTTTGCAATGCTGTGATCGTCGTTGTGACTTTCGGTTGTGTTGGAGTTGTAGCCAAAAAAAGAGACGAGCCATAGTGTATGAAGGTCATGATCACAATCTGCACTTTGTGGAGAATAATATTGGCACAGAGATTGCCATGTGCAATGGTTACTATGGATACTGTGCACAACCAGTTGCAGCAAATTCTAGCGAGCTCAGTCGTACCAAGTCAAACATTTTTGTGTGTATGAATTGTGATTTCAAAGTCCACATGCTATGTGGTCCACTGCCAGCTACCATTAAGCATGAATATCATATACACTGTCTCACTCTTGTTGATTTCGTCGTCGAAGAGGATTACGACGAATATTATTGCGATGTTTGTGAGACAAAAAGAGATCCCAGGATTCGCTTGTATTATTGTGGGGAATGCAAATATTTTGCTCATGTGCACTGCTTATTTTCTGAGGTATGGTGATCGATCCTCATTTTTTCATTAAATGCATTTTTCGTATATGCTAATTTTGCTCGAATTGTTTTATATTTTCTAGTTGAGTATTTTGCTAAGAACATTTTCTAGTTGAGTTACTTGACATTTTAAGTGCCATAGTTGATGCTTGTGGGAAGAAAAGTGCATACTCGTTCTACATCTTTTTATTTTGATTTAGCATTCTTGAGAGAACCACACCCGTTTTGTTTTCTTTCTTTTTTTTTTTATAAGAGAAGAGTCTTCAATAGTGTGTGGTGCATGATAATGCACGATTTAAAATCGAGCACTTCTATAATAATGCGTACACATTGAAGTTTTTAACTGAATATTTGAACAATTTTTGCAAAAACTCTTTACATATTCACTTAAGAACCACAAAAACTAGTCATGAACTCACATAAAACCTGCCTACCTGAGTGATCACTAGCCTAGATGGATCGAAAGGCGAGCGGAGGCATTTGCTCAATATTTTGGTTTCAAATTTATTTCTCATTCAAAGATTTTTTATTTTCATATTTGTACCCTTTAAATTTTAATTTTTACAATCTTTAAAAATTGGGGAATTTTAAGAAAATAGCCACTGTTTGTAAAATAATTTTGAAAAATAGCCACAGTTTCAAAAAATTTAAAAACTAACCCTTTCAGAAATTTCTGACACGTGTACGAAATTTCTTACAGCACATTTTATGTGTAATTTTGTTATTGTCAGAAATTTCTTACAGTGTGTAATGGCTAGTTTTTAAAATTTTTGAAACAGTGACAATTTTTTGAAAACACACGGTTCAAAATGGCTATTTACCTAACTGACCCTTAAAATTGTCCCACTTGTCAATTTTTTTTTTTTTTAAGAAATACTACATTTGACTTTTCGATTCTTCAAATGTTTCACAAAGTTTTAAGACTTTTCATTGTTTGTATATATATTTTTTTGTTTTAAATGTGCGCTGCTCAATGATTTTTTTTTTCTTTTTCTTCTATTATTCTCCTATGTTGATTCTTTGGTGTTTTGTTCTTAAACCTTTAGAGAACATTATCGCCCTTTTTTTTTCATATATATTTCTTGACAACTTTATTTTCATTAGGTTTTTTTTTTTCTTGCAATAGATATAACTTTCAATACCCATTTGTTTATAAGATTTTCTAAACCCAATTTATTTTATTGAAGATATAAACTTACATTATGTTGGACTTAACAAGATCAAATGTAATTTTTTTAACATTAAACATAATATTATTCGGAAAATTTGATATTTTAACTTTAAAATTTATTATCACAGTAAATATATACTCTCCTAGTGGGAACTCATGGTTAATTTATAATAATCAAATATATATGAATCATTTCAGATTGCAAAAGCACTGATCGAGGAAGATCAGCTTAGAGAAGATGATGTGGAACTCAAGATTATGGGACAAGATATTTGGGATTTGTCTTCTAATTCTAAATTGAGAAATAATGAGAACAAGCTTGGCTTGACCTTGGCGGACGTACTAAATAAAGTAATTAGTGAAGAAGAGCGATCTGACTTATCTAAAAGCAAAGGCGATACTCTTAGAAACCCAACTCCTCCTCAATCTGAGCTCATGAGTGCCCAAGAAGTCGACGAAATTCTAAAACTGATTCGCTTCACGGATAGCGATTTCGAATCTTTCTTCAAATCTTATCTTCAGAATCTCGATTGTGATATTAAGTCCCTATTCAAATCTGGTGATTTAGAGTTAAAGACTGTAGATGTGGACGGTTACATGGTACCTCACACAGTTGGTCGTGTTATGAGAGCATTGCTTCATAGGTACGGAGATATTAGCAGTGATAGCACATGCGATTCAAGAGAAGAGAAGAGCCTCGTGTATTTCCTCTTATGCGAGGCGTTGCGAAGAATGGGCACAACTCTGGTCGTAGACATCACCAAAGGCGATCTTCAAGAATGGTATCTCCACTTGTGTATCGCCAAAGGTAATGGTTTCAAAGTTGATTTCGCTTGTGCACATCTAGAGAAACTCGTGCGCGCTTTCTTGGGCCTTCAAGCCGATAAACTCAAGGACCAACTTCCTGCCAGGCTACGCCAAGATGTCGCAATCTTACAGCAAGAGATCGCCGAGAAAATGTCTAAAATAGAGATGTGCGAAGCGTATTCCGGTCCGTCTCCGAAATCACAATTCATGATCGATTGCTTGAAAGAGGGCTCCAATATAAAGAGGAAGATAGCGTGGGATCAACATCTGTTTTCGCATTGCTCGTCTTCCAAACCAACTGCCGAGTTCTGGAGTAGGTTTCTTAAACAACTTACCTTTATTGTTAATGTTATTATTATTATAATTTTTTTTTTTATGTAATGTTTTAAGTTCTGTATTCATCGACAAAAAATTGTGATACTGATACGTCACCTGTTGTGGGACCCATCACAGATCCCAGCTCAGACGACTGATCAAAATGGAGTCGTTTCTAGCCATGAGACCTCGGAGTTCAACGACACCAGCGACAGCGAGTGAGTTCCATTCCACGTCGCCCCAAGAGACCCCACAAACTAATACCGTTACGTTATCAAGACTAGTGACGTGCCGTTTAATAGCCATATCTTTTAGTGTCATCTATTAACTATCTTAATGTCGTTTATTTCTACTCTTGCTATGTCGTTTATGGATTGTAATGTCCGTGACTTGAGATATAAACTTGGTTATTAGCCTGAAGAAGGCAAGTTGAATTGTTAATGAATTGTGTCTTGCTCGTCTCATCCCCTTCTCTGGTTTTCTCACCTCTGATTTCTGAAATTTATCACCCTAAACCCAATCAGATACAATGTTGTTTTCATTTTGAGAAATTAGTAGTTTAGCATTCTCGGCTGATCTTTTGTTTTTTTGTTTTTTATTTTTTGGTTTTAGGAGTATAGAGATAGCTATATATAGAAGAGTGGTTAGGAGAGAAGAGATTAGATTTAGGAAGGTTTCTAATTTGGGTTTTATGATCAATGCGTTTAAAGGAAATAATTTTGTCTGAGCAGTTTTTGTATATATTAAAAAGGGGATTTTGAGGAATACCACATTCTTGACACAATGATAATCTATAATCCATGTGTGTTGCATTTTTAATTTATACCCCAAAATTTACACTACAAACATATAGTGGAAATGAAGGGAGCACACCACATAGGGTATAAATTATTAAGTGGCATCAAGAATGGCTTTGTTTTGAAATTCTCCCTATTAAAAAAATGTAGTTAAGATACAAAGTTACTAAAAAAAATGCAAAAAAAAAAAAAAAAGAATAGGATGATAAAGAGATAATCAAGAATGGATTTGATAGTATCACCCTTTCTCTTTTAAAAGTTTATACATTATATATTAAAGATTTACTTTAAAGAAAATCAAGAAAGGATTTAAAGAGACTTTCAGTTCTCACTGAATGAACTTTGAAAAACGACAAATTAAAGAAAACGACAGAAACACTAAAGAACAACAAATATCTCAGTAACGACATCTTATGTGAGGAAAATAACAACTGAACTTGAAACGACATCTGAGTTATAAACGACTTTGGTAAAAACGACAGGGAATAGGAAAACCGATAGATATACTGAAAAAGACAGATATTTGAGAACGACATCTGAGATAAGAAAATGAAAACTAAATGGAAACGACATATGAGATAATCAAAGAGTAGGAAAAAAAACAACAAGATCAATGAAAAACAACAAATATCTGAAAAGGTGATACCTAAGCTGAGGTAAAGACAACTAAACTGAAAAATGAAAGGATGCTTTGAATTTGTCAAACTAGTGTTTTGTGAGTTTTTAGGAAAGAAGATTGAGAAGAATAAAATTATGGAAGTAGTGATTTAATTGAAAAAGAGAGAGTTAAAGAAGAAGAATAATGAGTGGAAATTTCAAGAGAAAAGTTGAGAGAAGAGGAGGAAGAATTACATTAGTGTGGCATAACCTTCTATTTATAATAACAATGTGAAAATAAAATCCTAATTGGACTCAAACTTATCCTTAATCTAATAATTGAAATATCTTATTGGACAATTATTGACTAAAATTTAAATAAAACAAATTAAAAATAACTCTACAACTCAAATGAATATACAACTTATCTCATATTTAATTAGATAAACTTTACACTTATATAAATTGATAACATAACTGAAAATCTAAAATACGTTCACATAGCATAAAAGTGCCAAGCTTAAGCTTGCTGAGCTATCTCTAGTAGGCCTAATCATTTTTTTTTTAATTATAAACAGTGAGATATAGCAGCTTCAAGGAACGACAAACAATGTATTTCCATGTGGTTAGTCTAATTTGCTTCCACAAATCAAATGAGAGGATCTCGGTTTCCACTTCCGGAAGGGACTTTGATTTCATATCCTCTGAGATTTTGGTAGACAGTGTGATGCTCCTTGGCTAGGAAATTCCTCCATAGGAATTTCTCTGGCCAATCAAATGCACGTACATTCTCTCGGAATTTGAGAGCACGGGATCAGCTTGTTGAGAAGCAGAAGAGGAAGCGGCAGCAGCCAAGGTGTTACCCCTCAGAGACGCTGTGGACATGTACATCCTCTCTGAAGGTGAATGTAGAGCAATATCATCCCTCCGACTCCGAGAGGTTGAACCTATATGGTCAGTTCGGTGGGATGTAGTTGGCATGTATAGCCTCTCGGATGTTGGGAACATGGTCTCAGACCTTTGAAACGTTTGGCTCAAACTGTCACTTAAATGGGGTGTTGAGATCATGTATACCCTCTCGGAAGTTGGATGGACAGAAGCATAAACTCGCCGAGATGTTCCAACTGTACCGTCATTCCTGTGTGACAACGAATCCACATTGTCAAGTTCATGAGAGGTCGGAATGTATACCCTCTCAGAAGTCAAGGCCATTGTAATGACGGTCCTTTGAGTAGAAAGTGTTGTGTTGTTATTCGTCTGAGACTTCAATGAGTGAATTCTTTCAGAAGTTGATGGAAACGATTCATTCCTTTGCGGAATATACATTCTCTCAGATATCTGTTGGCTCCGTAAATCTCCATCAGTTGCTGGAGGCAGAGCTAATGACATTTCTCCAGAGATTCTGGGGGGAGAGACATTTTATCAAAGATGAGAAAGATATAATCAAGAATGGATTTGATATCATTTTTAAGATATATACACCTTTAAAGAAAATCAAGAAAGGATTTCACAGAGTCGTTTTTCACCAAAAGAACTCAGAAAACGACAAATTAAAGAAAACGACAGAAAAACTGATGAACAAAAAATATCTCAGGAACGACATGGAAAAAACAACTGAACTTGAAACGACATCTGAGTTAAAAACAACTTTGATGAAAACGACAGGAAATAAGAAAACGACAGGAATACTGAAAAACACATATTTCAGAACGTCGACTGAGTTGAGGAAACGACAACTAAAATGGAAACAACATATGAGATAATCAAGGAGGAAAAACAACAAGATCAACGAAAAACGACAAATATCTGAAAAGGTGATACCTAAGCTGATGAAACGACAACTAAACTGAAGAGTGACAGGAGACTTTGAAAACGACAGATTATGTAAAATAGGCCAAATTAACCCAAAAAAAAAAAAAAACAGTTATGATATAACAGTATAACTATATATGAATTACGCTTTAATCAGGGAGTAGGAAAAAGAACAAGACCACTAAAGAACGACTGAAAAGGTGATACCCGAGCTGAGGAAACGACAACTAAACTGAAAAATGACACGGGACTTGAAAACGACAGATTATGTAAAAAATAGGCCAAATTACTCCAAAAATCATTTATGATATAACGATATATGAAATACACTAAAACTATATAGGGAATATACTTTCCTATATGATATAACTATATAGGAAATTTTGGTAAGTGCTTTATTTTTAGTGCATATTTTTAAAAAAAAAATCCACAACTTTTTAGTTTTTATTTTAGAAAACTTAAGTTCTTTGTTTGTTTGTTTTTTTTTTTTTTTTTTTTTTTTTTTTGGGGAACAACTTGGTTTTTAGTTCTTGCTAAGCCATATGGGTAGTAAAATGGAACTTCTTGAGGACTATATATTGTTGTCGACAAATATGTCCACAACAATTTAATGGACAAAACGACGATAAAACATTATAGTGTACTATTGAACAAAACATGAGAAAATATCATATCATTTTTTTCTAAACTATATTTTTTGTTGACCAAAGAGTGTATTTTACACAAATGACTAAAATGCTCTGATTATCATATAGATAATATTCTTGTTAAATACTGCCACTTATAAACATTCTTGCGAGAATTATAATAAATATATATTAAAAAAACAGACGCTATTTTGGTCAACAAAATGTATATTTTTTGTGGGTTTTAAAAAAAAAGTAGTACGTTTTATATTTTGAAAAATATAGAAGAAGATTGTGGTATTTTAAACAAATAAAAGGTAAGATTATGGTATCTTCTTAGACAAAAAATAATAGGGCCAAATGAATTTGTATGAAAATAAAAGAGGAGATATAAATTGAAATAAGAGGAAAATTTGTAATTGGCCTCACTACCAGTATCGGCAACAACAATTTCAATAATAATATTTTATCGTCACCAATGTGAATATTTGGTGACGATATGTCGTCGTAAAAAATAAACAGTGATAACATTAGAAATTTTTTTTCCACAAAAAAACGCAACAACAATGACATGTTGTCGTTGTTGATTTTGGCAAGAAAAATTCTTGCCTACTAAAAATACATGTCGTCTTTGATAAAAGTTTGGTGGGGATTTTTGGGGAGAAATGTAGACACAATCATCACCGTTGCAAAATTTCCCCCCGAGACCCCGTTACATGTCAAAATTAGGGTTTTCAATCAACAACGACAACAATAAGCATAGGCGGTGACATTTTTCGTTGCCAATAACTTTCAGTGACAGACCACGACATATCTAGTTGCCATTTTTTTGTTTTTGGCGACAACTTCGGGCCTTTTGGCAACAATATTTGTTGTTGCCGATGACCATATAATAGATGACAAAAAATTAACTTTAATGAAATAATTTTAGCCAAAAAAAAACTTTTATGGGCTAATAAAGTAAATAATGTGTTTAAATATAATTCATTAAATGTTTTCTGGCGGTCATGCTATGTTTTGTTGTTGTAGTTGATTTTTTTTATTTTTTATTAAACTATCAATTTATATATACTACTTTATTAGCTTCGTTGTTAGTTGGAGAAGAGAAAAACAGAGGTAGCTACCGACACATTTTGTGTGTGCGCTTGAAAATAACTCATGTAACAACTGGTGGTGTAGTTGCAAAATGGCTTCATTTTTAAAATTTTAAAAGAAATAAAGGTGATTCTTTTTTCTTTTTTTTTGGTGGCAATTCATGTCGTGGGTCGTGTTCTATTCGTGTTCACGTAATTTTGACTAGACCCAAACACGACCCATTTATTAATCGTGTCTAGAATGAAGACCAAGACACGGCTAATTTATTTTTTAACAGACGCATACACGACCCATTAAGGCACGGTTACTATTCGTGTCTTAACGGATCGTGCAGACCCACGAACCCATTTATTTAAATGGGCACAAATGAGTCACACAACCCATTTTTAAATGGGTTTAAACGGGTCTTGAACCCAATAAGATTCATTTATCCAAAAATGAATTAACTATCAAAAATACTTAAAAATTAAGTGATTAATACACCTAAAATATAATTATAGTCTATCAACATTAGACATAGCCACAAGTTAATCCCTCAAACATAAATAAATAAATAAGTAACAATCCATTAAGCAAAATCATAAAACATAAAACAATCCATCAAACAAAACCATAATCCATCAAACAAAACCATACTCAAACCTATGCCACAACAATCCATCAAACAAAACCATAATAAAACCCAAGTGCTTAAAAAAATAAAAAATAAAAAGAAAAAACATCAAAATATTAAGAAATATAATAAACGTGGCGTAATCGTGTCTACCCATTAAAACTCATTTAGTAAACGTGTCTTAACGGGTCTTATTGGGTCGTAATCGTGTCTACCCATTTAATACATAATTATTAATTATATCTAATTAGGTCTAATCGTGTTTGCGGGTTTGTGCCGTGTTCACCCATTATTTAATCGTGTTAATCGTGTTCGACCCGGTTAGACCCAGACTCATTAAAAAAGGACTCAAACCCGCTTAAGTCGTGTCGTGTCTCGTGTCTGGACCTAGATTGCCGGCATTACTTTTTGCCTTTTGAGTAAGACATAAGATTCAAAAAAAAAAAAGCACTAAATGAGAGCACCTATGGTCGCTTTTTTCTTTTGAGGTGTGCTATTAGTACTAATTCCTACTATATATTTAGTGTAATGCTTAAAGAAAAAAATTAAAAAAAAAAACAATTCGACACGACAGAAATTAATAAAGAAGAAGTGATTGAAAAAAAAAAAAAAAAAAAGAAGAGGAAGGCTGGTTTTGGGGCCGTTTTATTGTGTAGATTGTAAGTTTGAAACCTAAAAAACAAATGAGAAACCAAAGGCTAACGATAAATCAAAGTCCCACATGAAAATTGCAAGCGGAGTAATTGGGGGATTTTTAAGAGAATGTGAGGCTATATGCCGATTGGGCATTTAGGACGCGCGGAAGCGTAGGACCGATTTTCTTTTTTTATGATATTGTTTCTTGATTAAAAATATGGATCAGTGTTGATGTTTTAAGTTTTCTTCAACACGTTCACAGCTGGCAGGATACGAAAGGCATCTTTAGAAAATTTCCACCGTACAAATAGAGTATGGTTTAGTGACCATATACACTCAAATATACTAAATAAATAAAATGAAAAAAGAAACAAAAAAAAAAGGATAAAATCATGCAAATCTAATGAGATCTAAGAAAATCATTCAACAAGAAAAGATAAAATGATTCTTTTCTTATGTTTTATGGCTTCATTAATTCTCTTCTTTGGTTCTTAAACCACTTCTTACGCTCTCTCTTTTACTTTAGCCTTTAATTTACATTTATATATATATATATATATATATATATATAGAAAATTTTAAGAAAATAGTCACTGTTTACAAAATAATTTTAAAAAATAATCATAATTTCAAAAAAATTTAAAAACTAGCCATTTCAGAAATTTCTGACACATATCAGAAATTTCTTATAATAATTTTTATGTGTAATTTTGTTATTGTCAAAAATTTCTTACAGTGTGTTATGACTAATTTTTAAATTTTTTGAAATTGTGACTATTTTTTTAAAACACACAGTTTAAAATGACTATTTACCTAACTGACCCATATATATATATATATATACCTTTCTCTTTGTTGTTGTCGTGCTTAAACCAATTCTGCACCTTTCGTTCATATTTCTCATATATATATATATATATATATATATATATATATATATATGTCTCACTCTGATCAATTGACCTTATCAAACTTGTCTCTCAACTTTCTCTTTCATTCGATATTTCATTCTCTGATATATTATCTTCGTAAAGTTATCACCACCAAGTACGTCATCTATCAGGTCAATACCTATTTATCTCTCTCTCTCTCTCTCTCTCTCTCTTTTACAATGACAATCTCAGAAATATTTATACATATTACATATATTCTGTTTTCAATTTGAAACACGCGTGCTAATATGCGATATGTATATATATGTTCAAGATCATTAATACTATTAAAATGTGGGCAATCAAGTATATATGTTTCAAAAATGTTTGTAAAAGTTTTATTATATACATTTATAGTGCACACACATTTGTAGACATGTAGGCGGTATTTCTTCTTTAATGGGATATTTACACATTTATAGGTACCTTAATTTTAATAGTATGGTTGCCGGCACGTAGTTACAGTTATCTTTAAGTGTATGAAAATTGGTTTATTCCATTGTAAGATGTAACTTAATTATTTCCATTTTTTTTTTGTTATTGAAAAAAACTAATTATTCCATTGGGTTTTTATTCAATATGCCAGGTGTATTGGTCCGCATAAAGAAAAAGTTATAAAATCAAAATTGATTTTGACGAATTTAATGCACATTTAATATACCTTGCTACAATCACTTACTTTTTGTTATTTTATCTTTTGAATCCACTACTTTGTTGTTATACAACAAATGTACTGAATAAAAACCATATTACATTTTATAGTTGAATCTTAATTTTTAATTATTATTCTTTATGTGTAATTTGCGATTTCTGCCAAATGCAAATTCATATATAATTATATAGATAAAAGGCTTTTTATTTGGTTACCGATATAAAACTGTAACGGTTAACCGTTACCGCCGATAACGATTTCGGTACCGGTTACCGAATTTACACCTCTAGTACTGAATAAAGACCTAAACAAAATAACCTCTTTCTTTTTTCTTTTTTCTTTTTTCTTTTTTCTTTTTTTTTTAATTTGTAGACTTTTTGGGCATTCGAGCTAATGTCAGAGGTGTGAAAGTTTATGATTAAAAAAATAAAAACAAAAAATAAAATATATAGTTCATGCTCACAATATTTTTCATAAAATAACTCCTAAGTTAAAAAAAATTGCTAATATCAATTCCCTTGGTTCTCATAAATGAAAAATCAGTTATGATAACAATTTTTTTTTTCTAGTACGACGATTTTAACCTTGTAGAAATTCTAAGCTTATCTTCAAACTATATATATTTTTAAATATATTCTCTTTTGTATATAAAATTGATCAGTTTACGTTGTTTATTCTTTGTTTTCCCTCGATGTAGTTTGTTTGTTTGATTTCTGTTTTTAACAACTACACATAATTACATATTAAAGTGTTCTATTATAAGTCAAACTATAGACCTTAATCTCAATTCTAATATTTCTAATTTTTTTCTCTTCTCTCTAGATGTTTCTTTTTTCTTTTTTCCTTTGACACATCTTTCACATAGAAAATTTTCTTATTATCCATCATTATATCTTTATTTTATAATTTGTTGGTATTTGTTTTACGTTAGCTCTTTAATTTTAGCATTTTAAATCAATTTTTGACAATGCGTATTGTTGGTTCGCATGATAATTTAGACGAGGGTGAAGTAGGCAAATACCCAAAATTTATATAATAATAAAAATAAATACCCAAACTTTTGAAATAATTGAGTTTCTAGCCAGTTTGTGAAATACTTGCACATGCTTTTGGTAACAAAGTGAATTACCACCACTTATCACTGTGTAAGCAATTGCATCATTTGGGTAATTGGTTACATTTTTCAAAAGATTGGGTAATAACTTACATTAAGTTTTAAAAATTGGGTATTCACTATAATTTCTCTTTAGACGTTATAAGTAAAACGATACATATCATATTTACAGTGAGCGTATTAAAAATATATACGTATACACGATGACAGAGAGTACATATAATTGAATGTGCATATCTAAAGGAACATATTTAATTTTTATACTCTGACGATAATTTTAACGTTCTCATATTCAATATTAGCGTTTGTCGACGTGTGTCATGTGCTTAGGTGAGAGAAATGAAGATTGAGCGGTGCTTTAGGGACAGAAGTCATCCTCTGATTCTGAGAGAGAAGAAGATGAATGAGAATGAGAATGAGCAAGCCGAGATAATTATTTGTCGAATATGCACTCGTACTATATCCGAAGCTTCTTTCTACGCTTGCGATGAGTGCGAATATTATCTCCACAATTCATGCACCCAGCTGCCCCACGAGATCAATAACTCTCTTCATCATCCCCACCCTCTAAAGTTATTGGCTGAGCGGGGATTCGGTCGGTGCAACAATTGTGAACTTTTCTTAGATAATGTTCCTCTTTACCGTTGTCCCCATCGTGGATGCTCATTCATGATGGACGTGGAATGCGCGCTGATGCCCGTGATATCAACGCCGTGCGGGGAAGGCGAAGCACCACGGCGCAGCATTCTACATTTTAGTCATAAGCATTCTCTTTTGCTTGTTGATCTTCAAACCGATGATAAAGATGTAAAGACGATCGAATGCTACGGGTGTAGGTCGACTTGCTCAGGTCTCGCTTATGGCTGCACCAAGTGTAACATCTTCTTCCACAAATCATGTGCCGAGTTTCCTCGAAAAATCCAGCATCCTCTTCACGTAGGCCACGGCTTTCTCTCTCTCCGTATCGGGATTTATGATGGCGATTGTTTCTTATGCGAGAGATACAATCCGTACTACCAGCGTGCCTTCTTTTTTCATTGCTGTGATCGTGATTGTGGCTTTCAGTTGTGTTGGAGTTGTTGCCAAAAAAAGAGACGAGCCATAGTGTATGAAGGTCATGATCACAATCTGCACTTTGTGGAGAATAATATTGGCACAGAGATTGCCATGTGCAATGGTTACTATGGATACTGTGCACAACCAATAGCAGCAAATTCCAGTGAGCTGAGTCATACCAAGTCAAATATTTCTGTGTGTATGAATTGTGATTTCAAAGTCCACATGCTATGTGGTCCACTGCCAGCTACCATTAAGCATGAATATCATGTACACCGTCTCACTCTTGTTGATTTCGTCGTCGAAGAGGATTACGATGAATATTATTGCGATGTTTGTGAGACAAAAAGAGATCCCAGGATTCGCTTGTATTATTGTGGGGAATGCAAATATTTTGCTCATGTGCACTGCTTATTTTCTGAGGTATGGTTATCGATCCTCATTTTTTCATTAAATGTCTTTTTTCTTATATGCTAATTTTGCTCGAATTGTTTTACATTTTCTAGTTGAGTTTTTTGCTAAGAACATTTTCTAGTTGAGTTACTTGACATTTTAAGTGCCATAATTGATACTTGTGGGAAGAAAAGTGCATACTCGTTCTACATCTTTTTATTTTGATTTAGCATTCTTAGAGAGAACCACACCCGTTCTGTTTACATTTTTTTTTTTTTATAAGAGAAGAGTCTTCAATAGTGTGTGGTGCATGGTAATGCACGATTTAAAATCGAGCACTTCTATAATTGCGTACACATTGAAGTTTTTAACTGAATATTTGAACAATTTTTGCAAAAACTCTTTACATATTCACTTAAGAACCGCAAAAACTAGTCATGAACTCACATAAAAACTGCCTACCGGAGTGATCACTAGCCTAGATGGATCGAAAGGCGAGCGGCGGCATTTGCTCAATATTTTGGTTTCAAATTTATTTCTCATTCAAAGATTTTTATTTTCATACTGGTACCCTTTAAATTTTAATTTTTACAATCATTAAAATTGTCCCACTTGTCAAAATTTTTTTTTAAGAATTACTACATTCGACTTTTCGATTCTTCAAATGTTCCACAAAGTTTTAAGATTTTTCATTGTTTGTATTTTTTTTTTGTTTTAAATGTGCCCTGCTCAATGATTTTTTTTTTTCTTCTTTTTCTTCTATTATTCTCCTATGCTGATTCTTTGGAGTTTTGTTCTTAAGCCTTTAGAGAACATTATCGCCCTCTTTTTTTTTTCATATATATTTCTTGACAACTTTATTTTCATTAGGTTTTTTTTTTTTTCTTGCAATCTATATAACTTTCAATACCCATTTATCAATAAGATTTTCTAAACCCAATTTATTTTATTGAAGATATAAACTTACATTATGTTGGGACTTAACCAGATCAAATGTAATTTTTTTAACATTAAACATAATATTATTCGGTAAAATTGATATTTTAACTTAAAAATTTATTATCACAGTAAATATATTTCCTCCTAGTGGGAACTCATGGTTAATTTATAATAATCGAATATATATGAATCATTTTCAGATTGCAAAAGCACTGATCGAGGAAGATCAGCTTAGAGAAGATGATGTGGAACTCAAGATTATTGGACAAGATATTTGGGATTTGTCTTCTAATTCTAAATTGAGAAATAATGAGAACAAGCTTGGCTTGACCTTGGCGGACGTACTAAATAAAGTAATTGGTGAACAAGAGCGATCTGACTTATCTAAAATCAAAGGCGATACTCTTAGAAACCCAACTCCTCCTCAATCTGAGCTCATGAGTGCCCAAGAAGTCGACGAAATTCTAAAACTGATTCGCTTCACGGATAGCGATTTCGAATCTTTCTTCAAATCTTATGTTGAGAATTTCGATTATGATATTAAATCGCTATTCAGATCCGGTGATTTAGAGTTAAAGACTGTAGATGTGGACGGTTACATGGTACCTCACACAGTTGGTCGTGTTATGAGAGCATTGCTTCATAGGTACGGAGACATTAGCAGTGATAGCACATGCAATTCAAGAGAAGAGAAGAGCATCGTGTATTTCCTCTTATGCGAGGCGTTGCGAAGAATGGGCACAACTCTGGTCGTAGACATCACCAAAGGCGATCTTCAAGAATGGTATCTCCACTTGCGGATCGCCAAATTGTATGGTTTCAAAATTGATTTCGCTTGTGCACATCTAGAGAAACTCGTGCGTGCTTTCTTGGGCCTTCAAGCCGATAAACTCAAGGACCAACTTCCTGCGAGGCTACGCCAAGATGTCGCAATCTTAGAGGACAAGGTGACAGAGTTACATCAAGAGATCGCTGAGAGAATGTCTAAAATAGAGATATGCAAAGCGTATTCCAGTCCGTCTCGAAAATCACAATTCATAAGCGATTGCTTGAAAGAGGGCTCCAATATGAAGAGGAAGATAGCGTGGGATCAACATCTGTTTTCGCATTGCTCGTCTTCAAAACCAACTGCCAAGTTCTGGAGTAGGTTTCTGAAACAACTTATTTTTATTGTTAGTGTTATTATTATTATTATTATTATTATTATTTTTATGTAATGTTTTAAGTTTTGTATTCATTGACAAAAAATTGTGATACTGATACGTCACCTGTTGTGGGACCCATCACAGATCCAACACAGACCTCGGAGTCCGACGACACCAGCGACAGCGAATGAATTCCATTCCACGTCGCCCCAAGAGACCCCACAAACGACCGTTACGTTATCAAGACTAGTGACGTGCCATTTAATAGACATATCTTTTAGTGTCATCTATTAAAACTATCTTAATGTCGTTTATTTCTACTCTTGCTATGTCGTTTATGTATTGTAATGTCTGTGACTTGAGATATAAACTTGGTTATCAGCCTGAAGAAGGCAAGCTGAATTGTTAATGAACTGTCTTGCTCGTCTCATCACCTTCTCTGGTTTTCTCACCTCTGATTTCTGAAATTTATCACCTTAACCCTATCATATACAATGTTGTTTTCATTTTGAGAAATTAGTAGTTTAGCATTCTCCGCCGATCTTTTGTTTTTTTATTTTTTATTTTTTATTTTTTGGTTTTAGGAGTATAGAGATAGGTATATATAGAAGAGTGGTTAGGAGAGAAGAGATTAGATTTAGGAAGGTTTCTAATTTGAGTGTTATGATCAAAGCTTTTAAAGGAAATAACTTTGTCTGAGCAGTTTTTTTTTAGAGTAGTGCTAGACATACTAACTTTTTTTATCAACTTTTTAATACCAACTTATGTGTTATATTATCATTGGCGAATGTTTATCATCTAGAAGGATGCCAATCAAAACATGACATTTCAATTGCCACATAGATTGGTATTAAAAAATTAGTAAAAGAGTAGGTAAGTCTAGTATTATTCTTTTGTATATATTAAAAAAAATGTTGTTAAGATACAAAGTTACTAAAAGGAATGAAAAAAAAAAAAAAAGAATAGGATGATAAAGAGATAATCAAGAATGGATTTGATAGAATCACCCTTTCTCTATTAAGAGTTTATACATTATAGATTACAGATTTACTTTAAAGAAAATCAAGAAAGGATTTAAAGAGACTTGCAGCTCTCACTAAATGAACTTTGAAAAACGACAAATTACAGAAAACGACAGAAACACTAAAGAACAACAAATATCTCAGTAACGATATCTTATGTGAGGAACTTGAAACGACATCTGAGTTATAAACGACTTTGGTAAAAACGACAGGGAATAGGAAAACCGATAGAAATAATGAAAAAGACAGATATTTGAGAACGACATCTGAGATAAATGAAAACTAAATGGAAACGACATATGAGATAATCAAGGAGTAGGAAAAAAATCAACAAGATCAATGAAAAACAACAAATATCTGAAAAGGTGATACCTAAGCTGAGGTAAAGACAAACTAAACTGCAAAATGAAAGGATACTTTGAAAACGACAAATTATTTAAAATAGGCCAAACTAACCCCAAAAAAAATATTAATTATGATACAACTATATGTGATCAGGGAATAGAAAAAATAACAAGATCACTAAAAGAACGACAAATTAATACATGAAAAAGTGATAGCTGTGTATTCAATAATTCATCAATCGATCCAAATCTTCATTATTGTATACTAGTCCTTTAGCGCGAAGAATAATGATTAGCAATATATCATTATTATTTGAAAAATATGAAAAAGAGCTCTCATTGATACTCTTCACCTTTTATCTCTCTTTCTTTCACTTGGCAAGAACGGAGAAAAATAACCATAAAAAGAAAACAAAGCACTGATTTGTTTTCTCTTTTCTTTCCCGATTCGTATATTTGGATTTCATTAGTGCCATGTAAAGTAGGAGGGAATTCAATTCGATCAAGGCCAAAAGTTCTAAAGAGGAGACAGGACGAAGCTAGCCCTATTAATAGGTAATATTTCTACAAAAATATAATTATAACAGAGAAGGGGCGAGAGAATCGACATAATAACAAAAATTAACAAGAAATCTTGCTCTTGTTGACATCTATTAATTTCTGTTACATCACTCCTCTCCGCCTTCTTTGTCATAACAATAATTTTATTGGAATATCATCTATTAATATGGCTATAGCTTCGTCCTGTCTCCTCTTTAGCATAAGGTTGAATTTTGAAAGTACTTTCGGTCGTGATCGAATTGGATTCTCACCTTCTAATTCCATCGCACTAACAAATTCCATATTAACAAATCGAAGAAAGAACTAATATAAGTATTTTTTTCCGTTTCAAGAGAAAAGAAAAAAAAGATAACAAAACAAAAGTATCCAGGAAATCTCTATCATAAGTTATGAGATAGAGCACATTCCGACAAACTTGGCGTCGTTTCGATTCAAGACCCGATGAGGCCTTCTTAGTTGCGATCAGCATGCCAGAGTCGTTTTCAAAAGTCAAGAATCATAAAATATATATATATATATATATATATATATATATATAATTAGCATTGAAGAACATATATGAAAGGACATTGGAAAATAAGAAGAAAAAAGAAAGAAGAAGAGATAAAAGAAAGAGAGTAGAATGTAGATAGAGAGAGAAAAGAAACCTGGATTGTCTTCTTGTTTTTGCCGAAGTTTCGTCGTTTTAGCATTCTTAGCTTCGAGTTCTTGTCGTGAAGCCCGCTATCAACATCTTCTTGGTTGTTGAAATATTTTTGTTTTTTAATATTGATTTTTATTTATTTTTTAGTTTTAAGAGTATAGGGATAGGTATATATAGAAGAGTGTGGTTAGGAGAGAAGAGGTTAGAATAGATTTAGGAAGGTTTCTAATTTGAGTATAACGATAAAAGCGTTTAAAGAATTTAATTTTGTCTTAGCAGTTAATGTATATATTAAAAAATGTAGATAAGATACAGAGTTAATTAAAAAAAATTAAAAAAAAAAAGCAAAAAAAAAAACGGATAAGCAAGGGATAATCAATAATGGATTTGAAAGAATCAACCTTTCTCTTTTAAGATATATTCATAGTTTTCATATATTTTTTTGATAACAAATAATCTACATTTATGGATAATATATAAAATGTATATTACTAATAAGACTGCGCTACTTATATAAATCAAGAAATTAAATTGTATCATCACAATTTTTTAAATTAATATAGTTTTTTTGGTCAAATACTAAAAAATATTATGAGATGGAGGTTTACGTAATTCATATTTTGATTTCCCAACAGGTGCGAAAAAAGTTGTAATTCCTCTTCTTTTGGAGAGACGAGAATATGAGACCCGTTTTTCTCCTCTAAATATGTCAAACTAGTGTTTTGTAAGTTTTTAGGAAAGAAGATTGAGAAGAATAAAATTATGGAAGTAGTGATTTAATTGAAAAAGAGAAGACTTAAAGAAGAAGAATAATGAGTGGAAATTTCAAGAGAAAAGTTGAGAGAAGAGGAGGAAGAATTATATTAGTGTGGCATAACCTTCTATTTATAATAACAATGTGAAAATAAAATCCTAATTGGACTCAAACTTATCCTTAATCTAATAATTGAAATATCTTATTGGACAATTATAGACTAAAATTTAAATAAAACAAATTAAAAATAACTCTACGACTCAAATGAATATACAACTTATCTCATATTTAATTAGATAAACTTTACACTTATATAAATTGATAACATAACTGAAAATCTAAAATACGTTCACATAGCATAAAAGTGCCAAGCTTAAGCTTGCTGAGCTATCTCTAGTAGGCCTAATCATTTTTTTTTTTAAATTATAAACAGTGAGATATAGCAGCTTCAAGGAACGACAAACAATGTATTTCCATGTGGTTAGTCTAATTTGCTTCCACAAATCAAATGAGAGGATCTCGGTTTCCACTTCCGGAAGGGACTTTGATTTCATATCCTCTGAGATTTTGGCAGACAGTGTGATGCTCCTTGGCTAGGAAATTCCTCCATAGGCATCATTGTGTTCTGAGGGTATAACATCGGAGAAGTTCCGTGAATGTATAATCTCTCCGACGTTTGAGGCATAGCGGAATTTCTCTGGCCAATCAAATGCACGTACATTCTCTCGGAATTTGAGAGCACGGGATCAGCTTGTTGAGAAGCAGAAGAGGAAGCGGCAGCAGCCAAGGTGTTACCCCTCAGAGACGCTGTGGACATGTACATCCTCTCTGAAGGTGAATGTAGAGCAATATCATCCCTCTGACTCCGAGAGGTTGAACCTATATGGTCAGTCCGGTGGGATGTAGTTGGCATGTATAGCCTCTCGGATGTTGGGAACATGGTCTCTGACCTTTGAAACGTTTGGCTCAAACTGTCACTTAAATGGGATGTTGAGATCATGTATACCCTCTCGGAAGTTGGATGGACAGAAGCATCAACTCGCCGAGATGTTCCAACTGTACCGTCATTCCTGTGTGACAACGAATCCACATTGTCAAGTTCATGAGAGGTCGGAATGTATACCCTCTCAGAAGTCAAGGCCATTGTAATGTCAGTCCTTTGAGTAGCAAGTGTTGTGTTGTCATTCGTCTGAGATTTCAGTGAGTGAATTCTTTCAGAAGTTGATGGAAACGATTCATTCCTTTGCGGCATATACATTCTCTCAGATATCTGTTGGCTCCGTAAATCTCCATCAGTTGCTGGAGGCAGAGCTAATGACATTTCTCCGCTAGATGAACCCCTGTCGGATGTTAGAATGTAAACACCCTGGCTCGGTAGATCTCTATCAACTCCTGAAGACACAGACGAGACTCCTTGATTTGGTAATTCCGACTCGGATGACTGAGGGACAGACAATGGAACGCTGTGGCTTGGAGACTCAGTATCGGATGAGCGATGCATTGCTAGGGACATTCCTTGGCTAGGTGAATCTCTATCGGATGATGAAAGCAATTCTGAAGTTACTGCTCTTCTTGTCATGCCTTTCTCGGATGATAGAGGCACAGCCGGATGCGCCACAAGGCTTGGTAAGTCCTTCCACTGCTGAGCAACGGTTTTGATCTGCGTGTAAAACTGGACGCCCGACTTCCCTGCAACTAGTGTGCGTTAGAGAACAGAAAAGTACGAAAATGTCTTTCAGAGATTCTGAGGGGAGAAATTTTACCGCCAAAATTTAGTTCACCAGAAACAGATGTGTTTGATCCATTAAATGATGAAAATGCCAATGGAACAGGGACATTGATCCCAACCTGAAGCACATTCCCCACTCATGACTTACAAATCTAATAACGCATATACTCAAAAATAAAAATAAAAACAAGAAAGAACAAACAAGAGAGAATGGTAGTACTAAAGGAATGGAGCAATTCTTAACTTTGTATCAAATGAAAATATTATTAGCAACATGACAGAAGAAAATGTTCCTTACCAGCCCAGCTTCAACTTCATTCTGGAATTTCCTAGCAGCAGCACCGGAGGCAGTGAATATCGACGCTCCATGCCCAAGCCTGTGATTGCAGAACCCAAACACATGAGAATGAGACCAAAAAATAAAAAAATTTCTCACAGAAATATGAAATGACTTATGTAAACAATTTAAAAATCACATCAAAAGTTCAAATAGTTTCATTTTGAGAACGAACATTGTTTTTACTTTCATTGGTCGCAATCCATCTTATCAGTTTCTAGACAACTTATTCTTATCATGATTTTCTCTTATAAGAAACAGAATTATCTTGGGAAGAAAAATAGAAGGCCGGGAAAAGAAAATGGTGGATTACAGTGTCCCCTTCAGTTTAACATGTAAAAGAAAACACCCAAAGACCAACTTGGATAAAGATAACGACAATACCTGCTTTGGTTTACAATCAAGATGGCTTCTTCTAGGCTGTCAGCCTGTTTGGTGTTGGACAAATTAAGTTTGATAATCAAATTCTCCGAATTACAACGTAACACTAAACAAATCAACAAAACAAAAAAACATGAGAGAGAGAGAGAGAGAGATTGATAGCAATACCTGCATACAGAGAAGAACAGGTCCAGAAATCTCCTCCTGCTTATCACAAGATGTGTATCTGTCAGAATTCTTTGGTTCACCTCTTCTTCATTTAAGTTAATTATGACCGCATCCACACATAGGCATTTCAAGAAAATGTACCTTATAGCAATCCATGCTAGTTGTAACTTCAAATAAGATTGTGGGACCAACAAAGTTCCCATTCTCATATCCTGGAACCTACAAAGCAAAAGTAAAAACTAAGAAAATGTTCTCAAGAAGCCAGCTTCCAAGTAATAGAAAAACAGAGCTAAACTAATTCCCACCAGTAATGCACATCCAAAAATTGATGATTTTTTTATAATTTTTATTTAACAGGGGAATAGACATATTATCAAATGGTGAAAGGACAAATAGTGCAAGAGTGGCCAATACAGAAAGTCCTTGCAGCTATGGTAATAGAACAAGGGTATTGCTGGCGTGCGTGATAATTCCATAGTGCAATACAGCCAAATCACATTTAAGTTTATTGTTCTCTGTCCTCTTGAAACATGATTTCAGTTTACTACGAGATGCATTACGTTAAATTTCTTATTGCACACAATCAAGTGTCTGCTATTTATGAAACTTTCTAATTCTCTGCTGATTTCTTGTCAAGCCTTGAACATGAGCAACAAGCGTTCAATAACAGGTTGGAGAACCAATCATTACCACAACTTTCCTCCCATCAAGTAGGAGTCTCGCACCGCTCTCAAGACTGTTGTGGACTAAACTGCAAATGCGATCTTTTGCCTGCATATGCGCATGGACATAAACGCTTATAACTTTTCATTTAGCAGAATATCAATATTAGAGATGAAAATTTTCAAGTTACAATGAACAAAACCTCCAACATCGATTTGCTTCTGCATTGAAATAGCAGATAATTAGCCGATTTTGGGAACGTACTAACCTCTTTAGTAATGACTGGACCAAGGTCAGCATTGGGATCGGTTCCTACATTCAGTTTCAGGGCTTTTGCACGCTCCACTAGTTGTCCCTCCCTACAAATATGAGGAAACCATCAACAAAATACATCTTCCCTTGACCAGCATACTTTTAAACTATCAAACTAAAAAACAGTCCACATGAAGCAAATGTCCACTGTTGCACACAATCACACAAAGTTTATGATTATTTAGGCTAGAATTAGGTGATAACAAAAGACAACCGCAAGTTAGAAAGACAGAATAAGAAGGAGCACATGCAAGAAACTACAGCATAGTGTCACTATCATATAAGACAATCCACACGGAAGAAAGAAAAAAGGTGATAACATAAAATCAGATTCATGCTAAAAAAACGTATGCAGATCTTAACTCTTAGCTTGAAAATCTGTAAAGGTTTTTCAACATTTAACATAAAGAACCATGCACATAGCATTGTTTATGATATATGATTTCCTGAAAGGTAGAAACACATGGTCCCAGTATAAATTGAAAATAGTGGATTTACTAGCTGAATGATTTCCAAAGATTCTCTGAAGACAAATTCTCGTATGGAATTTCTTAACTGTACTTATTCTCAAAAAAAAAAATTCCCTTCTTTTTTGTTTTGTAAAAACAACTCAAGCTGAAGGGAGAGGCCAACTATCAGTTATTGAGATTTAGTTCTCCAATTAAATTGAGAACTAGACATTCTAATGAATTAGCATATGAAGAATAGTAATGGAAAACACATAGTACCAGGACATTGAACCCCCAACAAAAATAGCAATACTGAGTGCCCCGCCCGCACCACCAAAACCAGCAGCGACTAGAGCATTTAAAGTAGCATCCATACTAGCATCAGGCATGACAATTGCATGATTCTTCCCTCCTACATTGGACTATGGAGTCAACATGGTTATAAGTTTCTCGTCATTTGCTTCAGAACAACAAATTTTCGATTTGTGTGTATGCGAGCAATGAGACAGACAAGATGAGATAACATGAATGAACATAGAGTTATCACCTGAACACGTTTTCCCCTACAAGCTGCCCTAGCATGTATGTGCATTCCAGCCTGAGATAAAGGCAAGCTAATGAAAAGTAGTAAGAGGTACAAAAGGATAAGGATTTGAGCAATGACATACTTGAAAGGTTTCAAATATTGAAATTCTAAACCATGCAGCACATAAGGCAGGCCAAAAAATGAAATAAAACATCAAGATCAATTAAATCTTGAGAACAAGAATTGGTTGATATGATATGTCTGAATTTATTACACAGAGTCCCTAATATACTCTTATTATACCTCCAAAGTGATTTGCTATTCTAATACTCTTAGCTTATTAAATCACAGGGCATAAATAGCAGTTTGTTAGTGTTGTAAACACACAAGAAGATTTCTTATTGAGTTTAATACTTACATGATTAATCTGAATTATGAACTTACCGTATCCTCAAAAAAGAAATATGACATATTTAAAAATTGATACACCAAAATCTATGTGGCAGCTTACAGCATTTGAACCGACAAGGGATATAGCTTTGATGTCATCGTCATCACAGATATAGTTAACAAGATCCTGTTCACATTTCCGAGGAAAATATGGAGAAACAGAGTGTTAGAAATACACCTAGATGAAATCAGATGAGTTAATACTATAAGCTATTCAGCTTCACATCATTTTATTTTTCCCAACAGAAGAATTATTTAAAGAGACATGAAATCTCTGACATAATCTCATATAATTGTATCAAAGATCATAATAAATCATATGTCAAATACTAATACCAGATAATGAATGGGAAAAAAATAATACTGAAAACCAATTACACGTTCACAGTTCACACACAACTCTAAGGTAATAAGAAAGAAAATAGATGCCAAGAACATTTTTTTTTTTAATTCGGAAACTTACACGGGTACCATGAACAACATTTAAGACACCGTTGGGCAAGCCAGCCTCCATTGCTAGAGCTGCTAGTATTGCTGAAGCCCCTGGAACAAAAATAATATAGCCACTTCTAATCTGTTATTATGGGAAAACTATTGCATAAAAAAACAATTTAACTCAGACTCATTTATTACAATATTTAGTTAACTATGAACTACATTAAATTAGATGATCCTAATATAGGCAATATCTTTTTTCCCATTCTTGTTATGTACCTTTTGCAACATGGATCAAGTCGAATCTAATAATCTTACAAACTAAAACCAATGCATGGGGAAGACTTGAGGAACTACATTCATGCCTCACAATCATGTGGTTAAACAAAAACAAATATCTATGCAAACCACAGTCAGTTAAGGAATTTGACTTTATAACTTGGCAATTTGAATATTATTGCTATTAGTGTGGTTTCATATGTTGATCACCTAACAAATTTTGTAAACAAAAATGAAATCAGGACGTTCCAAGTAAGTGAGTGGTCTTGATTCATCTGATCATATGTCCATTGGATATCTGCTTATAGCCCACAGAAATGCATTCATTCATAACCATCAGAAATGAGATGACCCATCATACTAGAAATACATGTACCAGTAATAATGCTTTAGTGACATATAAAGTCATTTCAAGGTGGTATCTCCTACCACAAATTTCATTCTTGAACAAACAAATCAGATAATTATATAGGAAAACAATGCTAAAAAATTTTACCTGGATTTTTTTCACAAGGCTTAAGGACAAAAGTATTCCCACAGGTAACTGAAATTGGGAACATCTGCAAATCATGAAAACATCTTTAGCAAATCTCTAGTTTCCCTTCCCATTCTTTTCTTCCCGGACCATGAAAAGAAGGCCTCCCAAAAACCAAAGTGAAATCGCAAACCTCCCCGTTTTAGAGGAACGGGAAGGATTCGGGCAAAATGCCTCATCCAGCCATGAGCCACCTGACCACAGTGTGGCTGTGTGAACCCTGTGCTTAACAATTGTTTCCCTCGAACCCCAAGCATAAACAATTTCTCAAAGACAAGAAAATAACTAGATCAACATCCTCAAACACGTGCACGAGCACCAAAAAGTAAAAGAAAGCTTAAAATAGACCATTTACGACCAACGCCTAACCTTAAAATTTGTACCCTGACGAAATGCATAGAAAATGAAGCATCTCAACACAAACAAAAGAAGCCATGATCTTAAGAAGCACACAAGCAACGATTCTAAATAAATTAGCAAAAGGAAAAAGAATGATGCGGTCAAGAAGGCATAAATTTCATTGTTCAGTATCGGGGAAAAAAAAAGGAATAAGGATAGGAAAGGCATACCCACAAAGGCGTCGCTGCTGGGAAGTTGAAGGGGCATATTCCAGCACAAACACCAAGAGGTTCTCTAATGGAATATGTGTCAATTCCGTTAGATGTATTGGGAATAAACTCTCCCACTTGTAAAGTGGCCATCCCACAAGCATGCTCAACCACCTCTACAAGTACAACAGAAGCAATTGGCCGATCTGTATATAATAAGGGACCATAATGCTAATAGAAATGCACAACATACGAATATGAATACTAACCTAGACCCCGAAGCACATCACTTTGAGCACATTTTAATGTTGTACCCTGTTCTGTTGTTATATTAATCGCAAGTTTATCCTGAAAAGCATGTTATCTTCAGTCAAGGCCACCATTAATTACATAAAGCCAAATCCTTTATATAAGTGGATTTATGATTAACTAACAATATCTCTGCGGATAAGCTCGTGCAGCTTGAACATGATACGTTGACGAGTACTGACAGGTGTATTTTTCCACAATGGAAAAGCTTGTTTGGCTGAGCAAACTGCCGCTTTGAACTCTTCATAGGTACTTAAAGGAACTTGAGAAACAACCTCTTGTGTTGCCTGATTAAGAAATTATTGACATCATCAAAACAGCTGATATAGACCACTGTTCATGTCAAATACTAAGAAAATCTTTATATATTTTGAGCTTACAGGATTTATAACATCAATGAATGAGCATCCTTGTGAATCCACAAATTTTCCTCCAATAAAATTTCGAACCTTCAGCTATATTTGAGTCCAAGATAAGTTGTAATCCCAACTTGATCAACAAGGAAAGCAGAGGAAAAGGTCAGGAAAACTAATGAACCCCCACTTTCAACACTGCATCTTACCGGCTGGCTATTTTGCTTCAATGTCTCGTCGGTGGTGGATGTACTTGCATTCACAGGACTAGATCTATTAGGTCTCCACGAGTTTAAACTTTTCTCTGCAACAGTAACAGAATATCCCTCAGTTGAAAATTTTTGCAAACAGATACAACCCTGTATCTTCTTAAATATCATTTTATGTTATTGTCATTGGCCAAAAATCAGAATATAACTAATAATCTATAACAAACACTAACATAACTATAATATCATAGAACCAAGGGTGAAGGGAATATATATAAAATCCAGTCCAGTATAAAAGTTTAAAAATAAAATAAAGGCAATTAAACACATTTCTTGGTGATTATTGCAGCTGGGTCCTAGCTTATTTGTGGAAAACAAGAAGATTCCCTACTCTATAATCTGGAAACTATAACTATCAATAGCCAAACTGTTGACATCAATATCTTTTACTAACTACGCCAAAAGCCCCATTTCTCAGGCACGGGTAAAAGCGAAGAGCAGGAAAAACCTGATAGAGTTCCTTGACGGATTTTAGCTTTTAGATTGTACAGATGCCTTGGTGTTGATTGCAGCTCTGGATTAATTTGCTTAAGAGTCTTAAGTACTTGACGAGGCTTTACACCAGCTTCAGTCATTAATTTAATCTTCCTCACCTCTTCCTCCGTAAAACGGCGACTGTAAGGATGCTCCGACATATCCTTCAGAGCTTCATGATTGTGTTCACCACTCTTGATGGTAAGCACCCAAACATCGTCTTCCTTTTTGCCAATTGCCTCGAAAGGACAATTTATTAGGCGTGAACTCGCCTTCCTTTTGCGTTTACTCTCGTCAATCTTACGTCTATTACGATAAACACCTCCTCTATCACAACCAAGAATGACTCTCCTATCTTTCCTAGACTTCTTTATGGTTACCACATATCCTTGACTGGCACCAAAATCACGGACATAGTTTATGAGCTCTTCGCGATCTTGAAACGTCCCTGATTGAGGAGGAAGCATCTGGTTATGCCCACTAACCTCTTTCTCACTCTGACCTTCCATTTGTGGTTGTAGAAATCGGATAGTAAAACCTAATGGTAAACACAAGCAATAAACTAAGAAACTTAGAGCTTTTCTACACAAAATACGCGACCAAATGCAGATATAAAGAAACCCCCAAAGAGACAAAGAATCACAAAATCAAAGTCCAACGTAACCCATTGCATCCAAAAGGCAAAAACTTGACGACAAAACCATGAAACTGATTTGCCCATATATATAAAGCTTCCCAGATCAAAAACCCAACTCGAGACTAATTCCAAAAAAAAAAAAAATTTGTCATTAAAGTAAACAAGGCAAAGCAAGAGTATGAAACGGCATAACTATTAAAATTCACACGAAAAAGAAGGAAAAAACACAAACACGCACACACTCAGTATTTACAGAGTACCCATTTCAAATTATCACACTTGCCATATAATAATCTTCACGCTAAAAAATACAAGTGAAAAATATAGTAAAGGTAAATGAACTTCGAAGAAATATAACTATAGAGTTACATAACCAGGTCACTGAACTTGACAGTCTGAGTTTAGTATTAAAAAATGGAAGCTTTCAAACAAACCCTAGCTTTTCAAATCTTCACACGAAATCAACGAAACAATCAAACAATCCAATGCCAAAAAAAAAAAAATCGAAACACCAGAGAAAGCATTACACAATGAACCATACAGATCAAACGATAGCCAAATGTGGAAATGCGAAACTGCAGGCAATAAATAACCAACCTTCTGAGGAAATTCAAAAAGGAAAATAAAAATTTTCCCTTTCCGAGTTTGATCGTCGACGGGGAAAATTTTTTTAGAGAAAGTGAGGGAAAATTTTTGAAGGGGAAAAACGGATTGGGATTGCCCAGTAGTTTTTCTTTTATTTTTTATTTAATTACACGTCTCTCGGTTCGAATACAGTGAAGGAAAAAAAAAGATTTCCACGCGCTATGAAAGCGCGTTACATAAAAGTCGACTGCGATTAGTGCGAGTGGTTCACGCGCCTAGTGAAGAGAGGGAGCGGAGATTTTTGTTCCTTCTCCTTTCCGACGATTCCACTTGGTAGTTTCGCCGATTCAAAGCTTTCTTTTCTCCTTTTGGGGATTCCAAGCTCCTTACACAAGTTAGTTTGGTGGTGTTGTGCTTATATAGAAATTAATGTGTTTAAAATTGCGCTAAAAAAGCAATGAATAAAGTTGTGGTGGGGAATAATTTTTAAAAATTTATTATAACTGCTTAAGATTTTGAATTTTAATTTACGTTTTTTTCCAAAACGGTTTATAGGATTTCTTTTTTTAGCATTTTGGTGAAAAAAATGCGTTTCTTCCCAATCGGTTTCTTGGATTTTTTTTTTTTTGTGTTTTGGTGGAAAAAACGCGTTTCTTCTAGGGGTAACTGTGCAAATATTTTTAAAAAATTAGACCTAAATTGAAATACAATAAAAATAAAGAGCCAAAAAATAAATAAATAAATTTTTTGAACGATTATCAGCCACATATTCGCTCTTTATGGTGGGAAAAAAAATATTGTTCCCTGCCACAACCTCATCTAAAAGTAATTTTTGAGAATACGTTTGGTTCAGTATAATGAGAATAGAATAGAAGACAATTCTTATTCTAATGTTTGGTCGGACAAAAAACTACAAGAATAATCATTCTAATGAAATACTCAGTCTATCATGTATACGAATAAGCATTTCTTAACTCAACCTAATGAATGCTCATTCTTTTTCAATTGTCAAATTAAATAAAATATATTGGGCTTACTTCTAGTGTCAATTCCACTGATAAATCAAACATTGGATTTAAAATAATATTATTTAAAATGATATTCTCATTCTTATTTATTGTATTCTTAATCATATTTGCATTCTTGCATTCTTAATCCATTGCATCAAGCCAAATGTGCCTTAAAGTTATAAGCAAGTAGAGGGTTTCGTTACTTTATTTTTGAAACTGTTGTTAAAATATTATGAATAAGTAAAAGAGATTTTTAAAGATTTAACTAAAATTTTGACTATTTTTTTAAGAATTAGTCATAATTTTATGAAATTAGTGATTTAGCTATAAATACATGTAACATTATCTTTAAATTTAACTATGTTACAATATCTTTAAATCAAATGTTCATATCTAGTTTTCTCCATTAGTTTTTTTTTTTTTTTTTTTTTTTGCTTTCCTCAACACATAATCACTGAAAAATTAATACTGCAGTAAATTGTTAGAAAACAACTATTTAATTTAAAGATATTGTAAAATAATTAAATTTAAAAATGGGGAATTAAAAACTATATGTAACTATCATATATTATAAAGGGTGTGGTCCTGAACTTTTAGACACATACACTTTGGTCCTCAAATTATTAAAATAGGTAAAAATCTCCTTGAATTAAATATTTTTTTGCACCGTTAGTAGTCAAAATTGAACGGAACTCGCCAGTTGACTTGCTTATTTCATTGAAATTTCTTAAATACCCCTAACTTATTATGAGATACAAGAAGAAAAGGAAAGAAAAGGAAAAAGAAAAAAATGGGAGATTTTCTTTTCCATTCGTTTTTCTTTGAAGCCTTTCTTTTTGGTTTTTTTACAACGCTGCAGGTGAGAGGAGCTTGGCCCATTCCACCATAGGACCGCGCTGATGCCTCTGAGGATGCACATACTCGTCTGACGCCTTTGCACGATGTTGACGAGACCAAGCTTTTCGTCGGCGTTGGCGTCAAAGACGAGACCGTGGAGCTTCTTGGCGAGGCGAAGGAGGTTAAGATTTGGGGTTCGAGAGAATGGTAGATGCTCTGCCGCGGCGGGAGAGAACCTCCGCGCGGATCTTGGCCTGGACGAGAAAAGATCTGTTCAACAAAAAGCCCAGTAAAAGGTCCCTTCAAACAAGTGATTCGTTGGTGTTTTCCTTCGGGAATTGGAATTAATTTAAAAGCTCTCTTTCTTTTGCCATTGAAAGTATCTACTTTCATAGTTTGGTCTTTTGATTTTGGGATGTTTGAGAGTTTTGTGGTGTGACGGTCACAAACATGAGGTCGGCTTCTTTCGTTGTAAGAAATTATAAACCATTTTCATATATTTAATTTCGAGAGAAACTTCAACACATTTTAGTTCTCAATATTTTCTCAAGTAATCCAATCAGACAATTAAGTAAACAAATGATACAAATAATGGTTTTCGTCCATCTTTTCCATTATAATTTATTTCTCTATAACGTGTAGATATATAATAGCGGTTTAGGCTTTTAAAAGCTTTTTTTTGGCTCATATTTTAAGAATTTAGCCATAATTTTAAAAAATTAAAATTTTATCAATTTTCATATTTGATACACATATAGAGTAAATTACATATATACACACATGTGAGTAGAATATTTCATATAAAGAACAAAAAATTAGATAATTACATTCAACACAAAATCTTACACGTGTCTTTTATTTGGTCAATATTACCCTTTTATTTTTTATATTGACTATTTAATAAAATTATAGATTTTATTTGTCTGTAACTATTTAATGTAAAACATTTATAAAGTTTTTATAGGCGTTACTTTCCATTATTATAGGAGATTTGTTTTTGTTACACGTTTTTCGTTGTTGGATGTGTGGCATTTTTTTTTCAAATGTTTGTTAATTTATTTGTCACACGGTTATTCCTTGTATTTATGCTTCGTTATTTTTTTATTTTCACCTAATTTTTATAGATTCTAGATTATATATATTTATTTTGTATAATCTATATTCCAGATTAATATATGAAAATATCTAAAATATACCATATAATCTGTTATTTTCTTTATAAAATTGATATAATATATATTTCAATAAAAAGCTAACAATCATTTATATGCTTCGTTATTTATTATTTTTACCTAATTTTTTTAGATTCTAGATTATATAATCTAATATTTATTTTGTATAATCTATATTCCAGATTATATATGAAAATATCCAAAATATACCATATAATCTGTTATTTTCTTTATAAAATTGAAATAATATATATTTCAATAAAAAGGTGACAATCAATTTTTTGTGTTTAATTAAAATTCATTTCCATAAGTATTCAAATAAATAACTCCAAGGAACAAAAGTGGATAAGGTTTTAGAAAACATAAACAAATTACATAATTTCCTCCCTATAAAACCGTACACTCCAAAATTTGTTTGCAAAAAACGTGGAAATATATTAGTTTCTATCCTAAAAAGGAGAAAAAAATTACACTTCATATCTCCAACAGAATTATTTTAGGTTCTACGTTAAATGTGAACAAATGAAAAATATACAATTAATTTAAAAAGGGTACAATTGTCCAATAATAAAGACACATATACAAAATTGAGTTAGATGTAAATATCTTAATATGTATTCCTTAAACGATATTATCTAGCAAAGTGTGTGAATATATGTAATTTTTCCACACATATATCATATTTTTTATATACAATATATATGTATCATTTGTTTTTATACACAATACATATGTATTATTTTTTTATACACGTGTATCAGATATGATACATGTGTGTTCAAAATATTATACACTTGCATCAAATATGAAAATTGTTAATTTTTTAATTTTATGAAACTATAAATAATCCCAACAAAATTATCCAAAAAATTTGATTAAATCCTTAAAAATCGCTACCCACAATATTGCTTATTATTATTTATCATATTGTATAATATACAATATACTTAATCAAGTCTGTAAAGTGCAATGAACAAGAAATAATAGCTTAAAATCATTGCTCCAATTAAGGATGAAGATGAACATGGTGCATTGAACTTATCATCCCCGTGATAAAAAGAGTTTAAGACAAGTCAAATTATACGCAGTAATAGTTCATTTGTTATATATACATATATATATATATATGACCATTAATACATATATATGTATTAAATAAAGATCATATATAATTATATATGGTAACTCATGCATGCACATGAACAATATAAGTGTTCCAATGCCTCAGGCGCACATGGTTCGTTAGGCATCAATCCCAAGTTCTCAATATATAAGCTAATTTCAATATATATATATATATATATATATATATATATATAAGCTAATGTAACAATATGCAAATATAGATATACACACACAATTACGTACACACACATATTGAGAGTAAAATTTGTTTGATTAGATTTTTTATTTTAACATTAGAATTTATTCTACTTTAGTATGATTGGTTAACTTATTTTAATGATCATGTTCATTTTATTTTTTATGCCAAATATAAGTACATATGAAACACCAAACGCATCGGAAATATATAGTTAGCCAGGTTGTTTAAGAAGGAATTCCTTCAATGCTGAAGATTTATGCTGTAATTAATATCATCATTTTTTTTTCTTTTCAATTTCCCTTTTATCTTTTAACATAAAAGTCTTATATGCATGTTCTTCTGTTTGTTCCTGAATTTAGGCTTGAACAGCTTCGATATATGTGAAAAATGTCTTTAATTAACAACACTTATATGTTGGAAACTACCTACAACTTAGTAATGATCATGATATCTAACACACACACACACACATATATATATATGTATATGTATAATATATGTGTGTATGTATGTATGCAGGCCAATACTTTAATAGTCTCTTCAAACAAGTTAAACTAATATATATCGGCTCAGCTGTCTGTTTTAGTATCGATCATAGAGCGTTTCTAATTATCTTCTAATGTGATCTGTCAACAATAATATTATTAATTAGTTAGCTCCAACTGTATATCCCAGAAATTAAGCGAATGGTAAAAGCAAAGACTGGAATTAATATAAGTTTTATTAGCCCCTTGAATACCCTAATTACAATGGATTATCTTACAGAAAAAAAAAATGAGCCAAAAGAAAGCGGCTCTGCAAATGCTTTGTGCGGCAACCGGTTTCAAAAACAAGTAATAACAACTAACTGCAGACTACAGTATGTTGATTGGGCAAAAAAAAAAAAAAAAGGCAATTGGTGGACGACTCCACTATTTTGATTTTATATACTTTAGTTTTTGAATTATTTTTATGATGAATTAGCTAATAAATAGGCCATTTTACAAAAGATTTTTCACATTTTAGCAAATGTTTATAAAAAAAAAAAGAGAGAGAGAGAATAGTCATGATCAAGATGCATGGACTAAGTACTTCATTATCTATAACTACTACTTGATGACAATTTTCTTAATAAATGAACATTGATCAAATTTGTAAAAAACCTAAACAAGACGGATTTTTTTTTATTATAAGCAACCTTTTAAACTTTGACAATTTTAGTACCTAATTAACCGTAAATTTAATTAAATTAGTACTATTAAAACTGCATATATATGTCACTCATGTAAGGTTCTAATTATATGAAAATAATATTATACGGGTCTAATATTCTTATTTAATTTAGGAACACATTTTAAAAAGATTGAAAATTAATTTACAATTAATGTAAGGGGGTTCAAACTTATTTAATGATTTTTTTTCCATGTAATTAGAATTTTATACAAGCGATACGCGTGTAATTTAGCAGTAATTTAATTGAAATTAAAAATTTTAAGTTTAGAGAGGCTTTAATTTGCTTATAAAAATAATTTCGGGACTAGAGTATATAAAATCAAAAAATTCAAGGACATGAGTGCCAAATCCAAAAAAAAAAAACAAAAAACAAAACAAAACTGCTTGTATCTAACGCCTCCGGTTTTTTTTTTTTTTTACTTGTTTTTTTAAGTTTTTTTATGGACTAATTTAGATTCTTTGAATATAAAAGGGACACTTCGCCGACATTCCAACATTGTCACATGCTTTTTGTGGCATTTTTGGCAAACCAAACCACCTTATATTCCACCTCTTCCTATTATAACTTCATTTCACTTTGAAATTAATCATATAAAGTTATAAACCCTCTCTATTTATACGGCTCAATCTCATGATCAGCATTTGGCATCACTACCTTTAAACCACATAGGTTTCACGTTATTGTAGGACTTGATCATGAGTGTAGGTGTAGCCATTAATTAATCACATGCCATAATTAATTAACCACATCCCATCAACGATTGACTACGGGATTGTTTGGTTAAAAATTTATATAATTTTTTTTAACTTAAATGGTTAGTCACGGTATAAATCATTATTTGAGTCATTCATTTTGAAATAACTTAGAATGCCAAATTCAGCATTATTTGTTATAGTAAATAAGGTCTTTCTAAGTACTAACGATGCTCAATTCAAATTTTTGCCTCAATGTATTTAAGTTTCGACTAACAATTTAAATATAAAATTTTAATTTTTTCGAATCAAATCAAATCAAAGTAATTTATTTTATTTTTAGATTAAATTGCAAATTAAAACACTAATTTCATGTAAGCTTTTAATATTACTGTTCATCCCTATCTGATGTAAGCTTTTAATATATTACTAATCATTTTAAACCATATAAATAAAATCCCTATATCGTCTTGTCGATTAGATGATTTGTATACGAAAATGATGATATCTCTTGAAAATCTAAAATAATTATTAGGCTTGCCATGTGGGATTTCTTGGCTTTCTTTACTCAGTATATTGCTTGTTATTAGGTATAAGCGTGGTCTAATATATTGTATTTTTTGCATATTATTCACATTTTAATTAATAACAACTTCATCTATGAAAAGTGACATATATAATAGAGTCAATTAGGTAAATAACTATTTTAGACTATGTCTTTTTAAAAAATAATCACAGTTTAAAAAAATTTAAAATTAATCATAAAATTATAAAAAATTTCTGACAAAAACAAAAACATATATAAAAAAATTGTCAAAAATTTTTGACATTATGCAAAAATTTTGTCAAAATTTTTTTACATGACTAATTTTTAATTTTTTTAAAATTATGACTATTTTTAAAATTATTTTATAAACAGCAACTATTTTCTTAAAATTTCCTATACGCGTATAATTATACTCACCCCGAGGCTTACAAATAAATTATTTGAGATTTAATTTGACCGCCAATAATTTTGTTAAGACTCATTGTATGGATATAGTAGTAGCCAATAGGTCACGACTCATGACCATTGACCAGTCATATATATGACATGTCCCAATTAAATCTCACCTATGCAACGCCTTTATAGATTCAGCTAATACCTTAGATGTAACGTATATAGACATCTACAGATTTTATTTTATTTTATAGGTTAATAATTTACTGTGAAAGTTAACAATTATGGAAAGCTAAATAATACCGTTAGCTAAGGTACATATTACGGGTGGGTATGTTTGTGGAACAATAAAGATGGGTCATGTGATAGGATAATATTGGATTAATAAAATCTATGTATGCGTTGGGATAGATTAATTTTATTCTGGCTTACCAACCCATGAAAATGATGAAATGAGTTATCTCATGAAAAAAAAAAAGGGTATGTGGCCACTTAAAAAAACACTTCCATATGTACTTTAACATTGTATTTGCAATATATATATATATATATATATATATATATTTATATTTATTTATTTATATATATATGAGTTGTTTAATAGGTTTTTACGTACCCATTAATTACTTCTATTTACTTTTTAGAAAAGAGTCTGTTTGATATTTGAAGGATTGCTTTGAAAATTTTCTTAAATTGTAGGGTTAAAACATAAACTTTTTTAAAATTTAATTCAGGGGGCTTGTATATATATACACACGTAATAAGGAAAGAATAAATAAGATTTGGAAAGAAAATGCAATAATAATCTACATGATCAAGGCCAAAAATAATTGAAACACTAAAGGGAGATTTTTAAAAATGCTATTTTTTAACCCATTATTAATTTATGTCATTTTTTATGTTGTATTTAAATTTTTTTTTTTATTTTTACAGTATAAACATAGGGTATGAATCAAAAGAATATATCATTTGGTGCATAAATTATTAAGTTGCACTTAGATTTTTTTTTTTTTTTTTATTCTCCAACGCTTCTTAAAACCTGATAATTGCATGATGATCAAGAATTTGTTTCAATCAAAAAAATTATTTAATACTCTTGCATGGATAAGATCCACGAGATCATACTTTGCATGTAGATCATAACACTGCTAGCTAAACCGCTTGTAACTATATATATATATATATATATATATATATATATATATACATGTACACGAAATTATATAATGGCCACGGACGACAAAAACCGGTTCGAGTTACATGTACCGACAGATCACAATATAAAGTCTCAAAATTTATTAAATGCTCTGCTCTTGTCTACTCTTCGCCGTCAAACCATGCAGGTCAATAGCTGCATCATTGGGCTCCACGCTTGCACACGTGGCACATCCCCATTGGCTCTACAATCTCTATATATACTCACATATATTTGCACATCAGTTTATTCATTCCAAAGGAAAAATTTGCAACAAACACACACTCACAAAAGCACTTCCAAACCGTATTGTAGTCTTAACTTAGCTAGATATATTGTGTTATGCAATTTATATATGTGATATAAAAAATAATATTCATTCATGGCTGATTTGGAGGAAATTACTGAGCTGACCTTGGGACTGCCAGGTGGCGGTGCCCGTCGGGAGAGAGCTGGTCCGCCGCCACCGCCGGAGGCGGTTTCCGGTGGTAGTAATTATGTCAAGAGCGAGAGGTTGACCAGTCAAAAGCGCGGATTATTTGTGGACGAAAACGACGGCGACGATGAGCAGCTTGACCTTTTAAGCTCCAATAATGGCAGAAGTTCGTTGGAATCAGCCGAAGCTACTTCTCAAGCTCCGGCTAGAAAGTAAGCGCATAATTAATTTTTATTTTAGTAGCTTCATACTATACATATAATGGCATTATATATATATATATATATATATATTAGTGGTTTATAAGAAGTACTAAACTTTTCCTAGTGAATGTGATGTAGTTTTTATGGAGTTGCAACTATTTATTGTTCATTGTTATGTTAGGCTAGTAAGGTAAATATATACAAGCCAACTGTGACATTATTGAGGTCGTTTATTAATTAATACTATTTGACAAGTTGTATGTCACTAATTAATATATATTTATATATCTTTTATTAGATGTAGAAGCATAAGCGATTCGTAAATTTTGCATGCTTTAAACTGCAATTAGTGACATATTTCCGGTACTTGGTCTTGTATTAAATTGGGCACTTCGTTAATTATAAGTATTAAAATTGTCGAAATTTATACATATGCACAAACGGAAGTACAAACTAAATCAACGGAAGGCTAAATTAATAGTAATTTTAGTTACACGTAAATAACGCGCTCATAGTATTATTAATAAAATAAAAATTGCTTTCTCCACAAAAATATTTGTGATTAAAGTGACAATTGCGTGATTGAAGTTAAAGTTTTATTAGAAGTTACTAAAAGTCAGAAATTGATAGTTTCATCTAAACAGAAATTGTCTTACAAAATTGTTATTAATGTTTTACAAACAATTTTTTTCCTTTAATTTGTTTGTGATCACTAGATAAAGTTTAGAATTTTCATAATGGGAAAACTTATTAGTAATTATTACATAGCATGCTATAATATGTGAAAATAGTTAAACAAAATACACTAGCATTACCCTCAAATAGGCTTTTAGTAGTGTTTTGTGTGTGCGCGCGCGCGGGGCATGAAGCAATTGAATAATAATCATGGGTTTGCCTACCTTTCATAAAAAATTAATAGTGTCCTTACCTTAATTTCAACTCACTTAATTTGAAGGGTTCGAGCAATTGGTTGGCCACCCGTTAGATCGTTTCGAAAGAAGGTTTTCGCAGAGAGCCACGACTTTAATTACGTAAAGGTGGCCGCAGATGGAGCGCCTTACCTTCGAAAAGTCGACTTAGAGAATTACAATTCTTACCAAGAGCTCTTGATAGCCTTGAATGGCATGTTTTCTTGCTTCAACATTCTTGGTAATTAATCTACTAGTATTGACATGGTCACAAGATCATATCTTATTAGGATATTTACATTTTTTTCTTACATTTCTTTTTTTTTTATTCTTATTTTTTCTAGCTGATTAAATTTAAGTAATATAATGTTTTAGGAAGTTGTGACCAAAAAAAGTTTGCTAAATTTCAAGTGAAAGGGATGGTTGAATATGTGCCAACTTATGAGGACAAAGATGGTGACTTAATGTTAGTTGGAGATGTTCCTTGGAAGTAAGTTTTCTATTCTCCAACTAATCTAATTTTCCAATCTCTCATGATTATTTTGATGAGGATTGAATACTTAATTATGAGTAGATACAAGAAAATGACAAGTTATATCCTTACATATATATCAACTGACAACTATTAATGACATATATATAAAAAATATCTAACAAGAATTTTTTTTTTCTCAAATTAATGACATATTAAACATTGCTCGTGTGTACGTATTATATATATAAATATAATCCTATTTTTATCTTTTACTTATTGATTATGATATTTTTGATGGCAGAATGTTCACAGAATCATGCAAGCGTATTAGGTTGATGAAAAGTTCAGAGGCTGTTGGGTTAGGTATTTAATTACAAAATACACTCTTCTAATTTGTGTGTGTATATATATATATGTGTGTTATATATATATATATATTATGATATCAGCTATTTTACTTCACCTAAGATTTCACCTTCTTTTACTAACTTGGTTCAACAAATTTGACCCCTTTTTGCAGCTACGAGAACAACTCATAATATATAAACAAGCAAGAAACGACAATGTAAATATGTAATAGCTAGGCTGATCCTGCTTATTAGTTAGTTTCTTTGTTAATTAGTAGTACGACCTAGTAGTTTGTAGCTATAATAATAGCAGAGAACCGGTCGATTTGTAGTTGAACTAAATTATTACAAAGTTTTTATTTTCCCTGGCCCGTTGGGTTTATTTTATGAATCTTGCTTGTAATAGTTTTTAAGCATCTATTTGGTATTTAATCATTTTTTAGTTCATATTTTGAGAAAATGACCAACATTTCTAAAAATTAAAAAACTAGCCATTGATTAATGTAGTTTAAACGGGCTTTGGCGTAGGAAGGGCCAACCTTTATTTTAAACGGGCTTTAGCGTAAGCCGGGCCATTGGTTCCTCTATTTCGGCCCGGCAAGCAAAAAATGAATGAACGAGCTGGGCCAACCTGTGGCTCAAACGGACCAATGTTAAATGGGCCGAGCTAGTCCGAGCCTGGTCTATTTGACACAACTGCGAATGAAAGTGCTTAAGGTTTTGATTGGCGAAAACAAAAAGTTCATCGAGTTGAATGAAAGTGCTTTGCACGAAATGCATGTTAAATAGTTATTATATTATAATATTATATTAGCTCAAATTCTTATTTGGAATCAAACAAAATTTGCAAGAGTCATTTTCACGCTAAAAAAGCCCTTTAAAATCTTGAGTTCGACATAACTAGTTTTAATGACTTTGTTTTACCCAGAAGTGAGTTTTTAAGTATTTTTTTTTCCGCATGAAATTTGTTTCCAAGAGTTATTATAATATAATAATAGTTCAAATAGTTGTTTAGGATATATATATATATATATATTTTTTTTTTTTTGCAAGAGTCATTTCTGACTTAAAAAAACAAATAACAATTTGCAATAGTCATTTTCAAGATAAAAAAAGCCCTTCGAGGCTCGACTTCAACAAAACTAATTTTACTGACTTTGTTTTAACGCGAAGTAAGTTTCTAAGGCTTGTTTTCATACAAAATGCGTCCCCAAGAGTTATTATAACATAATCTTATTCAAATACTCATGTGGGATAAATAACAATTTGCAATAATCATTTTCGAACTAAAAAAGCCCTCCAAATACTCGATTTCAGCACAACTAGTTTCAATGACTTTGTATCAGCGTGAAGTGAGTTTTCAACGCTTATTTTCGCAAAAAATGCGTCCCCAAGACTTATATAATATTAGCTCAAATACTCACTTGGAATCAAAAAAGATTTGCAAGAGTCATTTTCAAGCTGAAAAAGCCATTCGAAGGCTAGATATTGACCACAAAAAGTTGCACTGACTTTATTTCAACGCAAATTGAGTTTCTAAGTCATGTTTTTGCATGAAATGCATCCCCAAGAGTTATATAACATAGTATTGTCTCAAATACTCATGCGTCCCCAAGACGATTCATTTCTTCCAATCAGATCAAGATACGACTAAAAATAAAACGATACATGATGTCACATATGGGCTATACGAGGTACCCCTATTTTTTTTTAAATATTCTTTTAATTTTATAAAAAACCAAAAATTGCATAAAATTATGTGTTTCGGGGTGTTTGATTGGGTGACGATTAAGCTCGAGGGAGAAATCCTATCGAACTGAGAGTGCAAGAAACATAATTTAGGAACCGTAAGGACCGAAAGATGATCAAAAATCCTATATAGCTAAGAGTGGTGATCGAAAAATTAGTCATCTAGAGAAATATCCTTAATGTTGTTTATCCAAACGAGCAAATGTATGGGTTAGAATTATCAACGCAACTAGACTGTAAGGACCGGGAAACTAATTCATAATTCTCTAAGCTGGCACTGACGGAAGTTTGTATCGAGATATTATCAAAATAACAAATTGTAGGACATCATAGAAAGTCAATCGAATCTAAATTCTTAATCTTACATTGAATTTTATGTTAATTTCCATATTAACATTTTTAATTTAATTTAGTTTTTGTTGATTAATTTTCTTATCATTTGCATAATTACCCTAGACAAAGTGGGTCTTAAGTATTTGAAATAATTAATTAATTAAGTTAGCAAAATTCTTCGTAAGTATGATACCCGAACTCTTCTAATCTATTTTATTACTTGTACAACCCGTGTATTTGTGATTTATTTTGCGTGTGAATTTGAGGGAACAAAAACTTATATGGTACTTTCAATAAATATTATCTACCATATCAAAGCTTTGACCAAAAGTAAGTTTCTTGAGTTGAAGACTTGAAGACTTGAAGGTAATCTGGGACCTGTGATGTTACTTTGCAATTTTCACAACGTTAAACAAGAGTCATTATTCAAATAGATATGGTTCTTTTTTTTTTTTCTTTTTTTTTTTTTTTTGAGGTCTCACGAACCCAAATTTGACCTAAATTGATTTTTTATCTTTTTTTTTTTTTTTTTTGAAATTTGAGACCTTTTGTGTAACAGCAACTTTATTTTTATGTTTACTTACCTAAAAACAAAAGATGGGCTCCACTCCAAACGCACAACTAGGTTCATATGCTCGATAAAATTACCAATAACATACTAGTCTGGTACTTGGTACTTGGTACTTTCTAGCTTGCTTTACACACCCCACAAAACTACAAGTACAATAAGAGTAAAAAAAAAACTAAGAATTATTTTTACCAAAAGATCAAATGAAAATATAAATTAAAAAAATTGCAACATGTCTATTTTTTTTTAGACCAAGTTAAAAAAATCAACATATTTCATTTTTTTTATCAAGACGTCAAAATTTTTTATATGCAGTTCATATACCACAATAAATCAGCAAAATAGTCAATTAAAATAGTTGATTAATAAACACATTATAATAAAAATAAGATATAATTTACACAAATATTATAAGAATTTTAAATTGGGCCCATTAATAAAATGACATATTAAAATAATATTTTTTAAAGAAATTACACAACAATCTAAAAATTAAGTTATTAGCCACAATGCATATTCACATACATCCGGACTGCCCAAAAATACCCATGTTCGCTCAAATTTTGTTACGATATTGTAATAATATTTAATCGCAACAAATAAATATATAATAAAAATTAGATATTTTGTTATATATGTGTATCAAATTTTGTCTGTGATGGTCTGTATAAAAAATTGTTACCTATTGTAATAAAAATTGTTATTCTATAACATTTGTTACCTTCCGTAACAAAGGACAAAACAATCAATGCATAATGTCTAGAAAAATGGCTAATAATTTAATTATGACAAATTCATGTCAATTCCTTAAAACTAAGGCTAAAAACAGGTCAATTAGCCAAAAATCTCTTTTAAATTTAGAGATAATTGAGTAATAATTATTTGAATGATATTTTAATAAAATAGCCAACGTTTCGATTAATTAAGAAATTAGTCATTTTCTTAACTTCACGATGATGTACATTTACCTTTATGTCCTTAGTCCTCTTATATATTAGTGGGCTAGTGGCTAGGAACTTAATTTTTGGAAATAATGGTAATTTCTTTAAAACATGGACCAAAAAATGGTCAAATACCAAATAAACCTTTTAATTTATCAAGTTCTAAATTGAAAAAGACGATAAACTCCTCATATTTTGATGGAAATTTTAAGAAAATAACCACTTATTAGATAATAGTTTTAAAAAATAGCCACAGTTTCAAAATTATAAGAAAATAATCATTTCAAAAATTTATTACCTTGGAAAGAGTTTTCTTACAGCAAATTTTATGCATAATTTTGTTATTATAAGAAATTTCTTACCTTTCTAAAAAAAAAAGTTTAACGGCAACTTTTTAAATTTTTTTAAACTACGACTATTTTCTTTTTTAGAACACACTATCAAAAAGTGACTATTTACTTAGTTGGTCCCATTTTGACTAACTATTTAAATATGATAAATTAAATTGAATACATTTATAGTTATATTTTATTAATTTTGGGAAAAAAATATTCTCTAAAATATTCATTTGTGATGTAATTGATGTTTCGTAATTCGATGAATAAATATATATTTTTTTAAATCATCAATATTTATATTAATTACATTTGATTATTGTTAAGATATGTTATGGAATTATATTAAGTACATATAATTAAATAAATATATTTAGTATTTGGTTATTTTCTGATCCATGTAATTCAAGAAAATAACTAACGAATCTAAAAATAAAGAAATTGAAGAAGTAACCATTTCATTAATTAATGAAAACGTTTGCTATTTGCTCAATAATCTCTAAAAAATAGTTATTTTTCAAAAAACATTAATTATTAAGCATTTGTAAAAAAAATGTTAAATCTAATTAATATTCTGAGTGATTTCGTGCTAGAGTTAATACACTTAAAGACTGAATTTTAATTGTTAGATTTATCTTTTTAATTAATTTTATATTGTCCTAGGGTCAACCCAGATTTTCTTGATTTATTTAATTTACTAATAAAATAAACAAATATGTATGGATATACTTATAACCAAAGTAATGGTTGATATATTTAATTTTTTGTTTTATTTTTCTCTTTTTCACAATTTCTCATCTATAAACATATTAGCACTAACAAACCATAAATTATTTTTCACAGAACAATAAGTCTATTATTCAGCTCAAAATCAAATAAAAATTTGTTGTGTCCAAAGTTATTTTCAACGTTGTTTCCGTTAATCAAGTATTATAACTCATCCACTTTATAAGTATTTCTATTAAAATCTCATCAATTTTATCCCTCAAAATCACCCATATTTTTACTTGAGAATATAATAATCGTCAAGGGGTACATTAATTTTGTTTTTCCTTTTTTTTTTCTCCCTCACAAAGGATCTTAAGCCTCTTTTATTACACTAATTATTATTACTATAATTATGTTGAATAAACAATACACCTTTTCCTTTTTTCTTTTTCCCTTTATTTATTTATTTTCTTTTTCTTTTTCTTGTATTGGTGGAGACTGGTAGTACCTGCAATTCTCAGAAAATGCCACACCGCTTATTCTCTTCAATCGAGGACCTCTTATTGATCTTCTTCTTCTTCGTTTTTCTTCTTCCATGGCCTCAGACTCAGAGACCAATTTCATGAGAAAAAACCCATCAAACCCAATCCAAATACGGCCTTAAATCTCCCCCTTGTACCCAATACCAACACTGTTTTTGTTGGTTTTCATTTTTCTTTTCTATTTTTCGAAAAAGTAAAAAAGAAAAATGCTCTCTCTTTCCAAAAGGGAAAAACAAAACCCAAAAAAACAACATTATGGAGAGTTTTTTTTTTTTGAGGCTATCATGAGCTTCTTCTTCTTCTTCTCTGCTCTGCCAAAAGCTCTCTCCGTGTGATTCACTCATACCCATTATATCTCTGCTCAAAATCAGGTATCTTAAACCTCTCTCTCTCTCTCTCTCTTTAACTTTCTCTCTCCTTGAATGGTCTCACTTTAGCTTAACTTGCAGAGATTTGCTTTTTTCTGTTTATATACACTAAAGTGTTTTGTATGCATTGTTGACGATCATGGGATAATTAGTTCTCTTTTGCTTCTCAAAGGTTGATGCTTGTGGGAATTTCTCATCTTGGGTTTCTGATGTTTTGCTGTTTGTTGTAGATCTTTAGTGTTATGGTTTTTCAGTTCCAGATCTGGGTTTTTTCTGTTGAGCAATTTGACTGCTGTGACTGAAATCTGGGTCTTGTTTCTTTTTAGCTAATTGTTGTTTATAGGTTGGTTATTTGCTATGTATTTAATTCATTCGACTTTTTTCTAAGCTTAAGTTAAATTTTTGCTTCTTTTTCTTGGAGTAAAATGTTCATGGTTTGGGTTTGATCTGGGGTTTAGGATTTGGTTTAGTATGTTATTTAGCAAAACTCAAGCAACAAGACTGATTCGGACAAGGTTTTCACTTTTTTGTTTTCTTTGTTTGATTGCTCTTCTAAGGAAATGTGGTAATGTTGCTAAGTGATCCCATAATGATTGCAATCACTAGATTCCTCATCAATGAGAGTTGTTATAACTCTAAAAGAATTTGAAATTATGTAGTACTAAAATTGCTAGTGTTTTGAAGAGGAATGTTGTTGATGTTGATCATGATGTGAAAAATAATAGTTTGTAGGTACTTTCAAGTTCTTGATCTATGTGATCAAAAGGCCAATTCAATTATCAATCGTTTTTCATTGTCTTTCTACTTATCTCTTGTCATGTCCATTTCATCTTTTACACGTAGATAACAAATGTCGTCATAATTTTGAAAATTAGTCTGAGATGTTAGTTTTCCGTTTACGATTTGTGAATTTTGTTTCGAGGTACGCATACTTTTGCTACAACGTTATCAAATTGTAAATAATGGTTAATGTGGATGGTTCTTTACCCGGTATTGGGAGATGATGATCACTTGAAGATTATGATGTTTGTTTTAAAGATACCGACCTTATTTGAAATTTTAGTTCTTTGAATTTGCTGCTCTATCATTAATCCAGGAAGCAGTACTGCTACCATGCTGAAACAAATATTGAGCAAAATTCCTCGAAAGTCGCCGAAGTCAGACTCGGTAGATGCTTCTGGGAGTGAGTCGGGCGGTAATACTGCCAAGTTGGGTAATGGATTCCAGTGTACAATTGGTGGAAGCTCTCTTTCCAGCAAGTTAAATGTCGTTAAAAGAGTGTCTTCTGCAGTATTCCCTGCAAGCATTGCAGCGGGAGCGGAGGCAGTGGAGCCCCATCTAGCCTTTAAAGATGTCTCAAATCAGCAGAAACAGAATCTATTTATCAGCAAGCTGAACCTCTGTTGTGAGGTCATCGATTACAGTGACACGGTCAAGCAAGATCTTAGACGCGAAACATTGATAGAGCTTGTTGATTTTGTTTCTTCTGGTTCCGCGAAGTTCACGGAACCTGCAATTTCGGCAATGTGTAAAATGTGTGCAGCCAACATGTTTAGAGTTTTCCCACCTAAGTATCGCTCTAATTGCAGTGGCGGCGAAGCAGATGATGAAGAACCAATGTTTGATCCGGCATGGTCACATCTTCAAATCGTGTATGATCTGCTTCTTCGCTTTGTCAGTAGTACCTCACTTGACTCTAAGGTGGCGAAGAAGTATTTTGACCATTCTTTTATTTTGAGATTACTTGACCTCTTTGACTCCGAGGATCCAAGAGAACGAGACTGCTTGAAAACGATTCTGCATAGGATTTACGGGAAGTTCATGGTACATAGGCCTTTCATCCGGAAAGCTGTCAGCAACATCGTCTACCGTTTTGTCTTTGAAACTGAACGGCATAATGGAATTGCCGAGCTGTTGGAGATCTTTGGCAGTGTGATCAGCGGCTTTGCAATGCCGCTGAAGGAGGAGCACAAGATATTCTTATGGAGGGCTCTGATTCCTTTACACAAGCCGAAATCTGTCGGTATTTATCACCAACAGTTGTCATATTGTGTTGTGCAGTTCATCGACAAGGATCAAAAGTTGGTGAGTAGCGTGATAAAAGGCTTGTTGAAGTACTGGCCAGTGACGAATAGCCAGAAAGAGTTGATGTTTTTGGGAGAGTTGGAAGAGATTTTAGAAATGACTAGCATGGCCGAGTTCCAGAAGATTATGGTCCCGCTATTTCGTCGATTAGCATTTTGCCTCAATAGCTCACATTATCAGGTAGCAATGCCATTGCAATGCTGAGTTTTTTCTGCTATCATATTGTCATTGAAGACTCAACTTTTGGTTGATATCTTTTCAACTTTGCTGATGAATTCTGAAATGCAAACTATGATGTAGAAAGAAATGAAAGAGTACATCAATAGAGAGAGGGGAAAAAAAAAAAAAAAAAGCAAGCGAAAAATATCAAGCAAATATTTACTAGAATGACAATCTTGATCATTGAAGTAGTAAAGTTTGTTAATTTCCAGTTTCCATTTTCCCCTGTCCCTCTTTTTCAGGTGGCGGAACGAGCACACTTAATGTGGAACAACGAGAGCATCCTCAACCTCATAACGCAAAACCGCCAGGTGATCCTGCCACTCGTCATCCCAGCTCTGGAGCGGAACACACAGAACCACTGGAACCAAGCTGTGCTCAACTTGACGATGAACGTGAAGAAGATGTTCTGCGAGATGGACGAGGAACTAGTCCTTGCCTGCCAATGCAAGTTGGAGGAGGATGGCGTGCAGTCAAAGGCTGCGGCTGAGAAGAGAAGACTGACGTGGGAAATGCTCGAAACTGCCGCTGGTCTCCCTTCCTCCGCCCCTGCCACCCCTACCAACGGTAACTTTCTAGTTCCTGTAAAGCCTGCTGCCACGTGCTCCGTTGCCTGCTAATTCGTGTCCAATAACAGTGCTTTGGTAAACAAGTCGATCCCGCAAAACCCGGCAGCTCTAGAGTAGAGTTTCAGATGCTAGTTTGGCTCTTGAAAGATCTGTGTTTGGGATTTAAAAAAAAAGAAGAAAAAAAAAATTTGGGTGTGTATTAGTAGTGCTTGGATGTTGTGTTAAAATTGTATTAATTGTCTCTCCTTGCCCTTGAAATTGCAAGAGCCTCTTTTGCTTGCAATATTATTTGTCAATGAACGTCTGTTGTATATTTCCTCAAGTGGTGTTTGTTTTAAATAGCCTATATATCTTTCATAAGTTCTTTTTTTATTTTAATTATTTTTTATATACCCTTTTGTCAAACAATGGAGATTGTACTTGAGAAAAAGTATTTAAAGCCATTGGGGTTTTTTTGATCACTAAGCTGTATAACAAATATTGGTACATGTTTGATCGTTTGAAGGTCAAAATTGTCGTTTTATTTTTTCCTTTAATTTTAAAAAATTTGGATATTGACCATTAAGGATGTGCTAAAGAGGGTATGAATATTTATTTTTATTTAGAAAAAATGGGGTTGAAGAAAATTCTATCCAAGCTCCAAGGGGCAAAATCAAAGAAATGGTTGAAAAGTCGAGTAAAGCTAATACATGTTGAGGAATATCTATGGAACCAGTTATATTTAAAATCAAAATCAAAATTAGCATAATTAAATCAAAATTTTAATTGTTCACAAATAATGCAACTTATCGTCGATAACAACTGCATAAAATATTGTAATTCTATTTAACAATTTGTCTTTCTATTATATGTTTACTCAATAAATATAAAGCGAATCAGAAAGAAATTAGTAAAAATTAGCTTTTTTATTTCTTAATTTAAATCTTCTCTCTTATAATTTCAATTCAAATATTAAAACTAAACTCATATTTAAATATCAATTTAAATCCAAAATTTTACTAAATAATGATTCAAATTAAAATAGGGTCTATAGGTATTTGGCCATTTCATGGTCAATGTTTTAAGGAAATGATCAAAGTTTTTAAAAATTAAGTTATTAGTCACTAATATAAAATAGAATTAAGAACATAAAAGTAAATACACATTAACATATAATTAAAAAATAATTAATTTCTTAATTAATCAAAAACGTTAACCATTTTCTTAAAATACCATTCATAAAATTACTATTAACTCAATTATCTCATTAAAATATTTGAATTTTAGTATTTGAATCCGAACTCAATAAAAATAATGCAACCAATGCATGTATATGTAATATATATTATGAGTATATGTATATAAAACATATGTACGTAACTTAAGTAGTTGTGTTAAAGGTGAATGAATCACGGGGTAGATCTGATAGAGCAACAACCACTGTAGTGTCCCTTCTGGCTTTCTCAGAGTTTTTTTTTTTGTTTTTTTGTTTTTTCTGTTTTTTATTATTTAAAATAATTTTCGGTTGCTTGGATACTTTCTAAGAGTTATTAAAAAAAAAATCAGACGGTGGAAAATAGAAAAATGAAAAATGAAATTGAAAAAAAAAAAAGTGAGGATAATGTGAAGCATATGTTGACCCATTCACACAATGATATGACCTGACTTGTCCCCATTTTTATTTAATTTGTAACATGTTCCATTTCACACACTCATCAATGATTGACCCTAAAAAAAATCAACAATCCTCCCCCACATGTCGCTACAAGACTAAAGTCTATACATTATTGTTTTGAAGAAAAGTTTAGGTCACTTTTAGAATTAATTATACAAAGACTTATGTGATGTAATTGTCATAGTTTTGGCACATACCAATTTATTGTATTATTATTATTGTTTACCACCATTTAATGACAAAGTGAGTAGTGATATTATTAATTATTAGTATTTGTTAAAAGTTCCCATTTAAAAAAAAAATCCTATTTCACCAGGCTTAAATTTTTGTTTTATTTTAATAATTTGACATTTAACTTTTATTTTTGACAATTTGGACCTAGAATCAAATCTAAAACTTTGACAATAGTGAAGGAGGTTAAATTTAAGGAGGTTAAACCTAAACAAGTGAAAAGTTTAGGGGTGGGTATAAGTGCCAAAAAAATCAAAATTCTTTTATCAAAGTACTAATTACTTATTAAATATTTAAATTAACCCACCAGGCACATAAATTTGTAATAATAAAAAGGAGACATATACAGGCCTCATTTAAAAAAAAAATGTTTTGAAATTTAAAACTGTTGCCTACTATTTTTATAGATTTTTAACATACTTTAGGTTAACATGTCTTCTTTTTCGTCATCTTTTCTTTTTTTTTTTTCTCTTCCTCATCACTTTTATCTTTCTCTTGACTCTTTATAGTCATGGAAATTAATTAAATTTCAGTAACAATAAATAAGCTGATTTGACAAACAAAATCACTCCAAATTTTCGTATTTTTCTCTGGGTTTCTCTCCAATTATATTTATTACCCTTTTTTTATGAGTTTATCGTACTTTGACTACACATAAATCCAAATTCGAAATTTTCAAAGTCGATGAAAAACAAAAACACCATCCGTTTAGAATTTTTTGAAAAAGTAACCAAAATAGTATATTAATTACTGCAGAATTCTGCTATAGCAATTAATTTACTAATCATATAATTCATTTTTTATTTTTTTAAAATTGTAGTCATTGTTTAAAAATCCCCTCCTAAATGACTTATTTGTCTAACACATATTTGGTACAAACAAAATTAAAAAAAGAGAGAGAAGAAGAAGAAAGGAAGATGATAGATGATACATGTGCAATAAATAAAAGCATGATAAAGTAATACAATAGTGACCCACCCACTAACTAATAGAGATTGATGAAAGAATAGCTCACATTAATGTCCTTAAAATTGTCTTGAATTTTTAGCAACTGCCTAGTGTTGAGACTTCCTCAATTATTAACAATTATCCACTTTCTTCTTCTTCTTCTTCTTCTTCTTCTTCAAATTCTCAACACATTTTTCTTTTCTATCACTGACTAGAAAGAAAAAAAGTCTGTTATTTTCTCGGAAAAGTTTTTGGAGAGAAAATGTATGCTCCGCCGGAATATCAAGGAGTGTCTTACACTTACGTCGAGCATGTTCGGAGACGCCATGAAGATAAAGGCTTTCTTTACGCTTGGTATACATTATACATATGTTGTGCTTTTTTATTATTTATTTTTTGGGTTAATTACGCTTATTATTAGTTAGTTTCTGTTTATCTTCTCATTGGTTATCACTTCGAACTCTATTGTTGCTTTTTCTTTCATTTCATTATTGTGTTTAGGAAATATTTTTGTAAAGAAGACAGAAACCATGTTGAGAGAACTATTGCTTAATATATTCTCTTTGTGAAAAGTGGTTTTATTTTTCTATTCAAATAGAGAAAAAATGGTGTTATTATTATTATTATTTTCATTTTTTTTGGATACGACGTTTAGGAGAATTATTATTGATTTGAGATTCAGGAACAAAAACAAAAATTTTCCTGAAATCAAAAGAAAAGTTGAGCACTATTATTATAATTTTTTGTGTGTTTTTTGTGTGTTTTTTTTGTTTTTTTTTTGGGTGGGAAAATGCAGTTTGTTCGCGCTGTGTTGCTGCTTCTGCTGCTTTGAGACTTGTGAGTGTTGTTTGGAGTGCCTCTGCTGTTGTTGCTGAGTCCTGAAGATCTTCAATGATTGCCAAGAAGGATCAAAAGATAAAAAATACAAAATAAATAAATAGAGGAAATATCATTATTACCAGTAATTACTCCGCTTCATCTTTGTGAAGTTGAAAGTAAGGCTAACTGGATTGGGTGGTTTTGTTGTGGAGTTGGCAATAATTGTCCTCTATCAACTTTTTTTTTTCTTTTCATTTTTTTCTTTTCTATTTCCTCTTTATTGCTAAATAAAGGAAATGATGTTTCACTTTCAATAATGATATCTCTTCTTTTATCAGCAAGCTCATCACAATCATGGTCTCTCTCCCTCTGTAGAAAATTCAGTACACAATCTTTACTTTTACTACTTGGAATCGCACCTTTTCCTCGTAACAATAACAGTGCTTATCCTTACAGAGCAACTACACAAAACTTGATACAAGTCTATAATATTGTTTAAGTATTAACGTTGTATTATATTTGTATATGTCATGCTATTATAGAATTTACTGCTATATTTTTCATGTCCACTATAGTTACATTATACCTTAGATGGTACAGGGACAGTCACTTCTGGTGTGATATTTCTTAAGAACAAAGAATAGTTCATCATTTTGATATCATGAAGATTCCGCAGTGAGAGACATCCATTGATGACTAACAATTCTGATTAATGAACGTACCTCACCACAAAAACACCTAAAAACCACCTTTTTTTAACATTGTATCCCAAAAAATTTGCATATCTTTTCTCAAGACTAAAATCCCCTCCCCTCCCACCACGCCCAACCACCCCCCCTCTTAAAAAATCTCTGAGAATCAAGTCCATTTGTCTGTCTTAACTTCTTAGTATATCCGTGTGAAACGTTCAAATTCATTTGTGTCAATCATTGCTCAATTTCAATTTCTTTCTTTCTTTCTTTCTTTCTTTCTTTCTTTCTTTCTAAGGCTAAGTGGAATTATATAGTACGAGCAAAATTTATCAGAAAGTATCCATAAAATCTGTCGTTCATGGTTTCTAAGGGGACAAGTTTGATACTATATCAGTTTGAGAAAAATGCTTCACAACCATGTAAACTTATTGCCACAAGGTCATTTATCTGAAATGGTCATTCTCAGAAAATATAAATGCAGGCAATGGAAGTCAAAATTGAGGTCAGAAGTATTGACACTGCGTTCACAGCGTTGTTGTCAAGGAAGTTAAGACCCGAAATCCTCTTAACCGTCGGCCCTGGTTTTCCAACAACCTATAATCCAATTTAATCAGTGACTTGTGAAGCTTATTAATCTTACTCTAAACAAGTGCATAACTAAAATGCAAGTTATTATGTGAGAACTAGAAAGAAAATTGCTATCACGTACCTTATTTCGAACACTGCAGAAACCGCTGAATTGTAATGTTGCTCCGAGAAGAGAATCAATCATACTACCCAGTAGTCCAGATATAGTCGAGAGAGGTATAACCAATAGTTGCTTGAGAGCTGAGTTATACGTGCATTTTGCAGTGAGAAATCCAAAGATCACATATGACAGCCCGATGACACTCCCTGCAGCTGCGGCAGCGAGGAGTCCGGTTTTCGTCACTCCGCCATTTGTACCCTTCCGAACAGGCTGCCAGCAACGTGGAAACCGGCATTATTATCTATGGTCTCACACAAAAAGTCAATTTCCCCAAATTTGCGTAAAGTTTTCTTTCGCCAATTCTTGTTATCACATATGGAGTGGAAATTGAATCCTAAGCCCCACTGTACAATCCTTCACGTATAGATTATTGGAATATAGAACAATATTTCAAAGTCATATGAAGCCTACTATATAGCAGCATTTCAAAACAACAATTTCACCAGGGAGGCAGAGAGATTGGCCTAAATCAGCATTATTAATCACTTTAAAGGACAGATAAGATGGATAATCACTATGAACGGAAAGCAATTAAAGCGGTCTACGTAAAAGCTATTTGAATGTCATATGCTACATCCAGATAACAGCTTGAGCAGAAGCCTCGGGTTGATTGCAGTACAAGCAAAGTTGGAAAAGAAATACATACAAGCAGTGAAGGAAGAGACACTAAGCAGAAATGAGGCAGGCCAATGAGGGTGAGACAATGGTGGTTGGGATTGGGCCTCTAAATTGAATAGCCGGAAAAGAGGGAAGTGCAGAAACTATATCGACAAATGATTTTTGACATGTGGTGCCACTAAACTGAACACCACAAGATCGGAAAGCCAATTAGAGAACGTACATACATGGTTTTTTTTATTATTTTTATTTCTAAGAATATCAGTGGCTACATCTTAATGCAGAGTCGCAAACTACATCGCTAAAGCCACAGCCCAGGAGGTTCACGTTGCATTTTATAAAGTCGGAACATGCAATCCATGTAAGAAGCCAAGGAAGAGATTGAATTGAGCGTGGAACAGCATTGAGATAGAGAAGTGAAAAACTACACAGAGGTCATCGCTGAGGTATCTATGTAGCTTGAGAAACACTTGATACCGGGTTTCTCTAACTGGTTTTACAAGGTCAAAGATTGACATTTAGAACTATGTAGGTTCTCAAATATCAGGAATTAAGCAAAAAACAAGCGGTGCTTTAGCAAAACTCATTCAACATATCATCCTATAGCATTAGTCCAATAGCATTAAATTCAGGCAATTTACTCAACGAATAAAATGTGGGCAAAATTAAGTTCAACAAAAGCAAGGGAAACACAGGTTAGACCTTAAAGGATGTGATCAACCGAGGCTGAGCATCGCTAAGAACACCGAGCTCGGACGACCATGTATCGCCATTGCAACACGCATAGTGACCGATAACCCCGCCGATCAGCGCCGTCACGAGCATCGACTCCTTCGAGTCCAAGCACTTGTCTTCCCATCCCGTCACTCTCCATATAGCCAACACCAAAACTGTAGCAATGCCACTGTTTGAAAGAACTTGAATCCTAAACCGGCAAAAAAAAAAAAAAAAACTCTTGAGCAATTCAAGCTTCTTTATTTAGTAACAGAGAATTAGTTCATTAATTAAGTAATTAATTTATTGATTGATTGATTAATCAAGGAACTGAAAAATTCACGACAATTACCAATTTCTCTGACCACCTTCCTTGAAATCGGCATCGACGCGACGCTTTTTCTCTTCGCCGACTTTCGTGAGCTTCGACGAAGTGAAAAAGAACACCAAAATCATGGCTCCGAATCTATTACCAAAAAAAAAAAAAAAAAGCCCGGTCAAAATCAAAACAGTCTATTCACTTCTGTCCTTGTCGATTTTCTTATTTTCTCAGCAACCAAACAGAACCACAAATCAAGAAAGCGACACCTGAATCCAACGGCGATGTGGATTGACATGACGATGAGTCCCGAGATGGCTCCGGTGAGGTCGAGCGATTTTCTCCGGTAAGCTCTGGCGGCGATTAGGGACGAGATTAGGACTGCGATTAAGGGTTGGATTAGGAAGAGTCTCTCCATTTTTTTTTTTTGCTTAAACCTTGAAAATGAATGAATGGTTTTTACTTTGACTTGAATATCTATATTATGAGTGAGCTGTGAAGCTCTTGGACTGGGTTTTGTAATATTTGCATGAATAATGTTTGTTTTGTTTGTATTTCTCGTGAGTGATGTGATAATGGGATAAAATGAGTTGTCATTAATTAGTAAAATATGATTGGTTTTATTTATTTGTAAGTGAATTGATTTGTGGCTATAATTAAAGATTGATTTTTCTTTTTTCCTCTATAATGAATTTTTCATCTATGTAGCTTATTACTAGCTGCACGGTTCCACTAGGCCTCATCCCTCAAGGGTCTAAAGTAAGAATTTTTGCTGAGAAAAAAAAAAGAAAAAAAGTCAAGAGCTATGAGCACATTGCTGTTGACTAATGTATAGGGTTTGGTAGGAAATTCATGATTTTTGTTTGCCCTTGTTAAATTATGGAACAACATCATTTGTCAGAATTTGAGATCGATTTATTATAATATACATAGATGTATTGAATTGCTTAACCATTTACTTCCTTGAAATGAAAAGACTTTTTTTTTAAAAAAATTATTACAATTCAGTTCAGTATCGGCAAAGAAAACTGGTGGAAATGGAAAAGGAATTATGATTTCATATTGGTTCACCGCTCGGGTTGGGCAATATAGTTTGGACAGGTAACAAGATAATCTTGTCAAGATTATTGTTTGGTAATACGTGTATAAACAACAATCTTAACCCTTTTGAATATTACTAAACAATAACGCACACTAATCAAAATTAAAAACTGAGTCAGTTTAGTTCTGATTCTATTGCCGATAGACCAATACCCTACCTCTCTGGCAGACTCTCAACTAAAAGTTCAATCAATTGAATTCCAGAAAGAAACTAGTAATTTCTTCTTGATGTTTTCCTGCTAAAACAATATCTCTATGAACCTATCTGACAGAGAACTAAATGTATTTTATAAAATATTAGCAAGAGAATAACCCTCGACGATATCACAGAAAATTTTTAAGTATTGCAAAACAATTAAGTGAAAATGAGCGAACACTTGAAGGACTATAAATGGATACAGTTCGCAGATTTGACTTTTGAGTAGAGCAAAAAGCCTATACAAAGTGTACAAGTCAGAGAAAATAAAGCAGAGAGACCAAAATTTTACAGATGCAAAAATTTTGAGGCATCCTCGCAATAATAAACACAACCAGAGCATAAAATTGCCTGAAAAAAAAGAAGAGAAAAGAAAAGAGAATAACAAGAAAGGAGCGAAAATGTCAATAAAATCTTCCTCTCCCCCTCCCTCTTCCTCTCCCCCTCCCCCTACCCCTTCTACTGCCGTCATGCTCTGTCCACCGATCCCCGCTATTATCCCTTCCGTAGTTGAACATGCTCATTCTTATATCGGCTTCCGCATTTTGCGAACCCAATTGCTTCTGATAAAACCACAATGGAAAAATATTAGCCTTTTGATAGAAACAATAATGATCGCAATGTTGGTGATAAATACGCAAAGCATGCAAGAAAGCTGACATTCGAATCTTCCAAATCAAATTTGTTCTGGAGCTGTCGTGCAAGATCCTCATCGCGAATAATGTCCGGCCGCTCAGATACCATCACGGCCTGCCCATATCCTAACATAGGCTTTGCCCCGGCTTTTTCCCTTTCCCATTCTTCGAGAGTGAGCGTTGAAGGCTCTTCTTGTCTTTCCTTGCCCTTATATCTTCTACCTCTAGAATGCCGGTCATTCTGGTTTTGGTTGCTGAATTTGTGGAGGAGTTTTTGTGAAGCCGCTTGATTTTGAACCGGAACATATTCAACAACTGCAGAGAGTGTGAGGCATTAGTATGACAGTCATAACCAGTGAATAGGGAACAAAATTCAAGTGTAATATTCAATGCCATTAAAACAAAATAAAATAAACAAAGATGAGATTCTTCTAAGCATATAATAATCATAAAACAATAAGTTGCAAATGAACAGAAATGAAGTTGCACCTTCTTTTGGCCTTGTTTCTGAGCTACTTGGCTTCTCTTGAGTTCTTTCAGTAAGGGAAGACGATTTATTGTTAGTGTTTGTATCATTTGCTTTGAAATGAGTGTTATCCCTTTTTCCAGTTGGCCTAACATCCTGAGTTCGGCTAACAGAACTAAGCCCACCATTCTTGGAGTTCAAGCCAGCATAATCTGCATATGGCCATGCTTTGTTCATGAGTATGAATTCAACACTAGAGCGAAAATCATCATCATAATGGCAACAGACTACCAACACATTGAAATCCTTAATCCAACCCCTAGTGGCTATAGCTGATATTTTTTCACTTACCCTCACTGAAAAAAGATCTTTTCGGGAATCTCTCTGCTTGTTTTCAAAATATGTAAGAAAAATCTGAATGGTCTAATAAGATCTGTAAAACCCACCTTCAAGGATGAATTCACACTGCAACGGAATTTTATTAAATCACACTCAAAAACACCACATCCACATTTACCTTCTCAGAGAATAAATAACCTGATCTAAGGATCCTAGTTGGTGTTACGTTACAGACCTTACTGTACAAATGATTAACTCAATCAATTTCAATGCTAATACTGGTAGAAAAGCCCACAGATTTTCCTCTTTTTCAAATGTTAATCATATGTATCTTGTGCTAACTTCTTAACTAAACCAAATTGCAAACAATTTGACGAGGCTGTCAAAAGAATCATATTCTAAACTCTTCTAAAGATTATATACAAGAGACTACAAACTCAAGATTATACCACGAACAAGCAAACCTTTGCTAACCTTTAACTATAAACGCTTATGAACCGTGATAGTACTTGCCTTGGTACATAACGGGATGGCGTGACACTCCAATTTGCAACTTCTCAAATGGAGGAGGACCGATACCATCACTTTCTGGGGATAACCGTAAAGAAGGTCTCGAGAAACCTGAATATTTCTTATTCATCTTCCATTCTTCGTAAAGTGATGGGACAACACCTCCAATCAAAGTAATAACTTTAGGACTCAAACAAACTATGCCATTTTGTATGGGAGCTTTCTTTTCTAAGCGGACCTGCCAACCAAATCACCAACAAATGAAGACTTCAACATAAGTGAAAAGCTGTCATCTGGAATAAAAGATTCAAGAGAACAATTTTAAAAAACATCAAGCATGCTTTATCCCATTTTTCCAAGAAAGTCTATGATCGAGGATTTGGTATAACCATTACTTCATGTAACCCTTTGAGTAACGGGTGACTTTAAAAGATGGTCCAACTCCTAAATGACAGGCATTTGAAATCAACCGAACACGCATTGGATATGAAGCCTCGACTCTAACCACCAACGTACTGATCCAACCACCAGCTTCTTCAAGTACATATCAATCTTATCCTACTATGGCATATTACTTTAGGCCTTGTCTCACCAATCAAGTAACTTAATCATGTTCTAGTATATCTTTCACATTAAACAGAATCTCCATTAAATAAAAAATAAATAAATAAAATCCAAACCATATTATTTCTTCTCTTGAAACCACTCTCTCCACCAATCGAAAACCTACAACACTCCCTCGAGTTCACAATTCGAAAATCTCTCACGAGGTCGAGTCAATCTTAATCCAACAAGACATTATCCAATATTTCAAATCACCACAACTTCCTATCCGCTAAACTAAGCAATCTACACCAAATTCACTAAAAATTTTAATTTTTGATTCAAAACCATAATGTTCCATGCTATGATTAACATAATAAAAACACGTTAAACCAGAAACTTGACCAAACATTTCAGTGCATGTGAACAAAAATACCTTAGTACCAGGAACAACATCGTCAGGAATCGAAGGAATGTGAGAGTACTCGATCGCCGGAATCTCCGAAATCCCATCGGTGAGATTGAACCTCAAAATCCGTCGACCGCCACTGGAATTTTCCGACAATTCTTGCAAACTGCTTCTCGAAATGTCTCTCGCCGAAGAAATCTGACAAAGAACAAACAGAAAATTTTCTCGGCAACCAAACGCGAAGCCACAAAGCAAAAACACAGAATTGAGAGAGAGAGAGAGAGAGAGAGAGAGATATAGAGAGAGTTTGTAAGTGAGTGCCTGGAGGACTTTAGGGCCGGGAAGGTGAGAGGATTTTCTGATAGACACCGAGTCGGGCAAGGACTTGGCTCCGATTGAGTTGAGGTCCGTGTTGGCGAGCTCGGACTCGAGCGAGTCGAGGACAGAGGACGGGTCGTCGGCTAGAGCGGAGTGGATCATCACCATGGCCTTCAATAGGTCCAAGTCTCTGAAACACCATCCTCTGGTTCTCAGGGTTTCGATCACAGAGTCCGACGAAGAAGACGAAGAACCGACCTCCATTTTTAGGGTTTCGATATCAGATGGAAAATTCGAAAGCTTCGTGGAGAACAGAAAGAGGGAAAAGAGACCAGCTGGGTGAAGAGAGAACCAACAAAAAAAAAAAAAAATTATCAAATTTTGGCCCCTGAATTATACAAATACTATTTTGGCCCTCAATTTTAAAATTTTAGCTAAATTAGTCCAAACATCTAATAGATTGTTTTTCGTCTCTAATAGATTTTCCTCCTACTCTAATGAGAAATTACAGTGAATACCCAATTTTTAAAATTTAATGTAAGTTATTACTCAATTTTTTGAAAAATGTAACCAACTACTCAAATGATTCAATTACTTACGTTGTGGTAAGTGGTGGTAATCCACTTAGTTACCAAAAGCATGTGCAAGAAATTCACAAATTGACTAGAAACTCAATTACTTCAAAAGTATGAGTATTTATTTTTATTGTTATATAAATTCTGAATATTTACATACATTATCATTTTCTAATTTATATTGCTCTTCGTCTTTTTGTCATTTTGTGACAACCATCTTTAAAATAATAGATTCACTGTGATTAAACATAGAAATAGACATTCAGTAAAAAAAAATAGACATATATATAGAAATGGCTTTATTGCATTGATGCCCCCTGAATTATACGAGTTCGAACACTTTGGTACCCTTTTTTTTTTTTTGGCAGAATGCTCTTCAATCTCATAAAATCGTTACAACTGAGCCCTTCCGTCTAATTTCCATATATTTTTTGACGGAACCTAGCACGTGCATCTCATGTGAGCTATTTTTTTAGGGTATTTTGATAGTTTTACTGTTCCTGCCCTCATCTTCGTCATCAACCCAACTAATCTTCGTCCCTCTCTATCTCTCTCATTTTGGTAGTTTTTTTTTTTTGGGTGGTTCAGGGTGTTGCCAGCCGAGCCCCCCGCGAGGCCGCCGTCGATGATGAGCACATGCAGGCTCTGCCCGCCCACCTTGGGGCTGAACTTCCCCGCCGCCACGCCCAGGCTCCGACTCCGACCACCTCTACCGATTACTCACCACTGCTGATCGCCCTTACTGGCTCGTCCTCAAATGGGTCTCCCATCTTCGTCCTCAAATGGGTCTCCCTGCCCTCATCTTCGTCCCTCTCGATCTCTCTCATTTTGGTAGTTTTTTTTTTTTTGGGGCTGGTTCAGGGTGTTGCCAGCGTCTCCACCGCCAAGCCCCCCCGCGAGGCCACGTCGATGACGAGCACGTGCAGGCTCCGCCCGGCCACCTTGGTGCTGAACTTCCTAGCCGCCACGCGCAGGCTCCGCCTCCAACCACCTCTACCGATCGCTCACCACCGCCGATCGCCCTCACTGGCTAGTCCTCAAATGGGTCTCCCAGGCCTCGACTCACTCCGAGGTTGACTCGGCCCTCCGAGCCGTGACTCGCCATCGACGCCCGCTTCCCTAGACCAAACCCTCGGTCAGGCCCAGTTCAAGTAGTGGGCCGTCGAGCTGTTTGCTGGAGTAGTGATGTCTGGCGCCGGGAAAGCCGTGCTCTGCCGAGTCTCAGTCAGAGTCGTGGAATCGATCGATTGTTCGATTTGTGGATCCGCGTCATCACCGTCAAAAGCAATCGACTATTACAGGCATTTGCTGGAGAATAATAAAGTGTTGAACATTCCACTTTTCTGAATTTGGAATTGGCTTTCCTCATTTTAGGTCTTACAAATCTTTGTTTTTTTTTTTATAATCATTTTTTTTTTTTTGCTGAATAATTTATTCTAAGACCTTGATTCTTTACATGATATATTACTTTATATCCTAATGAGTCTAGAAATGACAATGTGCATATATCTTAGGCATTATTGTGACTGTTGGATTCATGAATTTTTTTCCCTATTTTAATTTACTGTTCTTGGTGGGTTTTGGTAATCTATAAAAAAGTTTATCACTCATTGTTTCGAGGCAATCTTTTTAATGAGTTTGTGAACGATTTGTGATTTGTTTTTAAGGCAAATGGTCGGAGAGGGGTTGTCGGTGGCAAAGCCGGAGAGGATCTTTATCAGGAAGAAGAAGAAGAAGAATAAGAGGAGAGAGAGAAAGTGGCTTTTTTTTGTATTTTTGTTTTTGTTTTTATTTATTGGAAGTGTTTTTGAGTTGGGAAAAGACCAAGATTGCCCTCGTCTAATATGCACGTGTTTGGCACGTGCTTATTTCCGTCCAAAAAATGACAGGCGTTACCAATTTAGGGTAGATTGTGACGGATATTTGAATTCGGGGAGCATTTTGCCAAAAAAAAAATTAGAGTACCAAAGTGTTCGAACCCGTATAATTCAGGGGTCATCAATGCAATAAAGCCTATAGAAATAGACGATTCATATGTATTATTATTATTATATATTATTATTTGATATTATTTTTTCGATTGATTTACGACATCACTTGTTGCCTGTTGGTATAATAATTGTTTTCTTTTGAGTTTTTGTTTCGGGACCACGTGGTACTGCTAAGTTGGTTGGTCGTTTTATTACACGTCGTTTCCTTCTAAAACCTTGATGTGTGATTGTGCTCCTTAAGATCAGAAGATGCTATTTGCCGTTTATAATAAAATCTACTGTCGTTTAAAGTTAGAAAACGACATTGAGTCTGTCGTTAAAATTTGTTGCTTGTGACTGACTTGTGAGTTTCAAAAAAGTTTATGTTGTTTATGCTATAGTTTGTTGTCGTTTACGCTAAAAAACGACATGTAATTTGTTATGGAGAACTTGAGAAGTGTTCAGGTGTGTGTCGAATACATGACATTTTTTTTCGCTCTTTTTTTGTTTGTTTGTTTTTTTTTTTTTGAATATAGATAACGTATACAAGTTTTGTCCTGAAAGTATAAACTTGCGGGAGCCTAATAGGTAAAACGACATATATATATATATATATATATATATATTGAGGAACACTGAGTTATCAATTAATGTTAAAAGGAAAAAAAAAAAGTATGTATTTTATAGTTTATAAAAAATCATGTGACTTTTTTGTAGTAAAAACTAAAGGGTACAATTGTTCATTTAAAAAAAATTGTGTATGATTGTCATTATTTGTGCTGTTTTCTTTCTTTCTTTTTTTTTTTTGGAACAATTTTTTTTTTTAATTATATGCTTTGAATTTTAAGCACGGTTCGTTATTTACAGAACGACGACGTGTAGTTTAATGTTACTAAGAAAACGACAAGTTTATTCTTAAGAGTACCCGTCAGTGCGTTATCCATCATAACGTAACGTTCAAACAAACTGTTAGAGAAAACGACACGTCACTTTAAAACAAACAATAGCTGAAAACGTCATGTCATATTGATTACAGAAGTGACACAATTACACAAACCAGAAAGCCTTAAAAAGCATTGCGGATAATCATAAGATGAAACTTAAAAATGTGATATAATTTAAGGGGTGAAGTAGGCAAATATCCAGAATTTATATAACAATAAAAATAAATACCCAAACTTTTGAAGTAATTGAGTTTCTAGTCAATTTGTGAATTACTTGCACATGCTTTTGGTAACAAAGTGAATTACCACCACTTATCACTGTGTAAGTAATTCCATCTTTTGGGTAGTTAATTATATTTTTCAAAAGATTAGGTAATAACTTACATTAAGTTTTAAAAATTGGGTATTCACTCGTTTATTAGTACTAATATAATTTCGGATAATCAGAAAACAAGGGAGATTTTTTCTTTATCTAATAATGCAACACTTAAAAATCACGATTATTGTGTAATCGTCACCATTTTTTCTTTATCTTATGAATTAAATTTGCGTCACGATTATTGTGTGGTTGCATCTCTTACAATTAAATTTATTAATGACAAAATTCAGTCTTAATTCATTCTTGATTATTGTGTGGTTGCATCTTTTACAATTTAATTTATTATATTTAAAATTCAACCGAATCACTTAAAGTATCCTTCTATAATTCACAATTAATCCAATCACTTAAGTATCATTCTACATATTACAAATTCAATCCAAATTCTTAAAGTATTATTCTCCATATTAACTGGAACAAATAATTACAATAACAATTGAAGTATTAGTGTAACCATTGGGTAATTGGAACAAATAATAATAATAATAATAATAATAATAATAATCTAGACACACATATTATTTTTTAAGGGCAAACAAAGAGTTTAGCAAGAAGGAGACATTGTAGTCCATCCAACAGAAATTCCTAAAATCCCACGGCATAAGACATTGTGGTCTCTCTCTCTCTCTCTCTCGCTCTCTCTTTTCTTTTTTCTTTTTTTCCTTCTCTTTTTGGCCTTTATTAAGCAGTGTCATAGTCAAAATTTGGCTGCTAAATATTATTTTGAATCTAACAACCCCTTGTTTACATAATTGAGCCATAAATTCGAAGGCATTGAAGGCACATAAATTTAGGTGGATGTGACAATGGCCTTATAATTGCCATGGTGGCAGAGGGAGAGGGAGAGAGAGATCGTGTTATGTGGTTACCAAGTGTTTAGCGGTCACATACTCGCATGTGATTTAAATATTTGTCAATAACATTGGTAATGTAGTGAATTAAAGGAGACTCACCAACCAGCAAAGCAAGGCATGGCTCAAGGAATGGTACGTTTCTAATTGTGTATCAATTTCAAAGCCAGCAAATTAATGGTCATAAAATTGGGGAAGAAAAATGGATTTGCAATGACCCAAAGTTCTTCTTATCTCGACTAAGCAGTAAAAGTCAGAAAAATGAAAATAATAATAATAATAATAATAATAAGAGATTTTTAGGCATTTAATTAAAATTTTGGATAATTTTTTAGGATTTAGCTCTAAAACGTCAAAATTAAGGATTTAGCCATAAAATATTTATGTTACATGCAACATATATACATGTAAAAATATAACATTACATGTAATGTTATATGTGTTACATTTGATATTACATGTAATATTACACTTTTTATACGTATATATGTTACATGTAACATAAAATGTTATATGTTATAGTTAAATCTTTAATTTCGTGAAATTATGATTAAATTATTTAAATTTTATCTTTAAAATGACTAATTGTTTAACTGATCCTAATAATAATAATATTGGACTTTTGTGCAAGGTTAGTTTTGTTATATCGGTTAATAAAAATAATAATAATAATAACCTCCTCTAATATGTCTACATCATCATGTGAATTGTGGAGACAACGCACGCCATGCATTCATGTGTCATGCAAGAAATTTAGAGAAAGGAAAGAAAACTAATTATAAGAGAGATGTTTTATTTTAATTACTAGGGGTTAGGTAGTTAAATGACCTAATTTTAGAACTTATTGAAAAAAATATCAATAATTTTTTTAAATTAGGTAAATGATTTATTTTTTGTAAGTAGACAAAATACTATGATAAGCAGATCAAATACCAGTTATTTTTAGCTTGAATTTTGTTTACTTATCATGGTAATTTATTTGTTTACTCAAATTTTTTTTTTTGGTATACCGATTATTTACCATAGTAAGTAGACAAAAACTAAAGCTAAAAATGGCTGGTATTTCATCCGTTTACTATAGTATTTTGTCAACTTACCAGTAATGGGCCTTTCACTTAATTTTAAAAAATTGTTGATATTTTTTTAATATGATATAAAAAATAGACTATCTGCTAAAAATTTTCAACATTCTATTCAAACTTTATTGTTTTTTTGTTTAACATTATTCTGCTAGATCACAATAAAGTCAAAATTAAAAATATATGAGCATAATTGAAGCGATTTTGGTGGAATTGCAGAGTCTTGATCTCTCACGTGCTTTGGTTGTTTAACTTGGGTTACACAATCTCAGAAACCGCCTATTTTATCTCAAAATTGAGATTATTATTTCCATCCAAAATAGTGGGGTAAATTATCCCAATGCCTAATGTTATGATCCATATTCAATCTTAATTTTCGTAAAATATTCAAATTAACTATTCATTTTTTTAACTTCATTTCATTCCAATCAAATATTGTACGTACCAAACATAATACAATAATAAAATCTCAAACAGCTATCACTTAGTTTTTTTAACACGATACACCATGGTTAACTTGCTTCTTTACTCTTTTACCGTTGGATTCTCAAGGAAATAAAAAGTTTTATACAAAGTGGTAATCACAACATTTTTTGTTCATGTTATCGTCTTAAACGGTTATATATCCCTTAACCTACTAATTTCACATCCTCTACGTTTGAATTTTTCTCTACAGCTAAGGGAATAACAACTACTATAATTAATGTTGAAAAAAGTGCTAATGAATATAGTCATTTCGAATCTTCAAAATTTTTTGGACACACGTCAATGAAACATTGTTTTCCTTTAAATCTAATAAAATTTTATGATAAAGGATGTATTACGATGATGAAGGATTATGAATTGTTGTTTCACGGTTATATATGAATTGCTATAGTTTACCAAATTTTTTTTTATACGAGTAAGATGGGCTAAAAGATAAATCTTATAAAACATATTTTGTTATGTCACATCCTCTCAACATTACTTCCACTTTAAGAAGAAAATTCTCTTTATTTTTGTATATATTAATTCTAAAGAACCATTATACTAACTCAACTTAACTTTGTTTAACCAAACAAAAGATGCACCGTTTGTAAGTCATGGTTGTTAAAATATAAAAAATATTGTTGGTCCGTCTAGCTTAAGTTAATGAGAGATGGGCCAACAATAGTTTTTATATCTCAATATTATACAGACTCGGTATTTTATAGAGTGTTAATCCGAACTTGATTCTAATTTCTAACTAACTAAAATTACTATTATAAACCATATTTTCCATCCATAAATAGTGGGCAAAAGAGAATAATTTTGCATGAGTTTCACTAGTCAATGGATTCCTGGATTAATAATACATGGGGTAGTACGATTCTTCTAAGACATTGACAATTCATCAACAATTGTTGTTGTTTTTTGGTTTGTTTGTTTTTTCCCCTCAGCTCCAAGAAACTTCATTGAATGAAAAAGCAGAGATGTAAATTGATTACAAGTAACTACAAAGCAAGACAACAAGTCCGGAATTGAACAACCAAAAGGACAAGAATAGAACACAACTCAGAAAAATGACCAAGCTAACAACATCATGGGGTAACCATATTTACTAAAATTCAGTCTCCGAATGTGATGGTTTTTTTTTTTTAATAGCAAGAAACCGTCATAAGAACGCATTCTAATAAGATTCTCACACGTCTGAGGATCCAAAAGCTTTCAAACTAGGCTGATCTTCCTTTGGAAACTCCAAGAAAATGCGCCTCTGAATTTTATTAAATGACAAGAAAAACAATCCAAGGATCCAATCCAAAAACACTTCCAGAGAGGAAGACAAAAGAAAAACTTGAGATAACACATGTACCTTTGTAGGGTTTTATGATTGCACTATTTTGTATTCAAAATGCATCAACAGAGAATATGCACATTTTTGTTTACGAGCTGAAATTAAAAGTTAGATATATTGTTTGAATATATTTACTATGATTTGGAAATAAGTTCGAATTCACTTTTTTTTTCCTTCTAATTTTCAAAATTAGGAAGAGAAAAACAAAGAAAACTGTATGTTTTGTTTCTTAAATTTTTTTTTTGAAAAATTATGTTATAAAAGGATTTTAATTAGCTTACGAGCTAAGGGTTTTTTTCTGTTTAGTTTACAAATTTGCGCAACTAAACGCGTTTTCTATTTTTCTTGTTGTTATCTATTTTTACCCTTTATTTGGGGCACTCATTTTTCTCATTCCATTCCATTCCGTTCAACTATTTTTTTCAACTTTTTTAATCTTACTATCCATCTGATTCCATTCTATTTTTTTTCAACTATTTATTCAATTTTCCAAATCCCTATACAATATCTTTAAATCACAGTCATTTATATTACATCGAAATTCTCAAAGTCAAACCATTCTACATCATTTTTCTAAATCATTTTCAAATTATTTTTTTCATCCTAAAGAATGGGATGAAATGAGCAAAATGATTTGCTCAAACATTAATTTGCATATTCATAAAATGAAAACAAATTAATCATGGATTAAACCAGTTCTAATTTTTTTCATATGTCTCTTTCACATTCAAGTTATTGCAACAATGATTTCGGAAAACAGGAAAGGGTGAGAAAGTACAAGTAGCGAGCTGATTGGCTATTGCATTTGCCGTCCTATATGATAAAAGGGATTGATTTGGTATTATTATAAAATTGGTTGTTAATTTGTTTGATTGTCTTGTGAGAACATTTTGACATGTCAAGAACTAGATTTTATAAATACAACATCAATACGGATAGGAAAAAAAAAATCACAGCGAAAAACAAAAACATAAGTTCAAAAGCAGGGCAAAGCTTGTTTCTTACTTGAGAACCCACTTCCTAGATGGTAGATAATAATAATAATAATAATAATAATAATAATAATAATAATAAAGTTATACCAAAACACAATTCTCAGTTTATATCATTCACTTACATTCTCAAAATGATGAGAAAAAAACACAAAGCCACAAGCAACACAAGCTAAGTATATTCCTTGAAGCAATAAATGAATTTGCTTCAATCACGTACGACTACAAGGTATATACACAGTTACAAACAAAATGGTATTTTCTTTTTCACTATTGTATTATTTGTTTGCTTGCTTGCTTGCTTGTTTGTTTGTTTGTTTGTTTTTTTTATGTTTTTTTTTTTTTTTGCATTAGATCTACTGTTTCACGTACATAAAATTTCAAGGTGGGACCTAATGCATTTAGTCACAATTAATATTCTCACCGCCATGCCAACTATATATCTGTTTATATATATATATATATATACACACCAAGAATTATTCATTTGAATTTCTTAGTACTTAATTTGCAGGGAAAAGTTTTCAACCATGTATTATAAGTGACTATTATTTTGGGAAATAAATTATGTATAGAGGAGAAACTAGCTGGGCATGCTCTTTTGAATTTGTGCATAGCTGGAAAATATTAAACTCAAGTGTATATGCCCATATATGTAAGGATATTAATGGCTTTCATTTGACGAAGTTAAGTTAAGCACATGGCATATTAATTGATGGAAGAAATACCAAGTACGTATAGCTCTCATGCGTTTGACCATATTGTTGCTCTGTAGTCTTTTCATAGTGAAGAATATTAGTTTGCATGTAAAATACATCATTGATATGTCATAAAAAGTACATATATTGTGTGACAAAATCAAGCAGGACTTTTGAATCCCGTGTTCTAAAAGATTTTTTTCCCTTTAATTAAGAAGAATAATTTTATTGTATATGTATGCATTGACAAGTACTCTTATGCTCACTTGCACAAATTTGTGATGAATATGAATAAGATATATCACCGATCTTCAAAGTGACATGACTATTTACTTGTTAATTAACCCCAAATATGTAGAACCGAAACAATTTTTTGGGATCGTACTTTTTTCCAACATAGTTGTAATATATATATATATATATATATATATATATATATATATATTTTCCCGATGTACCGCAACGCCCCCGCCGGCCCCCACGCAACCCCCATCTTCTATACTATGGCAACCACACGCGAGAGAGAAAGAAATTTGTGTTATAAGTTTTTTTTTTTAATGAAATAAAAAAAATGAAGTTGGGGTCTTAAGTGCAATTTTAAATTTTAAGGGTTAACTTCTATATTCTCTGAAGGGTAATTTGGACATTTTCTTTAAAAAGTCAACTAAAGTTTGACACAAGGGTATATTTTGAAGTCAATTTTTGCAATACAAGGATTATTTTGGAATCTCAAAAACAAGATAGATTTTTCATAAATTTAGCCTAAACTCGGGGATTTTTTAGGTATTTTCTATTTATTTATTCCACCTATTCTTAATCATAGTCCAACCTCATTCCTTCAAACTAAGTTAGCAATGATAACTCTCAGAAAAAAAAAAAAAAAAGTTAGCAATGATAACAAATCTAACTATATATTGATTGATTCATATATAAGGGCTAGTTAGTTTAGATTACAAAAGTCTAACGATAATTAACGTTAATTGATTAAGCATATATGCTTCTCATGAACAATGTTTCTAATAAGTACATTGAAAAATACATGTGTATTACAATGGAGTTTGTACTATAATTTTGTTTTTGGGATTTGGAAGTGCTCTATATTGAAATCCACATTACATTTACATACAAATTAAGTAGATCTAACGCTATTGATCAAATGAAATATCACAATAGAGATGTGAAACTTATTTGATTGAATCTTTTTTCTTGGCTACAACAATATATGAATATACAAGTGATATGTACAATCATTAATGATGATAGTTAATTGCTCACTATTAATTGCTCATTTTGGCTTCTTACATGTTACAGAGGCTGGTAGGTCATCATCCAATATTACTACACCTTGATTAAATTAGCACTAATAATTAGTCCACGTATTATCTTTCTTAACCAGGTGGTTAGACCTAATCTTGACCACCAATTTTTGTTCATCCAATGACTTCATTTATAGGCAGCATTAAAAAGGCCCGAAATGTTAGTTGAGCGTGACCCAAAAAAGGGGAAAAGAGCTTTTTTGTGAAGTCAATTTGTATGAACTAAATATGGAATTTTGTTACATAGTTAGATAGAAGGCACAAAAAAGTAGCTAATTATTTAAGTGATGTTTGTTTATGGTTATGGATCTTCACATAATTGTGAAGAAGTAGCTAAGACCATTTTGTAGTATTGACTAATCTGTTGTGTCTCTTTTCTTTTACGTAAAAGAATAAAAGGGAAACAATATATTTCCCATGCAAAAAAATAAATAAATAAATAAATCTTTGTTGAATTGCAAGGAGTTGGCATTCTATTATTATTAGTATTAATAATAATAATAATAATATTATTATTATTATTATTATTATTATTCAAGTTGTTAATGTTGTTGCTCTTACTAATAGGAAATGGACTATCATGTAAACAGATTACTAGAATTATGTAAAGGGATAATATTATATCTATACCCCATCAAGCAAATATTTACAAATCTAATTTTGATTTTAGGGTTTTTACATAAATATATTTTAGTAGTTTAAATTACTAAAATGGGCATGTATATCCACATATTGAATTGATGTCTAAATTTAAACCCAGTTGGATTTAATTTAAATATGGAAATTAAAATTATAATTTAAAACTTTTGAACAAATCTGATTTCTGTAATCTTGTGGTGAGAAATCTTAATAATATTAATATAAATATAAATTCGAAATTTGTGGTGAATATAACTCTTACAATTTTTTGATAGGTATGATGAGTTGATAATTTTCAGGTTTAGATGGTTTGAAAGGTATATTAGATATTTCTTGGGCAATATAATATTTCTGATATGAGATGTACTACTAAAGCCATCTGTGAGATGATTTTTTTTTTTACAATAAATTTATGTATTGGTTTATATTTAATTTTTTAGGGTTCAAATCATGATTTTTTATGTGAATTACTACTATTCATGAGATTGAATTTTTGAGGTTTCAAGTATTATCTTTACAATATCATATTTCTTAGTAAAAATTATATTTCCTGAACGGTAAATATAATATTTTTCTATTTTTCAAGTATTTCTATTTTTCAACAATTGTTTACTTTGAAGATATCGAAAAAGCATGTAAATATTATATTATTAGGATAATACAAAATGTACCATAAGAAAATAGAGTTTTTTTTTTTGAATTTTTGTATTTGGTGAGAGTCAGGTGATAGACGTTTAACAAATTCCTAATCAATCATTTAACAATATCAAATACAAAAACTGGTTCTTTAAAAAAATAAAAAAGATAAATAATTGAAGCATGTTGGGTATCCAACTGATGGGTAGAATTGTAATACAAAAAAAATCAAAATCTATTTAAGGAATGTTAGAATATTATTGTAAATATCTAATTTCCTTATATATTTTTGTAAATATGAAGTGAAATGAATATAAATGTGTAATTTTCCCTTATGTAAATTACGCTACAAATTGTTGACCGGATCATGAATTAATTTATCCAAATTAAATGCACAAAAAAATCAATTGAGATGTGTCAGTACTCCTATATCGACTATTGATTATGCATTCGTTTATAGTTTAATCACCAACATTCCGTTGCCATTTAGAATGGCTTTTTTAATCTATACATGGTAGGTCTAAACTGTTATAAGTGTTAGAATAAATGGTTAATTTAATTGAGCAGAATGTTGTTATTATACCGTTGAGCAGAAAACTTGCATCATAATATTTCTCAAGAAAACAGTTCAACGACCTTTTTTTCTTAACCTAAGGCCTTGATGGATTGGTAATTATATATCAAGTGAAAAGAAAAATAATTATATAAAAAAAAACACTCAAATTCTTTTAGACAATACTATCCAGCTAATACCTATAAGCATATATCCAATGCTTATGCCTAAATTATATATATATATATATATATATATCATAAATATTATCAGTATCTTGATTCTAGACCAGTAAACCTCTGATAATTAATATTACTTGAATCGGTCGATTTTATTTACCTCAATTACTTGTTGGGGTTGGATAGAGAAGCAAAGACAATTTCAAACTTATCCCGATCAAGATTCAATTCTTTCTCAATAATACATCACTTAAGAAATTCTTACCTCAAATTTTCAACACCAATAATGTTAGTTAGATTTCAATTTGGAAAGACATATATATATATATATATATGTGTATATATATATATATATATATATTTTCCTATGATATAGACATTAATATAAAGTTATAATAACTTACTTATCACATACAAATGTAGTACTTGAGCGTCTTGGTCTACTTTTATCCGTGAATTGAAAATTATGATGTATATTCATCCCTATACTTCCATAATAAATCAA